>JAEAOA010000216.1:0-146098 GCA_016746295.1 Potamilus streckersoni
AACAGATCTGAAACAAGTTTTGTAAGATATACTGAAAACCTTTTTAAATCAGTGATTGTATGTCTGGAGAAGAAATTATGTTCAAGTCAATTTATTCCGCTAGTAAATATTTTAACATAGCGCCCCCTCAGTGAAACGTTTAGCTGATAGTGTTATTAGATCTACTTATTCCTTAAAATTTGGACACAACAGCATGTTCAGGTACTTAGAAAATTAAGCGAGACCTAGGCAAGGATAAAACATTTTTTAGTATTGCGCTTATTGTTTGAAACATAATATTATTTAGTTTGCAATCTGCATATATCATCCTGGAAATATTATAAGATGATTCTCCACAAAGGTACATAAACTGCATTTGATATGATGAAACACTCTCTACTTAATCAGATTTAATTATTTTTTTTGTTCGCATATATATGATTGATAACATAGTAACGTTTTACAAACCTACCAGTGGTCTTTTCAATGCTAATTCGGCAACTCATTCTCTACTGATAAAATAATACTTTACCCATTGTTTATATAAAATCCGCGTACTGCATTCTTTGTTTTTATTTAAAATCCGCGTGCAGGATTCACAGAGTACATAGTCAATAATGACTGGCTAACTAATTTCGCTGTTATATTTAGATTCGTTATATAGATTTTATGGTTGTCATACAGAGAGAGAGAGAGAGAGAGAGAGAGAGAGAGAGAGAGAGAGAGAGAGAGAGAGAGAGATTTAATGCAGAATCCATCACACACGTATTCTTTATATATAGCTGATTCTTAAACTTAGAGACTTTTATTCTTACTAGTAATAGCCGTTGAACAGACCTAATTACACAGCGAGCTTATAATTTATTATATTTAATTAAATAAATACAAAAAATGTGAAATATATATAACCGATTCTATAAACAAGGAGATTTATCCCTGTTCGTTTTGTTTTCAGAATTCATTAATTTAACAGTGAAAGCCAGCAATAGCGTAAGTGTTTGTCTGTTTGCAATCCTATACTACACAGCCTTTGATAAGTGACAGCAAAAAAAATATTATAAGCGACAGCAGTCTTTATTACGTAACCTTGTAGCTAATTGCGCATATGTAAAGCTATTCTAAGAACTCATAGCATCTGCTTGATTAAATCAAACGGCTTTTATACGGCGAATTTAATTTTATTCGTGTTTTTGCAGAACCATATATATTTTCTGGAAACTGTTAAAATAAAATACCAGAAACTGTGGTTGTTTTTACTTTTAGGACTCCTGTGGTCTAGGTACTTATATATTAACTAAATTTTTTTAAACACCTAAGTGTGGTATAGCTCGTTTGGTTACGTGTGTAATCTATGATCTCGCCCATCATGGATCTAATCCTGTGAACGACAATGTCAACGGGAAGGCGATTTTATGCAAAGAAATATAATCTATTAGGGTTCCGCCCCCATCTTCATGTGTGCACACCTACCACTATGTCAACTCATGTTGGGTTGATTTTTTATCAATCACCCATTGGTTGATCATTGGGGTTGGTGTGCAAATGTGAAGATGGCATTTGTCATATCATCATCATTATTTATCATCATCATCATCATCATCATCATCATTATCATCATCATTAATGTTTTGTGTTTGTGCCGTCTTGTGAAATGTGGAAAAATGAAAGTGATAATGAAGGGCCATTAACTGTTATAATTGCTAAACGGAACCCTTGGGAAAACTAATGTATATTTCTACCTAAGTAATATATAATATAATATATATAATTTTATAATTATATATATTATAATATATATAAATAAATATTATATATAGTTACTGTATTGTATACGGACCAACCATTGTGAATCAGGTACCATAGACAAGTACCCCAAAGGGTATTTCTTTTGTTTGCGCATTGTGACATAAAACGCATTACGTCTCATATACAGATTTATATTTTCTCTTCATTTCTTGTGTCCAAGATGTGATTATTTTGGTCTGTAAGTTTAAAGTGTATTTTTGATAATAACGGATTATTGAACAGCAAGTATAGGGTTGTTAGGTTCTGATACAATAAGGTCTACTGGATAGTTTTCGTAGTAGTTGACACCCCCCCTAATTTTTAAGGTAGAAGGCATGAGCCTGAGTATCACAACCCTAGCTTTTATAAACTCACGCATAAGCAAAATCTGTAATGTGGTTTACATTTACTTTGAGTTAGGCTTGTAATGGGTTGCCTTGTTGGTGACTGCCTGTCACAGTTAGACCACACTGGGAGATCAAATGCGTAACTTATCTGCAAATGTGCATCCGACTTGGCTTACGTATTTACATGTGTCTGCTTCAGAGTAAAATATCTAAAATCTACATGGTTGAGGGTGATGAAAAGTATGTTAATTTGTTTTTAGTACTAGTGAACTTTCAAGATCAATAAGGTACATACTGACTCTTGTGAGCCTGCTTCTCACAGAACAGGTTGATAATAGCTCTTTTTTGTCAAAAATGGGTGTAAAAAAGAGGGTTGGTGGTAGTATAGGTTCAGTATCAAAACCACCAGTTTCATAAGGAAATTAACCTTAATACCTTAGTCAGAATCTTACAAGCATCCTTCAACAAAATCATTAGTTAGTTTTTATTTGTTATCTTTTTTGTAAATTTTTTTATTTATTTTTTCTGCCAATAGGTCATTGTCGGATGAAATTTGGCAAAACAACTGTCCGGTGAACCTTAATGACCCATGTCATTTTTTCAGTCCCTTTTCAAATTTGATTAACTATGCCCTAAATCATTTCCTTATTACCTCCATGTCTTGAATCTGACCGGTAAGGTATTTTAAAACAAACACTTCCTATAGGGTTTTCCTATAAGTACATGCTAGTAGAGAAGGGGGCTAACTTACATGTCAGAGTTAACAGCTGATCCAATTTTCTAAGAACAACAAAGACCTAATAAGTTTGATACAATGTGGTTTAATGAAGTAATTCACTTACCCTTTTTCATTTTTTCCCAAAATTTATAATACATGTTTTCTACATTTCTTATAATTTAAATGCTAATTGCCTAATATTATGAATTTACATTCCTATATGCTCAAAGATGTAACATTTCGACACATACATTTCATTTATTTACAGACATATTCGGTTATAATGACCTAAAAATACACTACCCATTTTAAAACCTGCTGAAAAGCACAATTTCATGATATTTAAGTAAGAAAACTGCAAAATGGACACATTACAAATTTGGGTGGGAGCTAAAACATCAGCTAGATATGCAATGATCTGTACACATTTCAGAGGGAAGGAATAAAACTTCTAGCACATGGGTTTCTGTTTTTCTTACACCATCCTAATGTGACAATGTCCAAAAAATATACACATGTTGCATATATTCACATAAATCAGCAGATAAATTTTGCATTTATCTTTGGAAACTGCATCAATTAGAATAAGCGACAAATTTGTCGCAACATGGTTTTGTGTCAGAACATTATGCCTGTCCAAACGTGCTTTTTTTAAAGGGAGTAATTACAAATTATTTGCCCTTTTTCCATTTTACAGTTTGTTTTTCATTTCTTCTAGGCCTCAAGGGGTTTGGTAGCACACTTGGTGAAGAGACATTGAAAGCCAGGCTGACAGCAAAGGTTTCATCAGGGGTCAGCCACATCAGATGTTTGGGGCTTTCACAGGAAAAAGGTGAATCTGAATCAACTTCATTGGAATTTTGGTAACTTTCAAGAACTGTATGACCCTTTCTAAACTGTGTTTATCTTCTCTCCTGATTTCTTTTGCATGATTTTCTTTTTACTTTATGGTTAAGTGTAGGCATGTTACAATCACTTGGAAAATAAACTTGTCCCAGCATCTTCAGCAACAATATAAGCTGGCCAGTATGGGAAAAAGACCCAAAGGTGACCTTAGAGGTGTGAAACTACATTTCCATACATAAATCTGCTCAACAATGTGCTGAGTCTGGGTATAGAATTTCACTGTTGAAGTTTCCTAAATGAATTGGTTCTTTTACAAACTTTGGGCAGTCCACTTTTGGGGTTTGCTGAGGAGTTTCCTCCCTTATTCATTCACTTCTGATTTCTCTTTTTTAACACAGATATGACCTCTTTATTAAATCAGGGGGAGAATACTGGTCAGTTCATATATGCTGGCATCATTATTATCTTTCAAGTACTTAGCATGTACATTCTGCAGCTATTTTACAAAATTCAGCTTGGCTTCCTTTGCAGCTTTTATTCACTACAATTTCAGATTTTTATGAAAAGTTGCCATTATTTGTGCTGTCAGATGTCTTTGATATCATTGGCACTAATAATACAGGTTGTATTGGTTATGAAAAATGATGAAACGACATGTTATAAGGAAATGGTAAAGTTTCAGTGGGGAAAGTAATAGATGAAGTTTGAAGCTGTTGTCATAGTGGTTGCTCTGTTTGATGGCTTTTGCTCATCGATTAAAGCAATAAGCAAAAGGAAACAAGCAAGCTTGAATTTACACATTAAAGGTTACTTTATTTTAAAAATTTCCAATGTTTTGAAAATGTGAAGAATTTTCCTTAATCAGACTGTTTTTTTAAAAAAAATTAAGGGCTCACGGTAGTTCTATTTTTCACCCCCCCAATTTTTAGGGAGAAAGGGTGGCCTGATTTTCACAACCCCAGATTTTAACTCACCATAAGCTAAAATCTGTAAGGGTTTACATTTACTTTTAGTTGGGTTGTAAAAGGGGGGCCCCTTTTTTGGGAGGGCCTTCCAGTTTGACCGCACTGGGGTCAAATGCGTAAATTTTCTGCAAATGTCATCCGACTTGGTTCGTATTTACAGTTCTGCTTCAGGTAAATACTAAAAAACTACTGGTTGAGGGTGATAAAAGTATGTTAATTTGTTTTTTGCAGTGCTTTCAAGATCCCAAAAGGTACATCTGACTCGGACCCTTTTTCCCAGAACAGGTTTTAAAAAAAGCTCTTTTTTGTCAAAAATGGATGAAAAAAGAGGGGGTTTGGGGTAGTATAGGGGCAGTATCAAAACCACCATTGCATAAAAAAATTAACCTTTAAAACCTTGTCAGAATCTTACAACATCCTTTCAACAAAAAACATTAGTTATTTTTTTTGTATCTTATTGTAAAATTATGACATTTTTTTTGCAAAAGGGCATTGCGGATGAAAATTTTGGGAAAACAAATGTCCGGTGAGACCTTAAAGACCCAGGTTTTTTTTAGTCTTGTCAAATTTGTTAACTATGCCCTAAAAAATTTCTTTACCTCCAGGGTTTTAATGACCGAGTAAGGTATTTTTAAAACAAACACTTCCTAAGGTTTGCCTATATCATGTGTAGAAAGGGAGTAACTTACCCCTCAAGTTTAAAACTGACCAAATTTTTTAATGACAACAAAGACCTAATAGTTTTTCAATGGGTTTTTTGAAAATTTTTCCCTTTTTATTCATTTTTTTAATATTTAAATACGTTTTCTACTTTCTTATAATTTAAATCTAATGCCTTAATATTTAATTTACATTCCTATATGCTCTGTGTAACATTTTTGACAAACATTTCATTTTTACAGCATATTCGTTATAAGACCCAAAATACACTCCCCTTTTAAAACCCTGCTGAAAAGCCAATTCCGAATTTTAAGTAGAAAAACTGCAAAAGGGACACGTACAATTTGGGTGGGGGCTAAAAATAGCTAGTAGCAATGTTGACACATTTTGAGGGGAAAAGAATAAAAAATTTTGCACATTTTTTACGTTTTTCTTTCACCCCAATTTAATTGACAATTCAAAAAATAACCATGTTGCATTATGTCCAAAAATCTGCAGAAAATTTTTTCTTTTTCTTGGAAACGCACAATATAATAAGCGACAAAATTTTCGCAAATGGTTTTGTGAAGAACTTTTTGCCGTCCCCGTGCTTTTTGTAAGGGATAATACAATTATTTCAGTTTTTTTCCCTTTTACGTTTTTTTTTCATTTTTTTAGGCCCAAGGGGTTTGGAGCACAATTTTTTTGGGGACATTGAAGAGGCTGACAGCAAAGGGTTTTATAGGGTCAGCCACCAGAGTTGGGGCTTTTACAGGAACGGGGGAATTTAATCAACTTCATTTGGGAAATTTTGGAAATTTAAGAACGATGACCCCTTTTAAATGTGTTTTCTTTTTCCCATTTTTTTTGCATATTTTCTTTTTACTTTAGTTTTAAGGTAGGCAGTACAATCACTTGGAAATAAATTGTCCGCAGCACTTAGCAACAATAAAGTGGCCAGTTGAAAATGACCCCAAAATGACCTTTGAGGTGGAAACTAATTTTCCAACATAATGTTATCAGCAGATGTGCTTTCTGGGATAGAATTTTCCGTTAAGTTTCCTAAAAAATTGGTTCTGTTTTCAAACTTTGGCATCCCTTTTGGGGTTGCTGAGGGGTTTTTCCTCCCTTTACATTCACTTTGATTTCTCTTTTTAACACAGATAGACCTTTTTATTAAATCGGGGGAGAAACGTCTTTTAATAGCTGTGCACATTTTTTATTTTTTCAAGTACTTGCATGTACATTCGCATATTTTCAAGGTTCAGTTTTTTTTTTGCAGCTTTTATTTACTCAATTTTTGATTTCATGAAGAGTTGCATTTTTGTGCTGTCAATGTCTTTTTATATCACTTTGGGACTATAATAAGGTTGATTGGTTATGAAAAATGATGAAACTACTGTTTTAAAAAGGAAAAGGTATGTTTTTGTGGGGAAAATAATAGATGAAGTTTGAAGCTGTTGTCATAGTGGTTGCTCTGTTTGATGGCTTTTGCTCATCGATTAAGCAATAAGCAAAAGGAAACAAGCAAGCTTGAATTTTACACATGTAAAGGTTACATTTTATTTAAAATTGCCTAATGTTTTGAAAATAAGAAGATTTTCCCTTAATCAGACTGCTATTTAAATTATTAAGGTCTCACTGGATAGTTTCGTATTTTGACACCCCCCTAATTTTTAAGGTAGAAGGCATGAGCCTGATTATCACAACCCTAGCATTTATAAACTCACACATAAGCTAAATCTGTAATGTGGTTTACATTTACTTTGAGTTAGGCTTGTAAATGGGTTGCCTTGTTGGTGACTGCCTGTCACAGTTAGACCAGCACTGGAGATCAAATGCGTAACTTAGTCTGCAAATGTGCATCCGACTTGGCTTACGTATTTACATGTGTCTGCTTCAGAGGTAAATATCTAAAAATCTACATGGTTATGGGGTGATGAAAAGTATGTTAATTTGTTATAGTACTAGTGAACTTTCAAGATCAATAAGGTACATACTGACTCTGTGAGCCTGCTTCTCACAGGAACAGGTTGAAAATAGCTCTTTTCTGTCAAAAATGAATGTAAAAAGAGGGGTTGGTGGTAGTATAGGTTCAGTATCAAAACCACCAGTTGCATAAGGAATTAACCTTAATACCTTAGTCAGAATCTTACAAGCATCCTTTCAAAAAAATAATTAGTTAGTTTTTATTTGTATCTTTATTGTAAAATTATGATCATTTTTCTGCAATAGGTCATTGTCGGATGACAATTGAACAAAAAAACAACTGTCCGGTGAGACCTTAATAACCCATGTCATTTTTTCAGTCTTGTCAAATTTGATTAACTATGCCATAAAACATTTCTTTATTACCTCCATGTCTTGAATCTGACAGAGTAAGGTATTTCAAAACAAACACTTCCTACAGGTTTGCCTATAAGTACATGCTAGTAGAGAAGAGAGCTAACTTAGCACTGTCAGAGTTAACAGCTGATCCAATTTTCTAATGAACAAAAAAGACCTAATAAGTTTGATACAATGTGGTTTAATGAAGTATTTCACTTACTTATTCATTTTTCAATATTTATAATACATGTTTTCTACATTTCTTATAATTTAAATGCTAGAAAAAAAAGGTTGGGTTTTTAAAAAAAAAGAAATTTAAATTTTTTTTTTTTTTATGAAATTTTAAAAAAGTTTTTTAAAAAAAAATATTTGTTTTTTTCAATTTTTTAAAAAAAAAAAAAAGGTTTTCAAAAAGTTTTTTAAAAAAATTCCCAAATTGGTTTTTTAAAAAATTTTTCCCCCCCCCCTTTTTTAAAAAAAAATTTCCCCTTTGTTTTAAAAACCCCCCAATTTTAAATTGAAATGTTTTTTCCCCCCGTTTTTTAAATGTTTTTTTTTTTTACTTGGGAAGGGAAAAAAAATTTAAAAATTTTTACTTGGTTTTTTAAACCCGAAAATCAAAAACCTTTGGGAAAATGAAAAATTTTTTTCAATTTTTTGGGGGGGGGAAAAAAAAAAATTAAAAAAAGAAAATTTTTTTAGTCCTTTTTTAAATATTTTAAAAAAAATTTGGGAGTTTTACAAAGGAAAATTTTTATTTTTCAAAAAGGGGAAAAAATTTAAAAAAATTGGTTAGTTTTAATTTTTTTTTAAAATTTTAATTTTTCCCATAAAATTTTTTTTAAAATTTTTTTTTTGGGGGTTTTTCAATCATTTTTTAAAATTTGAAATTGGAAAAAAAAGGGGTTTTTTTGGAAACCCTTTAATTTTTAAAAAAAACTTTTTTCAAATTTTTATAAAAATTCCTTAATTACTTTAAATTTTTTAAAAATTTCCAAACCTAAATTTTAAGTAAAATTTTTTAATTTTTTTCAAATTTTTTTTTTAAATAAAAAATTTTTTTTATTTAAGGTTTTAAAAATTTTTTTTAATTCTTTTTTTAAAATTTTTTTTTTTAAAAAAACTTTTTTAAATTAAAAATTTTGCCTAAAAATTTAAATTTTCATTTTAAAAATTTTAGGGGAAATAAAAAAAATTTTTTTTTTTTCATTTTGAAAAAACATAAAATTTCCCTTTTAACCCAAAAAGAAAATTTAAAAAATTTTTTTCCCTTCAATTTTGGAAAAAAAAAAAATTTTTTGAAAAAAAATTCCCAAAAAATTTTTTTTTTAAAAATTTAATTATTAAAAACCCTTTTTCAAATTTTTTTTATTCAAAATTTTGTTTTTAAAAAGGGAAAAAATTAAAAGGCCCAAATTTTTAAAGGTTTTTTTTAAAAAAAAAAGGGGTTTCAAGGGAAAGAAGGAAAAAAAGGGGATTTTTTCTTTTGGTTTTCCCCTTTTAAAGGTTTTTTTTGAAATTTGAAAATTTTTTAAAAGGTAAAAGGTTTTAAAACCCCAAAAAATTGTCCCCCCCCCCAAAAAAATTTAACATTTAAAATATTTTGGGGGTTTTTTTTTTTTTTTAAATTTAATTAAAATTTAAACCGGGATTTTAATTTTTAAAAACAAATTAATCCAAAATGAATTTTTTAAATTTTTTTAAATTTTTTTAATTTTTCCCTTTCAAAATTTGGGGTTTTTTTTTAATTTCCTTTTTTTTTTTAAAAAATTTTTTTTTTTGGTTTTTAATTTTTTTAAAAACTTCATTTTTTTCCCTTTTTTTTTTAAAAAAAAATTCTTTAAATTTAAAAAAACCCTTGGTTTTTGCTTTTTTCCCTAAATTTTTTTTTTTAAAAATTGCATTAAAAGGGTTTTTTTTAAAAATTAAAAAAATTTTTTTTTTTTTTTTTAAAAAAAAATTTAATTTAATTTTGGGAATTTTTTTTGGGGTTTAAAAATTTAAAATTTTTAAAAAAAAAGGGGGTTTTTTAAAGTTAAAATTTTTTTTAAAAAAGTAATTTTTAAATTAAAGTTTTTTTTAAATTTTTTTTAAAATTTAAAAATTTTTTTAACCCCATTTTTTAATTTAATTTTTTTTTAAACCCTAATTTTTAATGAAATTTTAAAAAAAAGGGTTTAAAAATTTTTGGTTATTTTTAAAAGGGCCCCCCCTTTTTTTTTAAAAGGGTGGGTTTCGGTTTTTTCCCCAAGGGAAACAAAAGGGAAATTTTTTTTGTTGGGTAAAGGGGGTTTTTTAAATTTTTTTGAAAAATAAAATTTTTGGGTATAAAATTTTAAAAGTTTAAAACTTGTTTAGTTTTAAAACTGGGTAAAAAATTTTTTTTGGGGGGGAAAATGGGTTTTTTTTAAAAAAAATTAAAAAAAGGGGGTTTGGGTTTAAATTTTAAAAACTTAAAACCCCCTTTTTAAAAAAAAAATTTTTTTTTTTTTTTTTTTTTTTAAAAATTAATAAATTTTTTAAACTTGGTAAAAAACCCTCCTTTTCGTTTTATGTTTTTTTTTTTTATTTTTTAAAAAAAAAATTTCCAATAATTTAAATAAAAAAAATTTTCCAAAAAATCTGTTTTTAAAATTTAAAGGGGTTAAAAGCTTTACATTTTCCCTTTTTAAAACAAAAAAAGTTTTTAAAAATTTTAAAAAAATAACAACTTTTCTTTTTTTTTTTAATACATTTTTTTCCCCTTTAATTTTAAGTTTAAGGTTAATTTTTTTAAAACTAAAAATTTCAATTTAATTTTTTTTTTAAATTTTTATTAAAACTTTTACACCCCCTTTTAAAAAAAAAGCCAAAAAAAAATGAATTTAAAAAAAGCAAAAAAGGGGAAAATTAAACGGGGGAAAAAAAAAACAAAGAGTTTAAAAAAAAAAAATTTACCCCCTTTTTTTTAATTTTAAGGAAACCAAAAATAAAATTTGGGTTTTGACATAAATAGAAAAAATTTTTCATTTTTTGGAAAAAAAATTTAAACAAAATTTTTCCCCAATTTAAAGAACACCCCCCCTGTTTTTAAGGGAATTTAAAAAAATTTTTTTTTTTTTTTTTTTTTTGCCTCAAAGGGGTTTGGTACAAAATTGGGAAAATTTTGGGGGCCCCCCTTTAAAACCCCCCCAATTTTGGGGGTTTAAAAAGGGTTTCAAATTTTGGTTTTTTTTCTTTCAAAATGTTTTTTTAAAATTAAACCCGGGGATTTTTTTTTTTTTTTTTTTTTTTTATAAAAAGGGGGAAAAACCCAAAAAAAACTTTAAAATTTGCCCTTTCCAAAAAAAAACCTTTGGGGCCAAATTTTTTTTTAAAAAAGTTTTTAAAATTTTTTTTTTGAATTTATGTAAATTTTAAAAATGGCTTTTTCAAAAATTTTTCCCCTTTTTTTTGGGGGGCTCTTTTCCCTTCTTTTTCTTTTTTTTCCCTTTTTTTAAAATTTTATTAATTTTTAAAATTTTTTTTAAATTTGGCATTTCCCTTTTTTTAAAAAATTCCCCTTTTTTTTTTTTTTTTTTTTAACATAAATTCTTATTTTTAATTTTTTCTTCATTTTAAAAAAATTTTTTGGGTTTAAAAAAAATGTTTTTAAAAAGGGAAAGGATGTTTTGGGGGGTTTTTAAAAAAAAATTTTTAAGGGTTCTTTTTTGGTTTTGCCATGAAAAAATGCAAAAAACAGGTTTTTTTTTAAAAATTGGTTATTTTTTAAATTTTAATTTAATAAAATTTTTAAAATTAATTTTTTTTAAAGGGTTTTGGGTTTTTTTTGAACCCCCTTTTTTAAGGGAAAGGAAAACCTTTTTTCCCCAAAAAGTTTTAAAAACTAAGTTAAAAAAAATTTTTTCTTTTTAAAGGGGTTTTTTTTTTTGGGGGCCCAAAAGTTTTTTTAAAACCAAAATTTTTTAAAGTGCAAAAAACCCCTTGCTTTTTTAAAAAAGGTTTTAATTTTTTAAAAATTTCTGGGGGGGTTTAAAAATTTTTTTTTTGCGTAATTAAACAAAAGGGACAACTCTTGGTTTTCCCCCGGGGGGGTTTTTAAAAAACTTTTTTTCAAAAGGTAAAAAAAAATTTTGGGAAAAAAGGGGAAAAAAATTTTTTTGGTTTTTTCCCCAAATTTTAATTTTTAAAAAACTTTTCCAAAAAATTTTTTTTTTTAAATTTTTACTTTATTTAAAATTTTAAAAAGAAAATTTTTTTGGGAATTTTCAAAACCCCTTTTTTTAAAAATTTTTTTTTTGTCAAATTTATTTAAAAATTTTTTAAAAACCCCTTTTTGTTGGGGAAAATTTAAAAAAACATTTTAAAGGTTTCCAAATAAATTTGGAAACTTCTTAGCCCCCTTTTCATTCCAATTTTCAATGAAAACAAAAAATAATTTTCATTTTTTTAAAAAATTCCCCTTTTTTCTTTTTTATTTTAAAATTTTTTTCTTTTTTTTTTAAAAATTTAAAAATTAACCTTTTTAAGGCCCCCCAAAAAATTTTTTTAAAAAAATTTGTTTAAACCCAAAAAACAAACCCATTAAACCCCTTTTAAAAAATTTCATGATATTTTAATTTAAAAATAAAAAACCTAAATTTGGGGAAAAAATTTTTGAAAGAAAGGCCCCAAAGGGAAAAATAAAAAAACCTTTTTTTTTTTTTACACCCCTTTAAAAAAATTAAAAAAAACCCTTTTTTTTTAAATTTAAAAAAAAAATTTTTTTTTTAAAAAAATAAAATTTTTCAAAAAAAAGGGAAATGTTTTTTAAAATTTTGGGGAATTTTTTTTTAAAAATTTTTCGTTTTTTTTTCCCCTTTTTTTTTTTCCTTTTTTTCCAAGGGGTTTTAACACCGGGGAAATTTAACCGGGAAAAAAAATTTTTGGGGAAACCCCCAAAATTTTTTTGGGGGTTTACAGGAAAAAGGTTCCCAATCCCCTTTTAAATTTAATTTAAAAAAAAATTTAATTTTTAAAATTTTTTCCTTTTTTTTTCTTTTTTTTTTTTATTTGGGAAGGGGGGAGACAATAAAAATTTAAAGTCCCCCTTTAGCAAAATAATTTTTTTTAAGCCCAAAAGGGGAAAGGGTAATCATTTTAAATTTGTTCTACAAAATGGAGTTTTTAAAATTTACCTTTTTTTTTGAATTTTTTTTTAAAATTTGGTTTAGTTTTTGGGGGGTTTTGGGGCCCCCCTTTCCCTCGCCTTTTTTAAAAAAGTTTTTTAAAAAAGGGGAAAAAAGTTAAAATTTTCCCTATTATTTTTTAAGGGTATTTGGGGAAATTTCACTTTTTAAAAATTTTTGGGGTTTTTTTTTTTTTCATTTCTTTTTTTTTTTTCCAAATTTTTGAAAACTTTATAATAAGGTTGTTATGAATGAAAAGAAGAAACTGCAGTTATAAGGAAATGGGATGTTTATGGGGGTATAGATGGTTTTTAGCTGTTTCAAGTGGTTGCTCGTTGAGCTTTGCCATGATTAAAACAATGCAAAAAACAGAAGTTGAATTTTAACATGTAAAGTAAAATTTTTTAAAATTCCTTTTGTTTTGAAAAAGAAATTTTCCTTAATAGGGGCTATTTAATTAAGTTAATGGGTAGTTTGAATTTGCAACCCTTATTTTTAGAAAGCTGGGATTATAAACCCTAGCTTTAAACTAGCATAGCTAAATTGTAATGTTTGGTTACTTTCTTAGTTAGCTTGGTAGTTTCTTGGTAAATGTTCACAATTAGACCGCATGGAATAATCGTACTTAGTCGGGAAGGGGCATGACAAACTACTATTTAATGTGGCTAGAATTTTCAAAATTACATTGGGTTTTTGGGGGATAAAAATATGTAATTGTTTAGTACTAGTACTTAAGTAATATCTTCTGTCAGTGACTGTTCAAAGAAGGTTGGAAATGCTCTTTTCTGTCAAAAATGATGTAAAAGATTTTGGTTTGTATTAGGGTTTGTATCAAATCATTTCATAAGAATTAATTATCTTAGTAAATTAACATTTTTTAACAAAATCAATATTAGGTTAAAAAATTGTACCTTTATTAATGACATTCCAATAGTATTGTCATGAAATTGGCAAAAAGTCTTATATAACTTTAAAGACCCAATGTCATTTTTATCCTTGCAAATTTGTAACTATGCCATAAAATTTTTTATTACCTCATGTTGAATCTACCCAAAGTTTTCAAAACAAAATCCTATAGTTGAAAGTAAAAGGAAGAAGGCCCAAATTAGCCCCTTTCATTTACAGTTCCAATTTTAATTAAAACAAACCTAATAATTGATACAATTTTTATTAATAAATTTCCCTTTAAATCTTTTTAATATTTAAAAACATTTTTATTTCTATAATTAAATGCGCCTTAAATTAATTACATCTATATCTCATATGTAAAAAACGAAACTAATTAATTTAGACAATTTATTATAAATGCTAATTACACTACCATTTCAAGTGAAAAAACAATTTCTGATTTTTTATGTAAAATTGCCAATTGAAATGACAATTGCTACTAAAACATCCCAATATGCATTATCTCAACATTTAGGGAAAAAATAAAAATTCAACACATTTAAATGTTTTCCACAATCTAAGTGACATGTAAAATATACCAGTTGTTGTAAATTAAATAGCAAAAATTTGCATTTATCTTTGGTACAGCATTTATAGTTAAAGGACAAATTTGTGCAACATGGTTATGTAGAAACCCTTACCTGTCCACTGTTTTAAGTATAATTAATTTATTCAGTTCATTAAGTTTGTTTAAATTTTTTAGGCCCCAAGGTTTGGGAACCTTGTAAGTGAATTGAAGCCCTGCTGCAACTTTATTTATAGGATTACAAATCATTGAATCTTTCACAGCAGTGTCGAATAACTTTAAGGATTTGGTACTTTTAAGAAAAGACCTTTTAAACGTGGATTTTTTCTCCTGATTTTTTGCAGATTTTCTTTTAATTATGTTAAGTGTCCTTTTTAATCACTTGGAATTAACTTGTGCAGCACTTTGCAACAAAGTGCCTTTAAATGACTAGTGCCTAATTTTTTTTACATTTTCCTTCTAATTGTCATGAGCAAATTATCTATTGAAATTTCACTTTTAAATTTCCTAAATGAATTGTCTTTTACAAATTGGTAGCACTTTTGTAGCTAGATTTTCCTTATAATTCATTCTGAATTTTCTTTTTTCCGATATGAATTCTTTATTAAATGGATATGTATATTTCTTACATTTATTTATCTTAAACATTGCCTTTTTAAAGAGTTGTCTTCATTATCCTCAATTTATTCTAAATGCATATTTTCATTTTTAAATTCACTTTCTTGATTTTATAAAAATCGTTTTTAAGATGATTTTGTGGGAAGTTTAAATTTTGGGTTATAGGTTGTTGTTATGTTTTTACGATTAAAATAGAAAAGGAAAAAAGTGATTTACATGTAAGGTTTTTTATTTTTGCCTGTTAAATAAGAAGACCAACAGTTATTTAAATTTTAAATTAAGGTATTTTATTAACCCCCAATTTAAAAAGATCCTTAAACCTAATTATAACCACGATATAATTGTAATTTTCTTTTTGAGCAAGGGCTGGTTTTCCCTACTTTACCAGATAGTAAATCTAATGTTCAATTGATGCTGTTGGTTCTTGTCTGCTTCAAGTAAACTAAAATCTACTGTTGAGGGGGATAAAATTGTAATTTTAATTGCTTCTCATAGGTAATACTAAATTAGTTGGTTAAGAATTTTTTTAAGCCTTTCGCAAAAGGTTAAAAAGAGGTGGGTTTAAGGCATAAAAACTTGAAAGGATTAAAAATTGTGATTTAAAATTTCACAAAACTTGAAGTTTATTTTTCTTATTTAAATTAGATTTTTCCAAACATTGGTAAAATTGAAACCTTGGTAATTAGACCTTTTTTCATTGTCAAATTGATAAATTTCAAACTTTCCTAACCTATGCTGATTCAAGTTTTCAAAAAACTTCCTATATTCTATATCATCTGAAGAGGGGTTAAGATTCAAAACCTTTAATTTCAAGAACACAAAGAAAATTACATGTGGTTTGGATCATTCTATACAAATTTTAAAACGTTTTACATTTTAATTAAGTAATCCTATTTATTTTCATTTATTTATGTCTTCACATTCTTATTTATTAGCAATATTTAATCCTAAAATCACTCCATTTACCCTAAACAAATTTCGAATTTAAATTAAATGCAAAATACACTACATTTCGGAAAACACATTTGATTATGAACGTACCTTCAGGGAATAAAATCCAATTGATTTTCTACACATAAGGAAATAAAATTCACATTGTATTTCTAACACTAATTTGCATTTCAAATCATTTAAATAGCAAATTGCGAATTGTTGTTGAACTATCTGTAAAGGTTTGGTTTCAAATTTTGCAGTTTTCCTTCATTTTTTTATTTTCAAATCAGTTTTAAACGTGGAAAATTAAGCCGTTTCACAAGTTAAGAGGCAAAAGGGGCTTACAGAAGGTTATCGATCAACTCATTGGTTTGGAACTTAAAAACTTATTTTTAACTTTTAAACTTTGCCCTTTATGTTTTCTTTTCTTTGTTTTGCATGTTTCTACTTAAATAAATGTGCCCTTTCACAAATAACTGGCATTGAAAATAAGGCCTAGATGAACAATTTCCTAAATGTACTACATGTAACTATGAATTCATGTGAGTTTTATGAATTTCGTTACAATTATATTGGTTGTTAAATTTCTCCTTTTTATTGTTTTCTTTTAACATTGATTCTTTTAACAGGAGGAACGTCTTATATCGGAAATATTTTAATCTTGCATCTTTATTTTCAGTTAGCGGTTTTGAGCTTTTACAAATTGTTCTGAGTTTATTATTGTCTAGATTCTTTAATCATTGCTAATCTTTATTGGATAAAAGGAATGATGTAAAGATGATGCAGTAAAGAAAGTAGTTTAAGGGTATAGTGGTTTTGGTTTGATGGTTTTCCTTGATTTGCTAGAAAGAAAAGCAAGGGAAAACAAGTAATTACTTTTTTAAATTCTTTTTTAAAAAGAATTTTTAAAAGATTAATTATAAGGTTCATTAAGTTTGTTTTTGACCCCCTTTTTAAGGTAAGGCAGAGCCGATTACACAACCCTAGCATTTATAACTCCCATAACTAATCTGTAATGGGTTACATTTACTTGATTAGGCTTGTAAATGGTTGCCTGTTGGTGACCCGTCACGTAACCACCGGGTCAAAGCTACTTAGCTGAATGTGCATCGACTTGCTTACGTTTTACATGTGTCGCTCAAGGTAAATTCTAAAATCACTGGTTGAGGGTGATAAATGTTTTGTTTTGTCTAGGAACTTTCAGATAATAGTACAATGATCTTGAGCTGCTTTCACGGAACAGGTTGAAAAAGCTCTTTCTGTCAAAATGGTGTAAAAAAGAGGGGTGGTAGTTAGTTCATATCAAACCACCATTGCTAAGGGAAATTTCTTAATCCTTATCAGAATCTACAGCATCCTTTCACAAAATCATATTAGTTTTTTTGTTCTTTGTAAAATTATGATCATTTTTCTGCAATAGTCTTGCGTGAAATTTGGCAAAACACTGTCCTGAGCCTAATGAACCATTTTTTCGTTTGTCAATTTGATTAACTCCTAAATCATTTCTTATTACCTCCAGCTGAATCTGCCGAGTAGGTATTCAAAACAAACACTTATGTTTGCCTATATCATCAGTAGAAGGGAGCTAACTTGCCTGTCGAGTTCAGCTGATCAATTTTTATGAACACAAAGACCTATAATTTTACAATTGGTTTAAGAATATTACTTCTATTCATTTTATATTTTAATTCATTTTCATTTTATAATTAATTTTCCTATATTATGAATTACTTCAACCATTTTAATTTCCAATATTCATTTTAAACAACTTAAAAGCAAAAACATTCCCTTTAATAAAAAAGAACATGAATTTTGGGAAAAACTGAAAAGAACTGTACAATTGGGGGAAAAACTAGAATTTATGTTTTACACTCAAGGGAATAAAATTTCACATTTTTTTCCAAAAACCCCCCCTTTTGAATTAAAAAAATCAATTGTATACACAAAAGCAATATTTTGATTATCTTGAACGCTATTATATAAACAATTTTGCAAATTTTATTACAGTTGTTAACTCTAGTAGTGTTTACAATTTTGAATTTTCCATTTTCAAAGGGTTTCATTCCTTTGCCCAAGTGTTGGGCCACGGAAAGAATGAACACACAGAATTTTGGTAACTCAGATGTTCTTTCAAAAGTTATCGATCCTTCATGATTTTTACTTTCGAATGTAGATTCAAACTGATTTCTTTCCGCTTTGAATTTTTTCTTTTGAATGAAATTTCTTGGGAAATAATTCCCAATTCACACAATTGGCGTAAAATTACCAAGTCCTAGAGTTGAAAAATTTTTACTAGTTCTAGGATTCCCTTTTTAGAATTTATTTTTTTAAAGAATGCTTTTAAATTGGAATTTGTACTAGGTTTTTATCTTCATCTGATTCTTTTTTAACAGAAACTTTTTTGGAGGAAAACTCATTATATTTGGAATCATTATTTTTTAGATGTCTTGATTTTCAAGGCACTTTCTTTTTTTTTTTTTTTTTTTTTTTATTGGTTATGAAAAATGATGAAACTGACATGTTATAAGGAAATGGTATGTTTCAGTGGGGAAAGTAATAGATGAAGTTTGAAGCTGTTGTCATAGTGGTTGCTCTGTTTGATGGCTTTTGCTCATCGATTAAAGCAATAAGCAAAAGGAAACAAGCAAGCTTGAATTTTACACATGTAAAGGTTACATTTTATTTAAAATTGCCTAATGTTTTGAAAATAAGAAGATTTTCCCTTAATCAGACTGCTATTTAAATTATTAAGGTCTCACTGGATAGTTTCGTATTTTGACACCCCCCTAATTTTTAAGGTAGAAGGCATGAGCCTGATTATCACAACCCTAGCATTTATAAACTCACGCATAAGCTAAATCTGTAATGTGGTTTACATTTACTTTGAGTTAGGCTTGTAAATGGGTTGCCTTGTTGGTGACTGCCTGTCACAGTTAGACCAGCACTGGAGATCAAATGCGTAACTTAGTCTGCAAATGTGCATCCGACTTGGCTTACGTATTTACATGTGTCTGCTTCAGAGGTAAATATCTAAAAATCTACATGGTTGAGGGGTGATGAAAAGTATGTTAATTTGTTTTAGTACTAGTGAACTTTCAAGATCAATAAGGTACATACTGACTCTGTGAGCCTGCTTCTCACAGGAACAGGTTGAAAATAGCTCTTTTCTGTCAAAAATGGATGTAAAAAAGAGGGGTTGGTGGTAGTATAGGTTCAGTATCAAAACCACCAGTTGCATAAGGAATTAACCTTAATACCTTAGTCAGAATCTTACAAGCATCCTTTCAACAAAAATCATTAGTTAGTTTTTATTTGTATCTTTATTGTAAAATTATGATCATTTTTCTGCAATAGGTCATTGTCGGATGAAAATTTGGCAAAACAACTGTCCGGTGAGACCTTAATGACCCATGTCATTTTTTCAGTCTTGTCAAATTTGATTAACTATGCCATAAATCATTTCCTTATTACCTCCATGTCTTGAATCTGACCGAGTAAGGTATTTCAAAACAAACACTTCCTATAGGTTTGCCTATAAGTACATGCTAGTAGAGAAGGGAGCTAACTTAGCACTGTCAGAGTTAACAGCTGATCCAATTTTCTAATGAACAACAAAGACCTAATAAGTTTGATACAATGTGGTTTAATGAAGTAATTCACTTACTTATTCATTTTTCAATATTTATAATACATGTTTTCTACATTTCTTATAATTTAAATGCTAATTGCCTTAATATTATGAATTTACATTCCTATATGCTCATGATGTAACATTTCGACACATACATTTCATTTATTTACAGACATATTCAGTTATAATGACCTAAAAATACACTACCCATTTAACACCTGCTGAAAAGCAGCAATTTCATGATATTTTAAGTAAGAAAACTGCAAAAGTGGACACATGTACAATTTGGCTGGGAGCTAAAACATCAGCTAGATATGCAATGATCTGTACACATTTCAGAGGGAAGAGAATAAAACTTCTAGCACATTGTTTACTGTTTTTCTTACACCATCCTAATGTGACAATGTCAAAAAATATACACATGTTGCATATATGTCACAATAAATCATGCAGATAAATTTTGCATTTATCTTTGGAAACTGCATCAATTAGTAATAAGCGACAAATTTGTCGCAACATGGTTTAGTGTACAGAACATTATGCCTGTCCAACGTGCTTATTGTAAGGTAGTAATTACAAATTATTTGCAGTTTTTCCATTTTACAGTTTGTTTTCATTTCTTCTAGGCCTCAAGGTGTTTGGTAGCACACTTGGTGAAGAGACATTGAAAGCCAGGCTGACAGCAAAGGTTTCATCAGGAGTCAGCCACATCAGATGTTGTGGGGCTTTCACAGGAACAGGTGAATCTGAATCAACTTCATTGGAATTTTGGTAACTTTCAAGAACTGTATGACCCTTTCTAAACTGTGTTTATCTTCTCTCCTGATTTCTTTTGCATGATTTTCTTTTTACTTTATGGTTAAGTGTAGGCATGTTACAATCACTTGGAAAATAAACTTGTCCGCAGCATCTTCAGCAACAATATAAGCTGGCCAGTATGAAAATGACCCAAAGGTGACCTTAGAGGTGTGAAACTACATTTTCCATACATAATGTCTACTCAGCAGATGTGCTGAGTCTGGGTATAGAATTTCACTGTTGAAGTTTCCTAAATGAATTGGTTCTGTTTACAAACTTTGGTCAGTCACTTTTGGGTTAGCTGAGGAGTTTCCTCCCTTATACATTCACTTCTGATTTCTCTTTTTTAACACAGATATGACCTTCTTTATTAAATCAGGGAGAGAATACTGGTCAGTTCATATATGCTGTGCATCATTATTATTATTTCAAGTACTTAGCATGTACATTCTGCAGCTATTTTACAAGAGATTCAGCTTGGCTTCCTTTGCAGCTTTTATTCACTACAATTTCAGATTTCATGAAGAGTTGCATTATTTGTGCTGTCAGATGTCTTTGATATCACTTGGCACTAATAATACAGGTTGTATTGGTTATGAAAAATGATGAAACTGACATGTTATAAGGAAATGGTATGTTTCAGTGGGGAAAGTAATAGATGAAGTTTGAAGCTGTTGTCATAGTGGTTGCTCTGTTTGATGGCTTTTGCTCATCGATTAAAGCAATAAGCAAAAGGAAACAAGCAAGCTTGAATTTTACACATGTAAAGGTTACATTTTATTTAAAATTGCCTAATGTTTTGAAAATAAGAAGATTTTCCCTTAATCAGACTGCTATTTAAATTATTAAGGTCTCACTGGATAGTTTCGTATTTTGACACCCCCCTAATTTTTAAGGTAGAAGGCATGAGCCTGATTATCACAACCCTAGCATTTATAAACTCACGCATAAGCTAAATCTGTAATGTGGTTTACATTTACTTTGAGTTAGGCTTGTAAATGGGTTGCCTTGTTGGTGACTGCCTGTCACAGTTAGACCAGCACTGGAGATCAAATGCGTAACTTAGTCTGCAAATGTGCATCCGACTTGGCTTACGTATTTACATGTGTCTGCTTCAGAGGTAAATATCTAAAAATCTACATGGTTGAGGGGTGATGAAAAGTATGTTAATTTGTTTTAGTACTAGTGAACTTTCAAGATCAATAAGGTACATACTGACTCTGTGAGCCTGCTTCTCACAGGAACAGGTTGAAAATAGCTCTTTTCTGTCAAAAATGGATGTAAAAAAGAGGGGTTGGTGGTAGTATAGGTTCAGTATCAAAACCACCAGTTGCATAAGGAATTAACCTTAATACCTTAGTCAGAATCTTACAAGCATCCTTTCAACAAAAATCATTAGTTAGTTTTTATTTGTATCTTTATTGTAAAATTATGATCATTTTTCTGCAATAGGTCATTGTCGGATGAAAATTTGGCAAAACAACTGTCCGGTGAGACCTAAGATACCCGGGCGGATCTCGCGGTGGAAATGTGTATGATAGGTACCCTTGCTGGGCCTGGCTAGACTTTGAAAGGTCTATTTGAAAACTTCCATCCAGAACGTCACAAACGAGTTGACAGCGATTGTTGTTGTTATGTTTACAATGCCTGGCGATATGTTGTTTTAGTATAGACGGTGGTGGGGCTAATGTTCTCAACGATTGAATTACTCCCGGATAATATTCTTCAATAAGATCACTTAATGATTTCTTTATTTCAGCGTTATTTAGAACTGGTATAATAAATATTCGTAAATCATTTTCTTTTATTTATAATGATTAAGAAATAATTGCTTACTTTTTTTATTAGCGTAAACAGTTCTTCTAAGGTCATTTGCAACGTTTAATATTTCGATTGGAAATGTATAATTCACATATGATACCATTTAAGTGTTTTATTGACTTGATTATTTGCTGCTTTACATTATGATCATAATGCTGTGATTATGAAGTAAGTAAATTTCTTAAATCATTAAAAGATTTATCATAGTCAGGTTTAAGAGCATCTAAAAATTCTTTAAAAAATTCTTCATCAACAATGGTTTTAATATGCCCTGGTGTATTGTGGTCTACGATAATATTAAATGTTATTCGAGTTATCTGTGGAATCCTTTTACCGTCAAAGTCGGTAAAGTAATGATCATTATTGTTTGGATCAAATTCAAATTTTGTATAACGCCATGGATATTTTTCTCGATATTCTGGATCTTTAATGAATTTTTTTCACACTGGTGGTCCTTGATAAGTTGGTGCGACTTCAGGCCATCCTAACACTGATCTGATCAAACTCTGATAAATATCTACGAGGTAATCAGGGGAATTTACTTCAATTACCGCTGATAGTGTTGGTTCGTAAACAGTAATTGCTGTCTTTGACTCTTTTACGGTTATAGATTTTATTCTGCGTTGGAACTCGTCATTAATCTCCTCTATATGATAACTGCCTGTTGAAATTCCAACAACTTGCCAATCAAGTGTTCCATCCGGTTTTTTCTTATTAGCAAATACCAGTGAATTACTTGCTGGTAATCCACCGAATGGTTTTGACCTGATATTTGGCCAACTATTATAAACGCGCAGTTGAGCCAATGCAATTTCTTCTGCTGAAATTGCAGTTGGAAAGTTAACACTAAATTCAGGACTGGTCGAACTTACTGATATCATAGTAGTTTTTGATGGTGTCGTGTTAGTGACGATCTGTTGCAAGAATTCCCTTGACGATGTCAAGGACTCAGACATTATTGTTATCTTTATTATTTAATTCTCTAACATTCCGCTATTGGCACTAGAGAATACGTCTTTTTCTGTTACAAATGCTTCATCGTAGGTTTTCATTATCGTAACGAACTCTTCATCAGATATTTTACCATCACTGATGTACAAGGAAAGATGCGAGCATAATTTAGTATAGGCGGCTCTTGCTGTGTGTAATTTCAACATGTACTCGCGTAATTTATCGCTCGTGCATGTAGATATTTTCTTAGCGATAATACTGAGAATACCTGCACATGTCGTAGAAACGACAATCGTTAAAACCGCAGGAGCAGTCATAGCTAACGTTGATAATAATAATCCGGTTCAATAATAATAATCCGGTTCAAGCAACAACAGCAGAAACCTAGTAAACTACTACATCGATAATAACCATGCATCTGCAATATCTTTTTACTTTCAATGTGTATTCGTCAATGATATTTTTTAGTTCAGTCTGACACTTACACGCCTGATTATATCTGTGACGTTGAACGTCAATGAGTGACCCTGTCATTTGATTCATTATACATAATGACGTTGTCATTTAATTAAGTAATTAAAATGGGAGCTTTAGTTACAAATTCCAGACACCCCACCAGTAATTAGCGGAGGACAAACTTCTATCCGATGATTCCAACGTGAACGTTTCTTCAGAATCTTTATCCAACATCACATATACGGTTCTAGGTAATTTATTAGCTAATGGAGATGTGGTGGCAAGTATGTTAAATTCTACAACGCTAAACACAGACAATCTATATATATATATATATATATATATATATATATATATATATATATATATATATATATATATATATATATATATATATATATATATACCAGCGACCTCTGCGGTATGTTTGATGGTTTTATTTCGTTGTGTCCATGTAACTAAGCCTGATCCGACGACTTACACTATGTTAATGATCTCTTAGTGAGGAATTTTAATCAGGCTCGTTTCTTGAACAATATCCGGAATTCCACTAATAATATCGTTAAGTTTTGTGTTAATATCAGTAAGTTTTATATCAACATTTGGTGGACTTCCAAAAAGTTCGTTACTAATTCTGTTTATGTTTCTGCGAAAAGTCAAAAATGTATTCACGTGACCGGTAAAATCAGTTTTGAGCGTGACTATATCTTTACTGATTGGAATCTCTTTATCATCGACGTATTTTTTGTAGCAGCATCAAACTCAGATTTTGGTGTTTTTAAATTACTAAAACCATTATGGTTCATATTAAGAAATGCACGCATTATACCACCGTTGGTTAATACGTACTTAGATTCCTGATCGTCAAAATATTTTTTGTTGTAGCATCACTATCTGTGCTTGGATATCCAAGATCTGTAATTTTATTTTTGTTCATAATAACGTTTCCACTAAATGCACCGCCAGTCGTCTTGACATAATCGTTAATTGATTTACCTGAATCTTGTATTTTACCCTGATCAATAAAAGTAACGTTATTATCAGCAACTGCAGTAGGAATTCGTATAAGTACGTCTGGTAGTTGCATATTGCTTGTCTTTAATCGTCCTTGTTTGTCCTGAAAAACAACCACTTCATTTTGATTCAAGCTCGTGATATTTATTAGATCATCAATCTCATTTCTAAATTGATCGAGGGTTGTATATTTAAATAAATCACCTTGCTGCTGAGCTTTACAAGGAGTAGATCTTCCGTAAATATCTACCATTATATGTACTTATATTTGTTAAAATGCGACAATGTGGTATATTCATGCAAGACTTTATGAGGTGGCTTTCCTAGCGGTGCCGTCGATACAGCATCAAGCACATTAAGTACTTCGCGACCACATATTGGTTGATCAGTTAATGTTTGTGTTGGCAATGTAGAATACCAGATTGGAGCAGTATTATTACTGACATAATGAAAAAATTCTTTTGGTGGCGCTAATCCATATGAATTAAAATATATAATTCCACGTGGATCAATTGCATACGCTACCTAATGCGTGCGAGGTCCAGAGTTTTATCAAGATTAATAATACCAGTTTCAGTATTGTTAGGTTGCTTTGGTAATTGATCGCGCATAAAAACTCCTCTGAAATGTTTTATATCTAGTCGCTAATCTGCATCGAGTAAATGAAAATTTGAAAGTGGAATTATCATAGAACTGTTCCTAGTCTTAAACCATTTCTGTACCACGAGGGCGGTGTTCCCGGTTGTCTTTAACCTTTTCCGTACCACGATGGCGGTGTTCCCGGAAGTCTTTTCCCTTTTTAATTCCTTGTCCAGTTGCTTTCTTTAATGCCATTCCAGCAGATGTTCCAAAAGCGCCTAAAGCAGCAGCTTATGCAACAGCTGGGGCTTCAGCGGCTATTAATGCTGGTATAGCTGCAAGAAGTGAAAATACACCACCCGATTTAGCGATGTCTTTAATAACCGCTGTAAAAAGATTAAGTCGTACTCCAGACTTTGATCGCTTGGCTTCATTGAAGCAATTATACTGACGATCGGTCAACGATAGCTTATTCGGACCACCTGTGAGTTGTTCTCGCTTTAGTGATATTTTTAACCCACGATTACTTTTGATGATAATTGTAGCTTTTGAATCTGACCAGGAGTCAGACTCACATTAATGTGATGATATGACATTATTAATATTATGAGCTATCTAATTACATGTTCTCTACTGGAGCATCAATGACTCTCATTCGTCCGCCAGCACCTTCGAGTAACATTGATTTATCGCTGAGTATAACTGCGATTGCTCAGTAATATGCAATAAGTCCTCGATTCACACGGGTTCGAAAATGTATATCAACTACTGATTGTCTAGATAAATCTAAATGTTCTAATGAAAAGTAATAAATCGGATACAGCGTTGTAAAATCTAGTTGTGATATTTGTAAACCAGTATCAATGTTTTGGTCACGTCCCATAAACGACATAAGACGATGATATGCACGTGATCGAAATTAAACAAAATAACCTCGGATGGTTCTTGATGTCCATTTATTCTTAGTGAAACCTCAGAAACATAGAGCTTATTAAATATCATGATACTCTGTGTCTAATTATTTACTCGTGCAGTATTTTGAAGCGCAATAAATATATGTCGCGGTGCAGAAACACCTTGCTGAGAAGCTATTTGCCACGTGAATAAACCGTTGATGTTACTTTGGATAATATCCGTAGTCATAGTTAACCATGATAACGTTGATTTACCGCCTTTACTCATAAAAGATAGCAACCGATCTTCTTCAGACATCGTTGGAGTCATTACTAACATCCACAGCGAAAGTTTGGTTAGAATAACTTTAGCATGAAGTACCCGTGTTGCAGCATCATCAACTCCTTCAGCATGCCATATTGCATCATCATCGGTACTTTTTCGCACGAGTATAACTGTGTGTTTAGCTCCGAAAATAACCTTTCGTACATGTCTGCAGAATCCAAAGATATGTGACAGTGGAATTGCACATGAAATTGTTCTCTTATCACCTTTTAACATCGCTCGACGTGATGTAAATGGCAAGTTGATATTTGCATTAGAATCATGAACCACAGCCACACATCAGCACCAGTGTTGTTAGCATTATTTCTTGGTCGTCTTATATCATATGGTACTTAGGATGGTTAGAAGTGTCCTTGGTAAACATCATTGATGGACCAGCTGATCTTGAGTAATAGTCGCTGTATCTTGCAAGACCAAGTATTTTTGTAGCAACGTCGACATCTTTCTGAATTGATTCAATATTTTTTTCCGTCGATCATGTACGTAGCGCTATCAAACAACGTCATAATACCATTATTAACAAAACCAACACTATCATTGGCTGCATATGCTGCTGGTGCTACAGGATTAGCGTTATTTAAAACTTTACCTTCGACCTCAATAAATGCTTCAGCGGGTAGAAAATATCTACTGGTATCATGAACCTGTAATTCGATTTGTCCACGCTGATCTGGAATTCGGGCGTGATAAGAATAATACTGATGGTAGCGCACAGGCTCATCTTTGAAAACTGGTGCGTTCATGTAAAATGCGGGGTCTGATATGCGATTGAACATCTTTATTATTACCATCTTCGTCTAACACGAAGAGCACTTCCTGCTATCAGACTAGTGGTTATATTTTTTTCTTTTTCCGAAATTGGGACATCAACTAACTCCACTAGTTTTTGATTAGCGGCTTGATTTATTATTTTACTTACACTTGCGTGCATCACTTCAGTGCTGGGCAATTTCACAGGTTGAGGGCGGACGGGTTGTGGTTTGCGTACTAATCGCGTTAGTCTATCTTTGATCGCTGAGAATGCTTTGCTAGCAATATTACCAACAGCGCTTACACCTTTTTCACGAACAACATCATTAGCTTTCATTCCTAGTTGCTTTGCAATCGGTATTGCTTTTGGGGCCATCCTTCTAAACAGACCCTGAACAATATCACCTAGTCCATCTCCGTAGGTTGTTCTGTATACCGATAATCGAGAGTTTATTACCCTGACCATGGTAGGTCCACGTTAAGCACCATGCATAATCATTTTCTTATTAATTGACTTTATCACTAATTGTATCTAATCACTGTGACTTAGTCAATGTGGTAATCATCGGCAATTTCATTAATGAGTGATCGATACACATCAATGTCCATAATACCGCCAATAAATAATCGTTTACAAATATCAGCTGCTTCATTCATGATTTCTGGAGAATTATTACAAGCTCGTTTTCCTCCGATGAGAATTTCTAATCAATCAACATCAGCAATGACATTATCAGGACAAGTAATAAGACCTCTTCCTAGACCACTTCCAGTTGCACCAGGAGGATCTTGAAATACTTCATCTTCCTCTTCAATTGGTTTCGGTGATGCTTTTCTACTTGATTTTGATAGTGGTTTTGGTGATACTGGATAATCACGAAGTGATTGCTCAATTGATTTTGGTGATTTTTGTCGTTGTTCTCGTTGTCGTATCTCTTATTGCTATATCTCTTGTTGTAGTGGTGAGTGCAGTCGTGGTACTGGACCCTCTGGTATTTTAAGTTCTGGTAATGATGGTTGAGATTGCAATAGTTTCATTGTTTCTTGTTCTCGTTGTTCATTCTTTTCTATATATTTATTTACATCTTTATCAAATATGTTAAAATTTCTGATTTCTTTATTAGATCTGATTTCTGGAATATTAGTAGCGATGCGATATACATCCCTGATTCAATTGGAAGAGCTTAGAGATTTAACATATTCTGATTCTACATATTTTTTTTAAAATTTCATAATATCCAAACGCGGCAATATCAAGTAATTGTTTTGGGTGCCTGATAGCAGCAATACCTTCAGGTGTAAACTTATCTATTATCTTAGTTCTTGTTCTTAGTGGTTGAGGAGGTTGGACGGGTGGTGGTAGTGGTAATGGTTGAGCTTCTTGTGCACGAGCAATATCGGCAGGCAAAGTTGCAAGAGCTTCGGTTGCTGTAACAATATTTTTTGTTGGTTCTACAATCGGTTTAAATAATTGTTTTGTTTCCTCCTCAAACTCAGTTAAATCCCGCTGACGCAATTGTAATTGTTCCTTAACAAAATTACGAAAAGGGAAATATTTTTAATTGCCTCTAATCGCTCTCGAGATAATTTAGCTGAGTGTGGCTCTCCAATGCTCATTATTGATAGTATTTATAATGGCTGTTTAATTCATAGCAGCAGAGAGGGTGAAGGACAACAATTGAGTCGCTTTACAAGTAAACAAAATCACATGACAAATTTTGGAAAAAATACGTCAACAATGGTATAACAACAATAAGCTAACCTAAACGATTTTATTATACGGATAAATACTTAACCGTTTGGAAATAGAAAAGTTAGAGACTGTTTTAGCGTTGTTGACCTTTCCAGCCTCTGTAGGAATCTTTATTTTTCGTTAATGATACGAGCAAAATTGTGTAGGGTTCACCCTCTCTGCTGCTGGACTGCAATGGGTGGATATCGCGGGTTCTATATAGCCAATGATGTTATAAAGTTGACGTTAAAGGCACAAAATATTTCTTTATTACATTACGGTTATTAGGTTTTGGTCACATTCAAGATAATAGTAAAAGAACAAGGAAAGAAAATACCCTTCCAAAAAAAAAATGAGATCAAGTTTTCCAACTATTTTAAAATATTACAGTTTTGAACATTTTTATGAGGCTTCTCTCATTCGTAGAATGTATTTTACACTCGTAAATGAAAACTTGAAGGAATTAGGCATTTTTTTAACATTCAGGTAGATGTACATAAACAATGATTTAATTTTGTTCAGTCATTTTAGCATGGTGTACAATAAATGAATCAATGAATGATACTAGGAAATAAATGTCATAAAAAGACTTGGTTTTATTGATATAAGATAATATATCATAAACACAATCTATTTTGCATGACCTTAATTGGACGCTGTAAATATATACAACAAAAGGAATTTGACGAATTAGATGATTACTGTGCTAGCTCTTTCCAAAATCTCGTCTAATACACAGTCACTTTAAGGCGTCGTCCGTCTCTGGTGAAGTAATATTACCAATTGTATGAAACACAATATTCGGGTAGCTGGTCTTGGAAACTATAACTTGCCATATTATACTCCAAAGGTGCACATACATGGAAAGTTTCTTCTTAAAATACATGTTTAGTTGAAATCCAACTGAGTATCATTTTCGAGAGCAGGACTATTTTACTCTATTGGAAAGAAATTTTGTTTGATACAGAGAAAAATGATTGAGGTTGAACAGTCAGGCAAAACGACAACACATAATGGAATTATCGTTTCTATCTATACTCTATAATGCATGTACCACTGCCAGATTTTGAGAACATGGAGCGGCTGTTATTGATAACATAGCATTTATAACTAAGCTATTTAGTCTTTGAACCAAACAATTCCTGTATTGATCGAATCGAATTAGAACTTTATATGCATTTGACCTCAGGCTCGCAAATCATAATCATTGAATAAGTTGTAATATAGGTATGATATCGCCTAAGCTGGCAGAAAGATATAATATGGAGATCTATTTACACTTGTTTCCTCTGTGTCACTTGCAGAACGGGGCACTACAAAGGATATTAAAAAAATATTCCTGACATTAATTCGCCATGGGTTCCGAAAAATATCATCTTCAAAGCATTTGTTGCTATAGCTTCTTAAAATAGTCTTAAACATTTAGAAGATGTTTTTCTCTATAAGAGAATTTAAGAGTAATTACTTCTATTCCAAAATAGAGATCATTTAGAATTAGTACTTAATACTGTAGCTTTCCACGATATGAATGAATAATAATAACTATTACAAGGACGATATTAAGCCGTAGCGTCTGTGAGTTATCATGATTGTCTACTTCATCTGAAGAGCCAGTCTCAGGTATGAAGTGACGAGCTGTATCTTTCCTTGTGGTGTGTGTTTCTACAGAGTCAAGTCAGAAAATATGAAAATGAACATTCATTCGAAAAAAACTTCATTCGAAAAATATGCATTGAGGATTGTCATGGTTTGAGGTATGATCTTAGTTGAGTGGCCATAATTGTACTACCTAAATATGGATCCAATAAAAGGTCTGGACTTGTACGCAAAACATTTTAAACAAATGCCCCAATAAAATATGATATCAGAAGGCAAAATCTGATTCCTTTTGGTATGGTTCTTTACGGATTATGAATTAAGATACTTAGTCTGAACGCAAAATGGTAGGTGGACAAAATCTTGTTTGATGGTAGGATTCGAACCGACACGTTTTGATCGCGTGTCCTGTATGGTTTGTAATGATCTAATGTAAATCTCAACGTTCCATCTTAAGACATATAAGTTTTAAATCAGTAGAATCTTGCCATTTAACATTTGTGAATTATATTTATATCAGGGGTTAGATACATTTCCCATCGCCAGCAGAAGTTTATATCATAATTGCAGGTGTTTATTAAAGAGACAGATGTGCTGCAAGCTGTGGTTAAATCAAACATATACTAGACAAATGTTTCACATTAGAAAAGAAATGTCATGATACTTTTATAGCTTTAACAACATGTATTTTGCAACGCTCGAAAGTGTCGCAAGTTTTAACACTCTTATTTGCTGTCAGCATTTCGTGAAAATAATTGTCATGAAGTCTGATACACGTCTTGGATAATCACGACGATTATATATTATTTGAGATTAGTGAAAATTAAATAATTAAAAGAACATATCTCGGGTGAAAGGTTAAAAGAATATCGTGCTTTATGAACCGTTTGTGAAACGTTTTATTTGAGAATTTCAAAAAGTAAAATAATAATGCAATGCTCAAAGATTTATATCATGTACGAATTGATAAACCACTGCTTGGCAAGAATGTTTAAACAGGATATAATTCTATGGCCGAAAGGTTAAAATATGATTTTTATAATTTCTTTTCCATTCTGTTAGCCGCTGTTTTCTGGAGTGATAGTGTGACAATAGTTATACTATTAACCCTGACACACTATGAAGACTAATTTACCAAAAAAGGAATCTTCTAATTTGTTTATCAGAGACTTCGAAAATTATGTTTTCTTACAGAATCTAATAAAAAGTCAAGGGCAATCATTGTGTGATTTTTGTATATTTTAGTGTATTCAATTTATTTTAAATAGAACAATTTTCGAAAAAATATTTACCGTGAAATAGAATTAAACCCCTTATCCTTATAATAAATATCCAATCATTCTTTCTTACCACCTTTTTCATGTGATCGAATTTTGCGCCCCATATACAGTACTTTGTAGCTCCACATTTGCACACTATCTTGTCCAGCATCCATAGCTTTTGTTTTATCCGCCGCCTTTCTGAGTCCCACATCTGAAAACAGGAAAGTATGAAACATGTATTAAAATTGTCATACATTCTGCACTCGAGAAAGCTTGACCTAAAAACTGTATTTTTTAAAACATGTGTCTAATGCATATAATCTTACACCTATACAGAAATATAGTGGCAGATACTGTGGATTAAGTGTAGTTTCGTTGCAGTTAAATATTACATGCTGAGTAGAGGATTAGCAGTAGTTTCTGCTACTGTTAGTCGCATTGTTCAACACATTATTGGCTATATCGTGCCTAGGAAATGGTAGATAAATGCCGTTCAAAAAGGACACATAAAAGTAGGCGATCCGGACTGCCATGTGTTGCTATCACGGGTTCTCTATAGCCAAAGATGTTATAAAATTGACGTTAAAAGCACAAAAATATTCTTTATTTCTGTTATCTGGTATTGGTCACATTCAAAATATTAGTAAAAGAACTAGGAAAGTATATACCCTTCCGAAAACAAATGTGATCAAATTTCCCAGCTATTTGAAAATATTACAGGTTTGAACATTTCTTTTGAGGCTTCTCTCATTAGTAGAATGTATTTTACACTCGTAAATGAAAACTTCAAGGAATTAGGGTTTTTAACATTCAGGTAGATGTTCATAAACAATGATTTCATTTTGTTCAGTCATTTTCGCATGGTGTACAATAAATTATTGACTGAATGATACTAGGAAATAAATGTAGTAAAAAGACTGGCCTTTTATTGATATGAGTTGATACAAAAAAAAAACAAAATCTATTTTGAATGACCCTAATGTCAAGAGTAAATAGCTAAGTTATAAATGCTATGTTATAAATAACAGTTATGCATTACAATAGGAATTTGACGAGATAGATGATTACTGTACTAGCTCTTTCCAAAAACTCGTCTAATACACAGTCACTTTAAGACGTCGTCCGTTTCTGGTTAAGTAATATTACCAATTGTATGAAACACAATACTCGGGTAGCTGGTCTTGGAAACTATAATTTGCCATATTATACTCCAAAGGTGCACATACATGGAAAGTTTCTTCTTACAATACATGTTTTAGTTGAAATCCAACTGAGTATCATTTTCGAGAGCAGGACTATTTTACTCTATTGGACAAAAATTATGTTTGATACAGAGAAAAATGATTGAGGTTGAACAGTCAGGCAAAACGACAACACATAATGGAATTATCGTTTCTATCTATACTCTATAATGCATCTACCACTGCTACATTTCGTGAAAATGGAGCGGCTGTTATTTATAACATAGCATTTATAACTAAGCTATTTAGTCTTAGAAGCAAAATAAATTCATGCATTGATCGAATCAAATTAGAACTTTATATGCATTTGACCTCAGACTCGCAAATCATAATCATTGAATAAGTTGTAATATAGGTATGATATCGCCTAAGCTGGCAGAAAGATATAATATGGAGATCTATTTACACTTGGTTCCTCTGTGTCACTTGCAGAACGGGGCACTACAAAGGACACTTACAAAAATATTCCTGACATATTTATTCGCCATGGGTTCCGAAAAATATCATGTTGAACGCATTTGTTGCTAAAGCTTCTTAAAATAGTCTTCAACATTTACAAGATGTTTTCCTCTGTAAGAGACTTTAAGAGTAATTACTTCTATTCCAACAAAGAGGAGATTATTTGGAAGTAGTACTTAATACTGTAGCTTTCCACGATATGAATGTATGATAATAACTATTACAAGAACAATATTAAGCAGTAGCGTCTGTGAGTTACCATGATTGTCTGCTTCATCTGAAGAGCCAGTCTCAGGTATGAAGTGACGAGCTGTATCTTTCCTTGTGGTGTGTGTTTCTACAGAGTCAAGTCAGAAAATATGACGATTAATTCATCCGAAAAATTTGCATTTAGGATTATCATGGTTTGAGGAAATGTTCTTAGTGGAATGGCCATATTGTACGACCTAAACATGGATCCGATAAAAGGCCTGGACCTGTACCAAACACATTTCACTAAAATGCCCCTATATCATATGAGATCAAAAGGGAACATTTGATTCGTTTTGGTATGGTTCTTTACGGCAAATGTTTGTTTGATGGTAGGATTCGAACCGACACCTTTGTGTCGCCTGTTTTCTATATTAAGTACTGATCCACTATATCTCTCAAAGTACCATCTTATGGCAACTAAGTTTTAAATCAGTAGAATCCTGCCATTTAACATTTGTGAATTATATTTATATCAGGGGTTAGATACATTTCCCATCGATAGCAGAAGTTTATATCATCATTGCAGGTGGATATTAAAGAGACAGATGTGCTGCAAGCTGTGGTTAAATCAAACGTATACTAGACAAATGTTTCACATTAGAAAAGAAATGTCATGATACTTTTATAGCTTTAACAACATGTATTTTGCAACGCGGGAAAGTGTCGCAAATTTTAACACTCTTATTTGCTGTCAGCATTTCGTGAAAATAATTGTCATGAAGTCTGATACACGTCTTGGATAATCACGACGATTATATATTATTTGAGAGTAGTGAAAATTAAATAATTAAAAGAACATATCTCGGGTGAAAGGTTAAAGAATATCATGCTTTATGAAACGTTTATGAAACGTTTTATTTTGAGAATTTCAAAAAGTAAAATAACATTGCAAATATCAAAACTTTATATCATGTACTAATTTATAAACCACTTCTTGGCAAGAATGTTTGAACCGGATATAATTCTATGGCCGAAAGGTTAAAATATGATTTTTATAATTTAGTTTTCATTCTGTTAGCCGCTGTTGTCTGGATTGATAGTGTGACATTAGGATGACAATTATTTTTGAAACTATGATTAATAATTTACCAATAAAGGAATCTTCTAATTTGCTTATCAGAGACTTCAAAAACTGTGTTTTCTTACATAATCAAATAAAAGGACAAGCCCGTTCACTGTGTGATTTTTGTACTTATTAGTATATTCAATATAATTTAAATAGAACAATTATGGAAAAAACCTATGCCGCGAAATATAATTTCAGTTCCCTATCCCTATAGTAAATATCAAATCATTCTTCTTTACCTGAATCAGGAGATCGAAAATTGCACCCAATATTCAGTCCGTCCTGGCTCCTCTTTTTCACACTATCTGGTCCAGCATCCATAGATTTTGTTTTATCCACCGTCTTACTGAGTCCGACATCTGAAAACAATTCTGTATTCGAGAAAGCTTGACCTAAAAACTGTATTTTTTTAAAAATATCTTTTGTTGTTAGTCGCATTGTTCAACACATTATTGGCTATATCATGCCTAGAAAATGGAAGATAAATGCCGTTCCCAAGGACACATACACATAGGCGACCCGGACTGTCATGCGTGGTTATCACGCGTTTTATATAGCCAATTATGTTATATAATTGACGTTAAGACACACAAATATTCTTTATTACTGTAGTCTGGTATTGGTCACATTCAAAATATGTGTAAGCGAACAAGGAAAGGAAATACCCTTCCGAAATTTTGACATTCTCCTATCTACATTGTGGCGATCAGACTCTTTACCAAAGTTTAGGTTCAGTAGTTGTATCGTTTTACACTTTCATGTTTAATGTTGTTCAGTATTTCTGTTTAGTAATCCATTTTCTTTAACATGCCATTTTCAAATTTTCTCGGATATTTTATCATTTATTTATCATATCTTTAGGGAAAATGAAGTACCGTATGTGATAAAATTCCTGTCCGGCACACACAATATATATCATATTCTACATTTTCAAATAATTTTATTCGTGTGCAGAATAAAACCGGTTGTTTGATATTTTGTTTACAATAATACTAGACTATTAAAAATTAAAAAACGATCGACTGAATATAGTACTTTTACATGTATTCTGGATTAGACCTTACTCTTTGGATGATATCTAATGGCTTTTCAGGATGTATGCATGAATTTGTCTCTATATTTATGTTTATATGTTTGTCTGTATGAGTACATGGGTGTTTGTGTTTGTATATATGAGTACAGGAACTACACTAGAGTATACCTTTTGAATATTACTCTACTATACTATTCCAGACACTACATTTAATTACCCACATCAACACACATGTATAACAATATATACATTTAATTTTTTCTTGATGCGGTTGTGCAAAAATGGATTAAATGATCAAATTTTACAACTATTTTGAACATTTCTTTGGTTGACTTTCTCATTCTTGGATTGAATTGCACGCTCGTCAATAAAAAAGCGATGGAACTAATGTATTTTTTTTAAAAAGGTACGTACATAAACAATGATTTCATGTTGTTCAGACATTTTCGAATGATATACTATTAATTAATGAATAAATTCTAATAGAAAATATTTGTTCTAAAAATCCATGATTTTGATTGATATTAGATAATATATCAAAAGCTCAATAATCTTTGTTTGGCCTACATTTGAAATTGTAAATATGCATGACAATATGAATTGGACGTGATAGATTATTGCTGTTATAGGAGTTTCCAAAAACTCGTCCAATACACAGTCACGTTAAGATATAGACCGCACCTGTTCTAATAATATTACCAATTATAAGAAACACAATATTCGGGTAGCTGATCTTGGAAAATATAACTTGCCATACTGCACACCAAATGTAGGCATACATGGAACGTCCCTGCTCAAAGTACATGTTTAGTTCAGAATATGATCTTCTAGAGCATGACTATTGTCCTATGCCGGAGAGAAATGATACTTGATACAAGGTTAACATAACTGAGTTTGAACAGTTAGAAAGAACGACAACGCATAATGAAAATAATTTCGTTATATATACTCTATAATGCAACCACATCTGCCACATTTCGACTTATATTTATATGGCTATTATTAATACTTCTACTTTTGACATAAGTTCAGCTATTACAGTATCACTTCTGCAACCATTGTATAAGTTTCTGTTTAAACAAAAGAATCATGCGGAATTGATATGTTCGTATCTTAGTGAAGTTTATTTTTACACACCAATTTTGTTAAACGTTATGCGCCTTTATTTGCCCTTGTTTCCTTAAATGATAATAAATATAAAAAATGTTTGATAGATTTTTTTTATATAAGATGGGGTTTTTAATTTGTCTTTTTATAAATGTATTCCTCTCTTATTATAGCGGGTTGTTATTATTTTCTTGTCTAAAGCGTTAATAATTGCCAACTTTACATTTCATTGTAAATTTTATGTCCTGCTATTTGCTTGCATTGCTCCAAATTTAAATATTTTTATATTTATATTGAAAGTATTTTAATAGTTCAAACGTACATCTTTCAGGCTACATCATTGCCAGAGAATCTTAAGGCCAAGCCATTATAAGTTTGGCGTATTCATGGTCACCAATGGAACTATAGGTTTATAGGAAATACGTATTTGATTCACACTGGACACAAGAGTCAGTAATAGCATATCGATTAAAACAAAAATGGCGCCCAAGCTGGGATTGACATTGGACTAATATGGGACTTTATAAACAAACAGCTCGAGTTATATGGAATCTTGATATGGGGATGGTGTTTAGACTTGATGTCGCGGTGCAGGGACTGGATGTCTTGTCTATAATGTTGTCTGCATTCTGTATGTAGAATGTATCAGTATAAAATATGTGATTTAGTGTTTTGCCACTAATATAGCTTACTGACTTTTATCCACATTACTTTTGCTAACATTGCAATAATTCAAACTTGTTTGAAACCGTGAATAATCTATGAAGCTGTCCAATATGCAACCAAGCAACAAAATAATGCCATGGTGTATAGAAGGCGGAAACGCTCTGGTCACACTGCCAGATCGCCAACGCCTTTGAGATTGTTACGTGACACATACGAATCCAACAATTTATAACCACAGCACGAGCTGAGAAATATACCCGTTATATGATACAATGATAATACATAATCAATATATGGTAAAAATCACAGATAGATGTGTATAGTGTTGTAAAAAAATATTGAAATATCTAATCGCGATATCTAATTCTACAACAATAGTTGTGTTATTGTAGAGGTTTTATTGTTTGGAAACGGATGATAGGGTAGATATATTTGATGCATGCATGGTGATCAATATAATGGAAGGTATAGCTATAAGATGCAGTATTAGAGAAGACAAACATTACGATTATGCAATTGTGATCTTCAAGCTGCTCTAGTGTTTTCTTTATTTGTATGTTTTTATTCGTTTTGTTGTAGAGCGAAATATGTCACATATTTACCAAGCGACATTGTAACTTTTTGTCGAAGGATTCAAATTCTGTAATATCAGATTTGACCCTGTATGTTGTGTAGATCTATATACAACATAACAGTTGTGGACAGGATTCGCAGATAAACAGGTCATTTAAGGAGCATATTAGATTTATTTTAGATGACAAGTTTCATATCATATCAACTTGTGACACCCATATTTCAACATAATTTCTTACCACATTATAGATGATTAGTTGGATTGGGTGATTAGTTGGTTCGGGATCTATGTAAAAATCAATGAAAAAAATAATTGTCTGAAAACAATATTTACACCCGTCAGTCAGTCTGATAGTAACCGGAATTTTACAAAGAATGACAGACGGAGTTTGATCATATTTTGTATCGTTATCACAATTGTAAATTCTGTAAAACAACTATTTTGAAACTAATGAGCATTATTTGATTGGTAAAGAAAACCAAAAGGCCTAAGCTCTAAACAATTTCATCGCGCATGTTGGACTTTGTTCGAGAGAAAGCAAAACATTGACAGTACCCGTACATAAAATATCGTTAAGCACGATATAATCTTGATCATCATATTGATTGTAATATTTATTGGATAATAATAATAATAATAATAATAATAATAATAATAATAATAATAATAATAATAATAATAATAATGACGATGATGATGATGTTAATAATAATAATAATAATAATAATAATAATAATAATAATAATAATAATTATCGTTTATTGAGGATTAATAATGCTGCAGTGTTATGTCAATATACAAACTGGGTATGAATATTACATAAAATAAATTGATTGCATATTAATTAACACATTATCTCAATAATTTAAAAAGGTATAAGCTATATACAGGCAATCATTACAAACTCATTTGGATCTCATTCCGATTGCTCGTTACTTTTTGAAGTGATAGAACATTTAGGACTTTAGGATTTCATTCACCATATTTTGTTATTTTAAAATTGGATTTTTACGGAAGTAAATATTTTAGACTTTACAAATCTTGTTGGATTTTGTTTTGTCGTAATACCCATTTTTAGACCGTAGATTCGTAAGAGTCAGTTCATTCAAAGAAGTTCTAGACAATGCCAGTTCGATGCATCGAGACTATTGCCACATCAGCACATTCAAGTCAATTTGTAGATCAGCAAGTTCAAGACCTAATATGTATTCGGAAAATATTAATTTGTAACTGTGATAGAACATTTACGATTAGTTTGGATTTAATTCACAATGATTGAAGCTCCTCTTAAATTTTAGTTCACAACTTAGATAATTCATTTATTTAACTTAACAAAATTTGTTAGATAATTAAATTATTTATGTTTGAGGAACCTGGTTGGTTTTAATTCTATATATTACTTAATTTGAAACCATTGAGTCGTAAGACTTTGAAGCGATCAAGAATACCCTGAAGAACTTTACCAATTCATATTGATTAACCGGTTGCATCAAAAAGTTGTCTCAGCTATGATTGTCCCTTTTCCACCCATACATATTGTAAAGTGCTTTAATTATAATTAAGGTCCATATACTGAGGATAGACGGGCATAATTGCTGAATCTGATTATCTTCAGAAAATATCGAAACAGAAGTGAACCTAAACGTGTGGAGGAATAAATTAGTATTGTCAAATAATATTGTTCTCTGAAGATTCATAAAACATCAAACGAACTACGTCTAGAAACCATGAGACATATTAAAGTTATCTCAGATAATTTATTTAATATCCATGCTTAGAGTATGACCAATGGATAACATTAACAAATAAGAAATATTGTGTCAGTGCCAACTTTTCAGAAGATACTCGGATATTAAGGAACATCTGAAGCGTCCTTGCCATTAAATAATATTAAAATATTGATTGGTTTGCTGTATGAACTTTCGGGTAGAGTGGAAAAGTATTGCTTTGATATTTTCTAGTGTTAATTAATCTGATTGTACACCTTTCCAGACGTTGCTAAACAGTAACAGTTACGAACATGCAGTGGCTTCAATAAAGGTAAGATTATTTACATTTATAACTCGGCTATTTACCATCTGAAACAAGATCAAATCCTGCATTGGTCAAGACAAATGTTAACTTTTAAATGCTTTTCCTCTCAGAGTCGAGCACCATAGTCCTTGAATAAATTATAATGTATGTATGATATCACGTGCTGCAGAATAATCTGTTTTGTATATGTAGGTACCTTGTTCCCATTGTGTCACGTGACGAACGGGGCATTAAAAGGACAGTTCGAAAAATGTTACTGACATAATTATTTGGCTGTGGCTTCTAAGAAAAGTCGTATTCAACGCATTTGTTGGTGAAGCTTCTGAAAATAGTCTTCAAAATTTAAAAAGACCTGTTTCTTCCTGTATAACATTGTTCAAGAGGAATTAATCCACCAAAGGTTGGATGATTTAGCATCCGTACTTAATATTCTAGCTTCATACGGCATGCATATATGATAATAATTATTACAAGAATGATATTGACAAGTAGGGTCTTGTGAATTACCTTGACGTTCTGCTTCATCTGAAGAGTCAGTCTCAAATGTGTATTGTTGATCTGTATCTTTCTTTAGGGGGTGCGTTTGTACAGAGTCTAGTGAGAAAAATATGAGAATTACTTCATCCGAAAAATAAACATTAGTATGTTGATGCTTTGAAGAAGAGATATTAGTTGAGTTGCCATTTTGTACTACCTAAACATGGATCCAAAAATAGATCTAGATCTCTTCCCAAAGATTGCATCAGAATACCTCTATATCATAGGATAGTAGAATGCACCGTCTGATTCGTTTTGGTATGGTACTTTACGGAAGGGAAAGACAAGAATGCCATTCTGCGCCGAGGCAAATGGAGTAAAAGACCTTGCCAAAAAGCAACACTGTAGTGTACGAGGGCTGGTTGAATGGTGGGATTCCAAGCGACACCAGTTTGGTCGTGTGTCCGGCATGCTAATACTGAGCCACTGCAAATCACAAGGCACAATCGGAAGGCAACAAAATTTGATATCAGTAGAATAATGCCATTTAACTTTTGTGAATGATTTTTATGGAGGATGTTTGATATATTACAATCGCAAGAAGAATATTACAGCATCCATGCACGTGTCTCATACAGACATCAAAATGCTTTATATAAATTTAAAGCAAACGCATACTTTAAAAAAAATATGTTTTGACAAAGCATGTCGTGATACTTTCAGAACATTAGCAGCATGTATTGTGGAATGAGGACAGTGGAGTAAGTTTGAAAATTCAGACTGTATTTCAACATTTCGCCAAGACATTTGTCCTGAAATCGGATACACGTCTCATATAAGCATCACGATGTTGTGTTATCTGAGAATCCTAAAAAATTAAATAAGCGAACATATTTTGGGTGAAAGATTAAAAGAAATTCGTGTTTTATGAACCGTTTATAAAACGTATTATTTGAAAATTTCAAAAATTAATATAACATTTTATTGTACATAGATTACAATCATGTACTAATTTATAAACCACTCATTGGTAAGAACGTATAACAGAATATAATTCTATGGGCAAAGTGATCAAATATGATTTTTCTCCTTTCGTTTTAATTCTGTTAGCTGCTGTTTTCTTGATGGATACCATAACAATTAATCCTGACTTGATGAAGATTAATTTATCAAAACCAGTCTTCTAATTTGTTGATCAGAGACTTCGGGACGTGTGTCTTGTTACAGAATATAATGGAAAGTTAAGGCCGATCACTGTATGTTTTATTTTGCATTCATTGGTATATTAAATTTATTTTAAATAGAATAAGTTTTGGAAATAAACGATGCCGTGAATAGAATTATACCTCCTCTTCTGTAGTAAAAATCCAGTCATTCTTCTTTACCTGTACGAAGCCAACGAGACTTGCCCACACATATTCCAGTCTTCGTGGTGGCTCTTTTTCACACTATCAGGTCTAGTAATATAGTAAGTTAAACTACAAAAGCTTCGAAGTACAGTTTAATGCCAATAAGTTACGAAGAAAAGAAATATAATGCAAAGATGGGCTGAACTGAACTTCTCAATTTATGCCTCTTTTGAAAGAAGGAAAAGGCTGATAGGATACCATCTATCCTGACCTACCATCCAGACAACCTCAAAGTAAGTAAAATCATGGCGAACCATTGGAATCGTCGGACGTACTAAAGCTAATCCTTCCTAACAAACCTATAGTAGCTTACCGGAGACCAAAAATCCTCAAGGACATACTAGTCAGGACGAATCTAACGCCAGTCACTAGTAAAGACCACTCCAGTCAATCTGGTCTATGTGGAGATAAAAGATGCAAAGCCTGTCAACATATGATAGAGACCAGGACATTCACTAGCACAGTGAGTAGAGAAAAACTAAACATACACGGCCCAAATTAAACGTGCAATACAGAAATTGTAATTTATCTCATCACATGTAAGATCTGTAGCCTTCAGTATGTCGGAGAAACTGAAAAGCTACACAAAAGGATAAACCTTCATAGATCAGATTGGGTGACAAGGAAGCTGTACAGAAGCCCGGTCGCAGAACACTTCTCCTCCCCTGGCCATACATTCAGTGATATAACACTTATCGCAATTGCTAACAACCCTAACTGGAGTTCCGAAACCAGGAATTAAAGGGAATCTTATTGAATACGCGGCCTTAAATCATTGAAACCAAGCGGTCTAATCCAAGAAAACTAGAAAAAGAAAGCCATGCACTAGTAGAATTATACTTTGCAGGCGACACATTTTCTTTTCAAACTTTTCTAAATCTTCTTTGCGTTACATAAAAATATACACAAAGTTATAGATGTCGCTATTGCTCAGAGATTTCTAATTAAATACAAAAATAGTATCCGCAACAAGTCTCTATAGGCTGGTTGAGACATAATGCATCTATAGGTTTAATTCATGTAGAAACAGCCATGTAGAGTTTTACAAACAAAATTTTCTACGTTTTATTTGTTCGTTTTGTCTATGTTTTGCATATCCCTTTGAAAAAGATTCATTTAAGAGTCAAAAGCGCTCAGGATATAGTCCGACGCTACATCCTCGTACGTTTGTACTCCTCTACCGATTTCAATAATTAAAACGTTTAACGTGATAAAAAGTGTACTGAACTAAGTCAATTGAATCATTGATTTATAATTTCTAACCTTGCTGTGACCAGAATAACACTAATACTGGCATCCCCTTGCACCTTTCATGCCGAACGGACTTTCCATACTAACACAGCGACATATTCTGTACGTTATGGGGCAGTTTATTTCCATCCGACAATATACTGACGTTATTTATCCTCTTCGGTAAGTGTCGGATAATTCCGTAAATTACCATAATGTTGAAATTGGAATTACATTTCTTTGCACGCATGAACATATTAATCAAACCGCCTGTTAAATCAACGTGAAATGCAAATTTTTTATTGTCATTCTTTCTCTTTGCTTGATTAGACACTGTAAATATCGGAAGTAGACGACATATGTATGTACATCTTTAGTCGCGCATATACCCCTTTGCTGAATATGGACTGGTCTATTATATTTTAAAACTTCTGTTAAGCATGAAACATGCAGACGATGACGGTGCTATGGCCACTCTACTCACGACCAGGTTAGAAAATATAAATCAATGAATGAATTGACTAAGTTCTTTGCACGTTTTATCCAATTAAAAGTTTCCGTTATTTAGATACTAGTTTTGCAATGTTCGTCGTCAGTTTATTGCATCTATCTCAATCAATCCCTGACACACATGATCCCTTGCTGGATCCATTGCGCTTTAAATGGCTGTTATTCGCCATATGATTTGTATTCTTTATATATATATATATATATATATATATATATATATATATATATATATATATATATATATATATATATATATATATATATATAGTTTAATACAAACAATACTATGATACCAGTTTGAGAAATTAAATTCGTACTCTACCGAGTTTCGAACCCAGGTCCGCCATATATATATATATATATATATATATATATATAAATATATATATATATATATATATATATATATATATATATATATATATATAAATATATATATATATATATATATATATATATATATATATATATATATTGGTGATTTATTTCCCCCTTACAGCCTTTGATTTACTCCTCAACCTCACTATCTTAAAAACACAACATGACTAATTGTCCCGACAGTTGTTACTTTTGGAACATATTTGTAACATTTTGTAAATCGGCACTTTGTAATATTAAAATATTCTTTACTGAATCTGTTAAATGGATAAAAAAACAACATGTGGTGAAAATGTTGAATCGAGAAAGCTATGGAACGAACGTAATATAGTCTTTCAAACCATGTTATTTGTTTACATTTGATTCCTTAGTTACATCCATTGTTCTCAAGATGTATGTTGTAAAACCACACATACCAATATGAAATTAACGAAATAGATACATACCCGTCGCCAGTGTGTGTCCGTTTGTTAATTTACTGAATTGTCTGTAGAACCAACTAAATATACTCGTCCAATTTGCCATTAGTTGCAGGCGAAATCCGTCTCAAGTGTAATATTACAGCGTTATGTTAAACACTGCAAAGAAAGCATAGACAGACTGGTGTATACCTTGCTTCGAGTACCCGTTTTAAGTTGAAATCCGATATCGCTGTCAACACACGGTCTGTTGCACGGCTCCTTTATAGTGCAAGCTATAATGGTAATAATACGTACAAAGTGAAGTGAAAGATCTGGATTCAATCTAAAATAAAAGAATAAAGACTACGACTATTAATACACATGGGTGATGAATGTTTACTTACACAGAAATACATTTTGTCATTTAGTGGTGTAATTCTCATTAGATAGCATACAATGGGCTCAATATGTATTGGTAACAGGAATTTTCCTTAACAGTGTGGGTGGGTGTGTTATATTCAAATATCAAGTGAAACATAAACCAAGCATAAGTAGATTTGGACAGATGCTGGTACATTAGATGCAGAAAATGAGATGATCCATTAAGCAGATCTTGTCTTATATATATATATATATATATATATATATATATAGATATATAGATATATATATATATATATATATATATATATATATATATATATATATATAAACTGTTCCTCGGGGCTTTTGTAATTGGATTTATTGCTATTAATACTACCATCTCCACCACCACTACCAAAACTAATACAACTATTGTGAGTTCTGATTACTAGTTTTTGATGTGTTTGTCTTGATGAGTTTTACGCCATTTTGCAGAGTTTGATCGGCTATACATGACGGCCAATACAATTGGTGAAGGAACAATCCGACAAAATTCAAGTAACAGCTACCGACATAGGGCAATATTCTGGCGATCTTTTTCACATACCCTTATTGGCAGCGCCCGAGAACCGCACCCACGAATGCAGAAATGAAATGGCAATGATCAGCAAAGGTGAGCGCTTTAGTTCACTCAGTCAGCTGTGGCCCAACTAATAGAATTATTAAAGACACATTTATGTTGCTGATCGCATCCAAATCACCAATACGGCTATTACGTACCATAACTAATACCTCAACAATCTTTTGTTATAATTACACAAAGAAAAGACGTTTGATTGATTGAAATCCCCATCTTTTCCTTGCGCCATTATTAAAAAACATTTTCATTATACTCTCTGAAAACACATTGAAAAAAAAATAAAAATAGCATATAAGTTTGTGATGGTATATTTATGACGTATGAGTATTTTCTTCTTTAATTAATGTATCGTTGTTGTAATGGCTGTTTCTTATTTCGTGTATCAAAATGTTTATAATTGCTAATTTTTATTTCCGTTCAAAGTTTGTCAAATTGCTATTTTGCAATACTTTTTATTGATTAAAATTTGTAACAGTAACACAATTTAAATTCTGTAATCAAGTGGAAATGTTATTTCCCTTAGCCATATCATTGTGCGACGTGCTCAGTGTATAAAAGATGCAGTTAGTTTATGCTAACGATGTACACTATTGCTTATTTTACCATATTCTTAATAATGTAGCAGAAACGGATGGTGCTAGGATATTGTGTATTATATATATATATATATATATATATATATATATATATATATATATATATATATATATATATATATATATATATATATATATATATATATATATATATATATATATATATATATATATATATATATATATATATATATATATAATGGACGTAAGCTGTTCTAAACATGAAAAATGTAGTGGGAGAGGGACTTTAATCAGAAATATTTAAAACGACTAATCCATCACAAAGTGCTCTAAACAATTGGAATATATTGACATCATAAGGATATACGAGATTAGTGAAATTAGTCATCTGCGCATTGAGCACAATATTTATTCTTTACTTGCAGAAGTTTCTCTATCATATCATGGAACAAATCATATATTAAGGCGGATTTATTTAAGAAAATCTGACTTTTACCCTTTAGGAATATTATGAACTTGTTCTAATTTTAAGTTTATATATAATATAGAAGGAAAAAAAACTTTTAATTAAAATTGAATAATTAAAATGATCATAATATTTATATGACCAGAACAAAGATATCCAATGATAAGAGAAAAACTAATTTGAATAGAAAGTTTCCTCGTCTGCTCTATTCATGATAGACGAGAAAAGAGAGAAGCTTGGCTGCTTGTGGTACTTCAGCAATTGAAACCGGAATCGCTACAATCTTTATAAAAAAATAACATGGGAATTACCTGCTGCAAGAAGACTCTTCATCGATGTTTGATTCAGTATGAATGTAATGGACTGATCACTTGTATATAAGGTAGGGACAATTCATTTAGTGTGGATCGGATAGGTATCCGAAGTGGTTAGAGCTTATGCCAATCTACGGGTGGTCACGTGTCCGAACTCCGGCCAAGTCATACCAAAGACTTACAAATATGGTACAAGTAGCTGACTTGCTTGGCGCTCGATATTAAAAGGTTCGTGTTGAATATGGTCGGACGGTGTTAGGATATTGTGAATGGGAGGAACATTATGCTACATGCACCTGGATGCCCCAGTGCGAGACAAATATGATCTGCAGAAATTGTTGAAGTTACTTTGAAAATCTAAAAGACACACACACACATTGAGTATAAATGTAACTTTCATTGTATACTTGAATATAAATTAATGACATTTCAGATATTAATTACCCATAAGCAAATTATACTTACCCATAATTCTGCATTATTCATCAGCCAGTACAATCGGACGAACATATGTAATACAACTGCTTTATTAGAATGTATATATATTTCTAACCATCTGATCGTAAAATGCCGTCAATGGTAAACGTAAAACATGTTGGAAGGTTAGGTTTATACAAAGACGACTAATAAATTCTAATGTTAGAATTTTAATGCAAATAGAATGAGTGTCTAAAAATGTAACATGAATATAATAGAGGGTAATAGAGGGCAGCACTTGAGGGACAAACAAGAAACCTGTGTTATACTAAAGGACTTCTAAGTTATTAGTGTTGTTTATCTTTCTGTTCAGGAGAAAGCAAAAGTTGATTAAAACTGTACTATAAAGGAAAAGTGAATTAAACTGAGTGACTTTATAAATCGTTATAAATCCTCATTCAATATCAAGGATATCGGTGGCATTAGTAACATAGTAATCGTTCCTGAATCAGAAGACCGTACGAGTCACTTCCCTTGCTTGACGATGTTCTTTTGACTGCAAGAATTCTCAAAAAAGTTCGAGACACTTACCTTTCACAAAGGTTTTGTGCTGATTTTCTAGTAAGAACTATATACGGCCAGCTGGCTCCCAAACTTATGACATTGAATCCATTGAGGGAACATAGGCCATAATAAAACCCGAGGACACCAAAATTGGTAGCATGTCCTTCAATGTAAACAAGGGACTATTTTAACTTGTGTTAGGTCGAATCCCTAAGCCTTAGGCCAAACTCCTTCTAGGTATCTAATTTGAATCCATGTTCATGGAGATTTGAGATTTACGGAGAAAATGTATTAACTTTAAGACAACATCATGAATTTCTGAGGAAAACAATATTGATGACAAACTATATTATGTTGAAGATGATTTACTAAGGTTGTATGCTGTTATTCCATTGAATGGCTATAACATTTAATTTTCTCCAAAGTTTGAAATTCTATACAACTACGAAACCACTCTATTTAAAATTTATGCCATACACATTATTGTACACGTTTTTAATATTTTGTAAAAAAATATTTATTCAAATTTTCCATTGAACGTCAAAAGTTCACAATCAACAACGTGGGAGTAGATACTACACATGTGTTAATCGGTAGATGTACGAAAGAAAGTACAACGACCTCATCAGATGTCATCGCCATTCATACTGTAATTTTATCAAGATTCGAACCTGGATTCAATTAAAATTGTTCATATAGGACTTATATTTTTCAACTTTAGGGTTAAGTTTTGAATTAAATTTAAACAAAAATCAAATTTGTCTATTTCATATCATTAGCCATGTATAGAGAGCTCTTGTTAGTTAAAAATAAAAACTCATTATCGTCTATATTTAAGGTTCGGGTTTTCCTGTTTATGATCAACCGGATCAGCTAATATTCTTCCCGTGATTTGAATATTTCTTCTCTAAAAGTTAGGAAGGTTGTAGTTTGAAAGTATAGTTTTATATTTTAGAATTGTGACTGTTCATTATTTTAAACTTAGTAGTTACAAATATATCAACTGTTGAATAACTGTATAGGTTGAAACACACTTTCTATCTGAGTATTTTCCTTGAAGCTGGCTTCGACAGGTGTCGTTTCTATTACCGTGTGCTGTGTATTATAGCATCGGTAACTTTACTTTGTTCAAACGTCAACCCATGTTCTAGTGTCATCTTCAGTGAAATATTACTTTATTCCAGTCTTCTGAGCTCCATTAAACCTTTCAAACACACATGCCTGAGTACAATGCTGAGTGTTTCTTTTCTCAGGAAATCCTTATCTTGTTTACCACTCTTTCACTTCATCAAAAGTCATCTTTCTATCCCTAATATCTTTGAAACTAAATTTGTTATATGTGAAAACGTTCTTTATATAATGCTTTTTCTCATTTTCTTCTTTCTTAGCCAATTTGTATTTTGAAAAGATGTCTATCACTGTAAACATGCATTTGTATCCATTATCTTAGTCTGCGTATGTTTGCATATAAACGATATCTTCTTGCTACTGATCATTGGGGATTGGACATACGTATAAGGAAACAAGCTTACACTTTCATTCTTTCAATGATAAGTTGATTATTCAGTTTAGCCACTACTTCAATGCACCGTATCTCATCTCCTTTCGTCTTGCTGAATTGGTTTCCACAACTGATTAATTTTTATATACAAAACTTGAGAAGATCGGCGAATATATTAAGTTTAAAAATTGTATTTTGGCATCATTAAAAGAAACAGATAGACATCATTTACAGAAGGACTGTTATTTCAACAGCTTGTATCCATTTCTTCAATTCGTTTTCAAAATATGCACGCTGTCGGATTTATGTCAAATGTTGCAAATATTTTGGTTGATTAGAAACAATCACTTCATATACTAAACTACCATGTAAGATTTTATTCAAAAGATGGTTTCAATTAATTATATCTCTGTATATTTGATCGTTTTAGATAGACCTTATAAAGTGTGCTAAAAATTTAAATTGCACTGCAAATTTAACTTAATAATACATATACACTCGATGTAAAACTATAACTGCTTTATGCTGTGTATACGTTATAACAGTCTGGCTAACATAACTGATGACGTGTTATCATCACTAAATGTGATCTGTTTATTTTCATCCTTTCTAAAATATTGCAGACTGTCATTTTGGACACTTGAAATCAACAAATCTTCGGTATCATGTATTTTATTTTGTAACACAGTCTTATGTGACAACACATCAATTCCAATAGGAACGTCTGATAAACCAATGCACCTTATCTATCCATGCTTAAATATTTGCTTTTATGTTAAGCTTATGAGATATCCCTTCTCTAAAAACTGAATTTATTTTTGTAGAATTATTATTTATTGTACGATATTTTCTCATCATGATTATAGGTTATGTGTATCTGTATTGTGCTATTAACTTTGGTCAGTATTTGAGTTTAAAGCCTACCTGACTACTTTCATTTTTTATTAATTATTGATGGACAACATGTTACACACATAATATTTCTCTATAATTTTACATTATACAATAAGATCATTGTTAAATGGATGCATATTTCTTCAGTTAAAGGTCTAGCTTTATTTTCAAATCAAGAATATTTTATAGCATGTTGTTTATGATTGTGATGGGAAAATGATCCTCGTCCTGGTTCTGTTCTTATTTCTTAACTTTATATATAATTGCTATTTAGTTCAAAAACTACAAATTTCTATGTTAACAGTAATCGTTAGAGGAATCAATTTTAATTGTGTTTCAGTTGAGAGGATGTAATTATTTAATTATTCATTGGAATTACAGTGTTATTTGACTCTAAGAATAAGTTACTATCGTGGAGGTATTATTATCAATTCATTCAAGGTTATTTTGGATTAAATCATTGTGATGCGTCAGGGCTGTTAGAGAATCGCCACATTCTAAGCTACTAGTGCATCATCATATTCATTATCTGAATTCATTCGGAACACCACATTATACCTTAGTAATTGTGATGAAACATCTAGAAATATTTGGGATTTAACTCAAAATACTGTATGTTCTTTATAAACTTTCACTTCATTTTCGAGGGAAATAAATTCTATGTTACTTAGTTCAAGACCGAGTAGTAATATTATAAGAAAAGTTGTGTACTATTACATATATTGATTAAAAAATTATTTTCTTTTGTCTAAATTTTTTAAACAAAACAAAACGAGAAAAATAACAAAATTTAAAAAAAAATAGCAAAATGCAACAACAAAACAAAGCAATAAATAGCTTGATAGTATTAGTCTTGAGTAAGTTTTTCAAGTGTTTTTTTTTTGACAACTGATCGCTGTATATGAGTAAATTTTACAGGTGTTTGAGAAATCTGATTACGAAGTGCGGACAAAGTCTGGTGCCTTCATTTTAAGCAAATGTGTTTGTAAAGCACTCTACAATTGTATTCTTTTAAAATGTATTTTACAACTTCCCACATTGACAATACTTTCCCTCTCATTCCAGACTGAAATAGTTCTACAATAAACCATTCTTTAATAGAAAGTCTTTTGAACATCGTCAAAAGCACAATATGTCCTTTGGGCGCATGCACGCACCCACCACTTACTTACGTACGTACGTACATACGTACTTACACGTACGTACGTACATACATACGTACGTACGTATGTACGTATGTATGTATGTATGTATGTATGTATGTATGTATGTATGTATGTATGTATGTATGTATGTATGTATGTATGTATGTATGTATGTATGTATGTATGTGTGATGTGTCGAATTTTGAAAACTCTTAGAAGCTTTGGTTAAAGGAATTGTATCAAAGTCAACTTAATTAAAGTAGAAAGGGCTAGAGATAGTTAGATGATTATTTTCATTTCATCTCTGAACGTCAAAAGGGAATTCGTTCTAGCCGACGTAACATGACCGAGTCAGATGCTATGGTACAAGAGAATGACACAAGACCCTTTCCCAAAATCGACCGGGGAAGGGCGGGAGCTGGCTATAGATGATTGTTCAAAGTAATGTTAATTACGGCATGATTAGTTGTTTAATTTTCTTGTCAATCCAAAAATTCTACGGAACAGGTTTAGGAATCAGTCTATTCCGATTGGTTAATATGGATTTATGGGCGTAACTCTGTAAGAAATTAAAGGTTTTTCCTTAGGAGAATTCTTTAGTCTTAAATCTTTCTTGGGAAAAGTTAGACCGGACTCCGGGAAAGCGTGTAAGACGTTATCTCGTGATTTGGCAGTAAAGCGGGAGTTTTGTCTCAGCGAAGTAGACAAACTCTACATTTGAATTCGTAACAAATACGTTTTGTTATAGAGTAAGGGGTCAGATAGTTGTCTCAGTTAGAAGACGGACTATACGTGAGGTTCATGGAAACGAATAAAGAAACGGCAAAAGGTACGCAATCTTAGTTCCACGATTTTAATATGTTATTTCATTTGTTGATCTATTTTGCAAATGTATTCTTGATATGGTGTATGTATGTATGATTTCATTTTGCAGGATTTTAGTGAAATGTTAGTCATGACATTTTATTCTTTGATTTTCTAATTATCAATTCATTTGGAGAAGTTGCAAGATTGAATGTAATTAAATTTTCATTAGATTAGTTAACAAGATTGCATGTAACTGAATTTTTAATACATATGAGTGATTAGGAATTTTCATGAATTAAGCTTAAGGAAGGATGGGCACTGTTTCATAGTTTTATGAATTAACTCTTTCTAGCATGATATAATATGAAATGTATATCCATATACTAGTTTGTAATATTTAATTGATCACTTAAGTGTATATCTATATGCTAGTTTGTAATATTTAATTGGTCGAGTAAACTATTTTAGAATAGTTAGATCTGAGGGTCTAAGCCATATGTAACTTAACACTGCTAGATTGGTAGAGTAAGAAGTCTAGGGGGGGGTTACATACGGGTTCATACGGCTGAGTTGAATTTAATTGACCACCCCTAGCGTGATCCGAATTAAGGTCAGGACAAGCATTGACCGTTTATGTAAACATAACAGTTAGGGAACAATGAGTTACTGTGGCAGAATTTATGCCTTTTGTTTCCTGAGCCGAATTAATGTAAAAATACAGATATACTTGGGAATGTGACCTATTGTCTATTGCGAGACATTTTATTTATTGAAGGAAACAGCTTTCCTGGAATCACATGAGAAATCCCTGAACAATCATAGGACCAGAGCAAATTCTACGCAGAAATCTAAGTCCAGAGACGATTGTTAAGTCAGAGTTCGACGGACAAGAGTCTAAGACGAAACAGCTAGACAAAGATCGACGGAGCAGGGACGAACGGATGTCTTGATGTCCGCATAAAATACGTGATGAAGTCTCTCATCGTTGCACTCAAAGGTCACATCTCATTGGCAATAAAGATAGTATATTAACGTTGAAAGTAATTTTACATTTAAAGAAATTTGTATTGTCTTTTTATATGAGTACACGTTAGTACCATTTTCCTTCTTTTGTAACCAAGTCATTGATTTCTTTTCATTTTAACTTCTGTTGATAAACTGATTGAATTTTATATTTGTTCATTGATAAGGGGCTCGTCGTGTTATTTCCTCAATATACTTGTTCAGTGATCTGCATTCTTCCTTCTATCTATCCACACTGGGTAAATTACACAGCGGAGGTCATTCCCTAGCAACGAACCGTAGTGAAAGAGGTTGGTGTGTTTTGCACGCCGCAAATTTGTCACAGTATGTATGTATGTATATATGTATGTATGTATGTATGTATGTATGTATGTATGTATGTATGTATGTATGTATGTATGTATGTATGTATGTATGTATGTATGTATGTATGTATGTATGTATGTATGTATGTATGTATGTAATCATATTGTTACAGTAATAGCAGTCTTAACCATTCCTCTATAAATTGTTTAATAATTTATATGATCATAAGTGATATTGTACTGGTTCTCGCTATTCCTTTTTAATTTTTCTTTTTTCTTTTCTAATTATATAGATTTAAATTAGATATTATAATTTATAATCCATCACTATTGTTATTGGGCTGGAGACAAAATAACAAACATGAAAACCAAAATGAAAGCTAAATATAGATTTAAATAAGCCATGTATTCGTTGTACACTGCATATAATCGCTTCAGAATAGACAGTCACGCTATATTCTGTTTTCTTTCTACTATTTGCATGTTTTTGTAAGTGACGCACTAATACAAGTGTGCAAGACAGTGATTTGTCAAAGGCAATTGAAAGACAATTCATTTCCGATTATATCAAATGGATATACTCTGTTTCATCTCCAAAATCTACAAAGAAACACGTTTTCTAGCAATGAAAACGTAACGGTAAATCTAGAAAGTAAAATCCGCAAGTGAATAGCGTGCACGTGCTTAAAACTCAGTACACGTGACAATAAGATTCGCTTTCTTCATTACATAAGCATATGCTCCATATTTATATTCGCATCTAGGTGGCGCTAAATATCATCCCAGTTTTCCTCTTTTTCAGAACGGCGGTGAGAAGTTCTGTAAAGAATGTATCCACCCCATCACCAGTAGCGGCTGAAGTTTCATAATAACTGAAAAATGACAAGAAGATAATTAACGATCACACATTATGTTTTAGAAAGAAAGAACCAACAAATTTCTAACTTCTATCCTTATTATTTTAAGGCAGTCGAACCTACAGGATATTAATAAGAAAATCGATATGGGGATGAGATCGTTCACTTGACGGATATCAGGAGATGTTGATATGTAGGTCAGTTGTATACTTTCTGTAAATTTGATTCCATAAATCATGATTACAATTGTTTCATGGTTTTGCTAGTTTTTGTCGTGTCTTTCATATCTGACAGCATATCGACATAATGTGTTTAATATTTAGCATACAATAAACTTATTTTTCAAGATAAGTCTGTACAAAAGAATTGCATAAAGCAATTTTATTATTTTGTAACAGTGGCCATATTTGGAGTCTGAATCATTTTTTTAATCTCCTGTGCTTTATGGCACATTGACTTGATTTGTTTCGGTCGATTTAAAGGTATTCTGTTAGATGCTTGTTTGTTGCTTTTTCAGCAAGACTGACATATCTAATGGTAGATTGACATAATTTTTGTTCAAATTTCAAACCCATTAATGTTAAAATTGTTCTGTGTGGAAAATGTTTAAATTTGTCAATATGTTTGGCTCCAAATATGTTAAGAGCAACAATTGTTCACGGCTGATGCTTGATAATTACATAAATTAAGAAGATTAACAATGAAATGTTGACATGTAAGAAAAAAGTAGCCGCACTTTTGAACTGTTCTTCCGTGTATATGGAACATCCAATATAATGAAAAATTCGCAAAATGTAGACAAATTGGCGGATGTTTTCCGGCAAAATATATTTCGTTATTTCTTGCATACTTTATCTCAAATGATTGAGATCGTACAGCAGGCAGTCATCTCCCAACGTACAAGAACATTCTGATCCACATATGTTATCATTATTAAAGAAGAGCTAGTCTTGGAATGGGAATGGATTGGGTAGGGAGTCAATAAAGAACACCTATGAAAAAAGGGGCGAGACGATACAAAACTTGTCTGGAACGAAAATTTTCATAAAGAGGTTCATTATGTCAAACACTATATTTATAAAGCAGCTAAGTTACATTTTTACATGTATTTCATGCGCATGGGAAAGAAATACGAGTAAAAAAAGGCGAAAAGCAAGACCGATAGCAGATTTATAATCATTGTTACGATAAGGAAACAAAACAATGTTGAAATTTTGGATGGTCTCTCCTGAAAGGCTATGACAACATATGGAAAATATTTATTTAAAGAAATTGTTTGATGTTGTGTGTGCGTGTGTTCGTATGTTTGTGTGTGTGAACATTGCGGATTGTATCGTAATCTCCTCTCAGCAACAAGAAATGCAGAGGAGAAACTAGCATCATGAGGTAAATCAATATACCTCATTTTCTGCTGTAGAGCCCACTTTTTTCCATCACCTGTTGGAATTATCCTTTTCCCAGATTTTCCATCAACCTAAAAAATCATATATAAAAGAATTACAAAAGATTTATATTAGGGATAATCCAAACTCGGCATTACCTTACAAGATTAATTATTTCAGAAGAAAGTTGTATGCGAGCAAAAGTGTACATTAAATAAATTCATGACGTCATGAGATGTAATTGTGTAATTATCGACAAAAAAGACATTGACTTCTAATCTTTGTAAGCGAGACAGTTACGTTTTCTTATCCTTGGGGAAAAAAAATCATTTTATATTGTGATTTTTGAGCGAAGTGGGCAATAATCGATGAGTTTAGATTTATATTTCAATTATTCTAGACTATGCAGAACTCAAGACATTTGATATTGAAACTAACACATAAAATGTACATGTATGTGAGTGGGGAAGATATATGTAAAACAAAATTTGTTTTATCAGATGCTACTTTTATCTGATCGAATTTCATAATAGCCAAAAAATATTACCTTACGTTTTTTAAGAGTTAATCACACATGTAATATGTGTCTGCCTGACCAGGAAGAATAATTATTTTGTCATTTCATTTGATATTTGTTTCATTAGAATTAAATCATTCTTAACTAAATATTCAAAGATTAAAATGCACTAAGTAGAAAAAGGAACCTTATTTGCGACTAGAACAAGTTCCGGATTGCCGCTACTGTATTTCACCACTTCCTTTATCCATGTGTCCAAGCTATCAAACGAAGCTTGATTGGTTATGTCGTACACCAGAAATATGGCGTCACATTGGCCATAAAGCTCATTTCTGACATCAATATACTCGGGACTTCCAGACAGATCCCACAGATGAACTCTCACTACAAAAAAAACCCATTAAAAATCATACCTTTTTGAGTAATTACTGCAATTAAAATAGACCGTGATAATGTTAAGCTTGTGTTAAGAACTTCACTTGAAGTTTAAAGAGGGAAAGCTGAGGTTTAAACTAAAAGGAAAAACGGACTAAAAAAAAAATGAATTATACAGTAGGAAATTCTCACAATGCTTGTAATTTTCTGTCCGCGATGCTGTAGAGTTGATTGTCTTACATAATTTTGACGTAATTTAAAAGCATATATACCAGAATATATATATATATATATATATATATATATATATATATATATATATATATATATATATATATATATATATATATATATATATATATATATATTGTTTTGACTAACAAATTTTAATTTATAACAATTACATAAAAAGGATCAATATAATTTATGTTGCTGATATAGCTAGTAAAATGCATAATGCACAGATCTGTGTTCGAAAACACACACACACACACAGACACATACACACAAAAGTAGTGTTGTCCTCCATAAAGATGGATAGAGGGAATTACCACAATCTTGTGAAGAGGGCCCGCTTAAAGTAAATAAATAAAAAGCATACAAACAAAAGAAAAAAATCTTAATGTGACATGATTTTGTGGCTATCTCAAAGAATAGTGGTGACAAGATTTTGAAAATTAGGCAGCCGACTAAGCATTTAGTACATTCGGGTGTTTGTACATTGTTCGTCACTTACTCATCCTGTAACGATGTCAAGAAACATTCACTGAAGTCGCCAAAGCACATACGATTTTACAAAGCCGATCCGTAATAAACTCGAGATCCTATCTGATAGCCAAGTGTACAGTGCATGCGTTCCAACTGTCCTAGGGTGTTTTGGTTGTTACCTGGAAAAAACGTTCTTGAAACAAGAACAATGCTATCGTGGTTCTACTCATTTTATAGGTTTGAATAAGTTGGAGAACCATCAAGAACCTCATTTTCTGGTTAACAACTCTCACTACTTCTGAAGCAGGAGAGGATGAGAACTAAGATAGCAGGACATGTGGAGCGTTGATCCGCCGTGTATTTTTTTCGGAAATCTGCGTTAATGGTTAGGGCAAGCACGTTCAAGAGTATCTGAGAATACTGTCTGGAAATCTGGGTGAGAATCTCTAACAGGTTGCCCAAAGAAGGTCCAAGTGTCGCTATAGGAATAGTTGTGCCCTATTAAAATAACCAGGTCTACATATACAATGTACAAAAGACAAGATAAAAGTAATGAACTTAATATATCTTTTTTGCAATTTAGAGAAAGCGAGTCTTGTTATCACTCTCCAACGTCCGTGAGTAAATAACATTATTTAGACCGCATCATACGGGTGTCCAGGAAATTAAACGCGTCCGACTGATTGATATGGGTGACTATTGTTGGTAAAACCATTGTTTGACATTGATAGGCGATACAAAGAACACGCTCGTTTTCTTAATGAAACGTCAGCTTTGGTAAGCGATCATTGCTATTTCTCCCCTTTTTTGCACAAACACAACATATCATGACTTACACATGATGATCACTTCCCTCTTCTAATTTTGTTTAAGTTATTAATTATCAAAAATATCTGCATTAATTTAAAGTGCCACAGATGCCTTATCTTTCAGAAGATAAAAAGTCAAAAAAGTGCAATTAATATTTAGTGCCGCACTTTTCGAGGAAAATCTTAAGAAGTACATATTTTGGAAAGGGAAACATGCATTATAAGTGCTCACTCTGTAAAACATTCTTATCAAACCAATCAGAGAGGACGGATTAATGGCCTGCGGTGTCGTGTGGTCGGGATATGGATAGCTAAAACAGATCAGTCGGATAATGGGAAACGATACAGTTTGAAGGCAAGTGAAAACTTGATTTTGTTTCGAACTTGTTTTAAAATTTGACTTGTACGGACAAAGTCTTATGTTATAGCCCTTAATACTTCATATGTTTAAAGCTATGTATTTTACGGAACGTATCATTCTACAGTAAAAGTGCTATGATAGCTCAGTTTGAGCTTAATACCCAGGGGCACCTGCACAATTATTTTCCGGAGTGTGGTAAATATATAGTGGTCAGCTATCAGGATTTATGGATGGAGGCTAAAACATATTTAGAAGGTGAAAATCGGGAAGGGGGGCATTTGCAACTGTGTGTGAGCGAACATGTTTGTACCTACTCAGGTTAATACTTTTTACTAATTTGGTGCTTACAATCTACGGTATTTTAAAGTAGCACTTACAATGTACGGTACTAAGTTGGTGCTTACAGTTTGCGGTATCAAGGTAGTACCTTCAATTTATGGTATTAAAGTGATACATACGTTATTAAGGTGATACAACCTACTGTATTAAGGTTTTCTTACAATCTACGGTACGGTCCTAAGTTGGCATTTACAATCTAACATATTCTGTTGGTACTTACAAGGTACAGTATTAAGGTGGAATTTACAGGGTACGGTACTAAGGTGGTACTTGCAAGGTGCGGCATTAAGGTGGTATTTAAAAGGTCGGTATTAAGGTGATACTTACAATTTAATGTATTCAGTTGTTACTACAAGTTACGGTGTTAAGGTGGTACTTACAATTTACGGTATTAAGGTGGTACTTACAATGTACGGTAATAAATTGGTACTTGCAAGGTGCAGTATTAAGGTGGTACTTACAAAGTCCGGTATTAAGGTGGTATTTACAAGGTACGATATTAAGGTGATAATTACAAGGTGCGTTATTAAGGTGGAAAGTACAAGGTACGTTATTAAGGTGGTACTTACAAGGCACGGTATTAAGGTGGTAATTACAAGGTACGTAATTAAAGTGGTACTTACAAGGTACGATATTAAGGTGGTACTTACAATCTATGGTATTAATCGTATGTATCTTGAAGCCATAATCGACACCCACTGTGGGCTGGTAACCACCGCTGAACTAGAAGATAATAATAATAATAATAATAATAATAATAATAATAATAATAATAATAATAATAATAATAATAATAATAATATCACCACCATCACCACCATCACAAAGATTATTTAAAGAAATTTTGCGAATGACGACAAGGATTACGAGTATGATGAGAAAATGATGATGGCTTTCCACTTTTCTTGGAATCGTCTTTTATTAGATAGCTATTGCTTATACTTTCCGATAGTTGAATTATGTGCGGTAAAGTATGAAGTTTTCCACCATTTTGATGGCAGATGTTTTCAAGCATTGAAATTTATTTCATCAAACAGAACATGACGTATCTCGCGCCATATTCTACTTTGAATCGCGCGTCAAATCTCGCAACCCAACTAGCTAGATGTATGATAATATAGACCAATAAGAATTATTGGAAATATTTTGTTCAGTTTGTTATGTTCCAATCAGAGTAAATTAAGACGATTTGCAAAATAAATATGTTCGAGAATTTGCCAGACATATGCAAAAGCCACATGATTCGTTGTGGCAAATGGGCGGTCACTCTCCAGTGACGGTATAGGCAAATACAGCTCATGCTCCGCCATTAGGCAGAGTGTAGATAGAGGCTTATTTCCTAATATTACATCAAGTTGTCATATACATAAACGAGTTATATGTACTTCTGTGTTATTCTATTCATCTTTTGACCACGTTCTACACTATTTAAATATCAACTTGGTGAAAATAAAAGATGGTAACACTTAAGCATATGAAATCATTGCTAACAGTAAAATTATATTAACGAGAAACTAGAATGAGATTATGATAAAACCATGACACGTCTGTATCGTATTTGTATGATAAACATGAAATCGTGCGTGACTTAACTTTAATGCTTCGGCTGTTCAGAAAAATCCGGTGAACTAAATTATATTGTTTAGTTTGGTTTTGGTGCTTTATGGCACAACAACATAAGTCGGATATTTAGTGTCAGGCAACTTAAATAATATGCCTTGCGCAAGAACACACCACAGTAGCTGTCCCTGGCTGATCTGATGGTAGGATTAGAACCTGCACCGTTTCGGTCCCGAGTCCAGTACGCTAACCACTTTGCTTCCACGAATCAAAATGCTGACAGTTTTTGAATATTACTTTTTAGCGAACACTTTCATTGTTTTAAATCTGCACAGTCTCGTCCAAAATGGAAAAGTAATGATTGGTTCATGAAAGTCGTCGAAAAGCATAAACTAAATTCAATGGACGCAAAAACAGGTATCTTAAGCATAAAGATTTACAACAAAAAAATGTTAAGTACGGCTAAATCTAATTATAAAGGTTTTTAAAGTTGCGATTTAAAAATACGACATAAACAAAAGCCAGTCATGTAGCAAACTATCCACTTATGATTTATCAAAAATTTAAAATAATATAAACATTTATGATTTTAATGTATTAATAATTGCTCATTCTCAAGGTGATAAAATATTCTCGGTGAATAGTGAAACAATCGACGGAGACCTATATATGGATATTTAATCAGGTGAAATAAAAAAGATGTTAGTTATTTTAAAAAAGTAAACGAAGAAAGTCCATAATTGACTCTCTACAATTAGTGTTCGATCTGACAGTTTTATTATTATTTTATTTTTAGTTCTTTGTCCCACTCTTTCGTATTATTTTCGGAGGCCAATACACATATTTATTAAAAAAAGATGTTATAGTACCTATTCAAAACAAGTAAACTTGATCATACCGATATCTGTAGGCGCATTAACATATAAATATATGAGCAATAATGTTTCCCAATATACAAAATGACAAAAGAATTTAAATGTGTTGAAAAATATGGAAAAATCATCAAAAATATTTTTGAAAAGAAACAATTCTCCTACTGAATGGAGTGGGAAAATGATAAAGAGACAATGAAGAAACGGTCAGATCTTTAATTACTGGGAACACTTTTCGGCTATTAAAACATCAATATCTTTGAGGGATCTTTGTTCTTATTACTTGCAGACGATGTAGTAATTTTCGAAAAACTTAAAAGTCATTTCTAGTTATGTTGAATAATACGAAATCATATAACAATAATGAATGACGCCACTATTTGGAGCATTTGGACCATTCGGGAGGGATGCGTTGTAGTGGAATGAAATGGCCCACTCATAGCACATTGAATCGGTCATTCTCCTGTAGAGGGTATGATGGTAATTACACGTTGAAGATATATGCATGTTGAAAACAGTAGACCACTCGGGGAATTTAATATTAAAAAGTCTATAGGATTAGTATAGTTATGGAATGGGCTGGGGTGTGCGGAAAGACATTTAGCATTAGGGTTGAGCAACTACGGAGAATGAGATTTCAAATTATGGTCTACTAGTGACAATTGAAGGTATCGTCCTGATGAAAACCTAGGTTAAGCGTTACACTCTAACCATTAGTATATCCGATTACCACTGTTACATGTAGGTTTCTACAAAAATAACAAAAGAAATGAGTGAAGTCAACAAGCTTTGTAAATTTAACAAAATAATTTATTTCCCTAAAAATAAAAGTATAAATATGAAAAAGTACTTACGGTTTGTGAATATAATAAAAAATTAATCATAGAATTTAAAAATATAAGTTTTATCACTAAACAGTTCTAATTGAATTTAAGTTCGAATCTCGATGAAGTTCCAAGATGGGAGACAATGACGTCCTCTATAACCTGTTTTGGGCTGATATGTCAATAGTTCCTTGTCGATTCACCAAGAATATAATTCCGACATTAGAATTCCGAATAATTTTAGCAAATGTCTTTGTCCAAGAATTTCGATGAAGAAGAGTATTTTCCAGGATGAATAAATTATTATTTTTTTTAATTTTTTTTAAAAAAATCAATTCAAATGGCAACATTAGGGATGAATTTCGGCCTCACTGTATTATTTACAACTGACTATAAAAACACTATGAACTAATCTTTAACCCAACAAAAAAAACAACAAACGCACTCTCAGACACGCGTGATTGGTTACATTGTCACCCAGCCCGAACAGCACAGTAACAAAAATGTCAGTTATCACTAGTATAACCCTAGCTAAGAATCAATTATTTCCACACTTGAAATTAATTTTTAGAAAAGAAAAAAAAAAACTGTTTACAACAGAGTTCACTCGTGGGATGAATATGATCTTGGTAATGACCAATAATCTCCAATCAGTGTTTACCAAATTGTGAACCAAGTTCGGCTAAAACTACAATGAAGCATTACCTTAGCGCTTTAATGAAGCTAAAAGAACTGAACTGAATTTACTGGGAAAAATGTCAATTTCAGTAAAAAAAAAAACAAACATATGATTACAATAAAATGTAATGAAAAACAAAATAAAAGAAATTTAAATCTAACACACAAATAATTAAAGTACATATACGTAATACTACGCATCAACTATGCATGCGAATAGCAGTTTCTATTAAAACACACACTGATGTCTAGTGGTTACAAGTATATAGATTTATTTTTATAAATCGTTACATGTACCTTAGGTCCTGTTTTAAACAGCTGCAATCAATGGAGTCAATTCATATTATCACTGGCGAGACTTAACGTAATACAGAGATTACGAAACTGATACCAAATTTATCGGAGCCCCTCCACCTTCCACACATTTTTATTAATATTATCACCCAAGTTAAAACTAATGATAAAATTCCGAAATTGACAAGGACTTTAGTTAATACATCAAGCATATGGACAATTTTATTAAAAAATGGCTGAAACTAAAAGCAATATTGAGATTAAGAAGACGACATGGACGTATCCTTTTTCCTGTATTTATATTTAGTTTGACTATTTTGGTGTTCTTATCAGTTGATACTACTGATTACAAATATTAGTACTATTTATACAAATTTACCAAATTCGGCACTGTAATCTGAAGTACAGAAAATGTCTTATTATATGAATCTGTCCATTCTTTGAGTTCACTGAAACAGAAAACGAAATATCGCTTAGCAAATTTTGTGATCCAGGTCGAAAGGTGTTTTAGGTCCATTCTTCAAAAAACGTAACAAATAAACTGCTGAAATTTTAAGTGTAATAATGACAAAATAATTACGTTGTCTTTTAAAAAAATTGCATTTCGTTAACCATTCCATCTTTCTCTGACTGTGTATAAACATAGAAATTGCTCGCAGCATCCGTAATTTGCATATAGCCAATGAGAAGATGGAACCAGCAGACTGGTAATATGGTACAAACTGACCCTTGGTCATTAAACTGTTACATAAGCAGCCTTCATTAGACTACGTAGTAAAAACACGCAAAGCGAAATCCGTATATCTTAGCTAGAGTACAACATTCATTATTAAGAGTACACGATTTATTATTAACTGTACAACGTTCATTATTAACACTACAATATTAATTATTAACTGTACAACGTTCATTATTAACAGTACAATATTCATTATTAACAGTACAATATTCATTAATAACAGTACAATATTCATTATTAAAGAAGAGAGATTTTAATGCTTAGGTTTAGCAAGCTAGTCTATTGTTTACTGGGAAAAATAAATGTCAACTTAACAGTTCAAATTTTAGAGAGAGAGAGAGAGAGAGAGAGAGAGAGAGAGAGAGAGAGAGAGAGAGAGAGAGAGAGAGAGAGAGAGAGAGAGAGAGAGAGAGAGAGAGAGAGAGAGAGAGAGAGAGAGAGAGAGAGAGACTTCAACAATCCACAAAATGATAAAAACAACAAAATTAAGTTAATATCGGTTGAGACAAACTGACAGCAGGGCAAAAGCAGATGGTGCCCTCCTCGTGATTTCTGTAAGTGATTTTTTTTTAAAAACGAAGAACGTTTTTATTGATGTTTCCTAAAATATTTATAAAGCGGCTACTAAAAAATCTCAGAAAAAGTGACTGCATAGAATTTAGACCAATGTATTTTTATTAACAGTAAATACGGAAACGTGCATTTGTTTCATATTGACTATGAAGACTTATAGGCCTGTATCCAATGCGTGTCTAATCTCTGAGCGAAATCAACTAGTTATCCCCGCTACAAAACATAATTCATATTGAATTTAATAGATGTTAAAAACTTCTATAATGTACATGTCACAAAGCAGTTTTGGAAAGAACCTCGAATGTCAGTGCTGCGACTCTAACTTTCTCTACTCCTCCTCCCACACCCGGATTATCTACATTTGTAATCGAACTAACTCTCAGCTTTACATTTTAATTCATTAAAGTCTAGTTTCTTTTTTTTAATTTTCGTTTACAACATTATTCAGCAAACACATTAACCAAGATCTGATCATATTGCCAGCGTTGAGGATCTAATGCAACGTTGAGTCAAAACAGCTAAAAACGATATTACACATAATCCTCCGCTAATTTTGGAAAAAAAAGTAGTTCTAATAGATGGGCTAAATAATCATTTAGTTTTCGGTTCCCACAGGTATAAACGAAAGACACTTAGAATAGCCTGACCATACAGATTTCTGGAAATCGTAATGAAGAAAAAAAATATTTCATTATATGTACCCTTTTGCAGCAATAAGTGTATTAATTAGTGTGAGAGTCCACTCGTATATAGAGCTGGTGCTAACTTTTCGGAATCGCTCAAAGTTAGAGGGTAAGGTTTAACCCCCGTTGCTGTCATGGCCTCGAGTGTCGTGGGCCTACAATATCCTAATTGCATTTTCACTGCCATCTCATCTCCGTCTGCGTGAGTTTGAGTCCAGACTCGGCTAAAATGGGTAAGTGAGAAAGCCTTCCAGTAGCTTCTCGTGGGTCGGTGGTTCTTCCCAGGGTTCTTCCTCCACCATTAATACTGGCCGCAATGTCTAGCCTATATTGTGCTGAAAAATGGCGTTAAACCCTACAACAACAACAACAACAACAACATGTATATATAACACTAAAGAGTATGTTACGTGTCCACTTCAGTATGACATATTTAACACCGTCACATATGTACTATAAAATGCTTTTGCAATTTAATACAAAAGAAAATTTGTGGTAGGTTCTTTCTTTTTCTGTTCTGTTCAATTGTTCCTTTCAAACCTATTAAACACATTGAATCATACATGTTCTTTAACAGAAAGTAGCAAAACTAAATTAACTAAATAATTTTTGTTCTCACCGAGACACATTTCACTTTAGAAGGACTGATTAAATTTACAGATAATAATGTAATATTCGACGATGCTGTTGTAAACTTCGATCATATCGTCCTTACACACAACATAACAAATTGTGTTGCCAATGAAATAGAATGATCTGGGCATACCAGGCTTGTAGTTATGGAAACAAACATGAAATTCTAAATGGAACACATTAAGTCAACTAGCAACGCCAAACGCAGATAACTTTTTCCGAAAGCTTTGCGGAGAGATGCATCGTTACAATACATGTAGCATCAAGCCGTTACCTCAGAATCGTCCTCATCGTCCTATGAAATGATTATATTTGTAATAATAATAATAATAATAATAATAATAATAATAATAATAATAATAATAATAATAATAATAATAATTATTATTATTATTATTATTATTATTATTATTATTATTATTATTATTATTATTATTATTATTATTATTATTATTATTATTATTATCGCCACCAAAGTTATCATCGTCAAAAGCAAATACAAAAATTATCGAAAGTAAAGTTTCTGATATTTCTCTACAGTGAAGTAAGGTACTCTACTGAGAAAAGAAATTAGAAGAAATCAGCTTAGTTTAGAACATACACACGAGAGAGAGAGAGAGAGAGAGAGAGAGAGAGAGAGAGAGAGAGAGAGAGAGAGAGAGAGAGAGAGAGAGAGAGAGAGAGAGAGAGAGAGAGAGAGAGAGAGAGAGAGAGAGAGAGAGAGAGAGAGAGAGAGTACCTTGCTTTCACAAAAATGTTTGATCAGACATGTTTTTCCAGCCCCGGAATTGCCAATACCGACTACCTGTAAAAAAAAGTTTATTAACCTATTTTATATACGTCTGGCGATCAGATCCAATTCCTCCTTTTTTGTGCCGTATGTATTCGTCTATAATACACAAATAGGTGTGAACATAGGTGTTATGTTATTCGTTCTACCGAAAATTTCAAGCTTGTAATATACACATTAATCTGTCAGAGTATTATGCGGCGGAAATTCTGAGTAGATACTATCCTCACAGCAGCACTTTATGATGGCGAATACCATATATTACAGACTGATGTGTAACTGAGTATAGGCATATGATATTTTAATTGGGACGAGAAGGAACTACTACACATTCCTTGTGTATATTTTTAACTTTCGTAAAGCTATTATAACTTTCCTGCATTAATAATATACCGGGTTATGTAAACTGCTTCGAAAACAAATCACACTGTCACACTTAATAATTATGATTAAAATGCTACATGCAAAATGGGTCAGTCGGTTGTGGGGCAGGGAACACGGGTCCGTAGGTTGTAAGCGAATGGAGACAAAAAAATCCCCTGCCGGTTGTAAAGAGAGAGAGAGAGAGAGAGAGAGAGAGAGAGAGAGAGAGAGAGAGAGAGAGAGAGAGAGAGAGAGAGAGAGAGAGAGAGAGAGAGAGAGAGAGAGAGAGAGAGAGAGAGAGAGAGAGAGAGAGAGAGAGAGAGAGAGAGAGAGAGAGAGAGAGAGAGAGAGAGAGAGAGAGAGAGAGAGAGAGAGAGAGAGAGAGAGAGAGAGAGAGAGAGAGAGAGAGAGAGAGAGAGAGAGAGAGAGAGAGAGAGAGAGAGAGAGAGAGAGAGAGAGAGAGAGAGAGAGAGAGAGAGAGAGAGAGAGAGAGAGAGAGAGAGAGAGAGAGAGAGATTGGTTGAAAACAAAGGGAGACAAAAAATAAACCACTAGGTTGTTAGGCCGTGATTTTGTTTTTATTTTCACAGGCCCCAAGATGAAGAGGCAGTCCAATTTTTGTTTATTTAATATACCCAAGACAAAAATTAAAGATTAGACTTTCTGCAAATAGATAATGGTTGGAGAGACCATTTGCTGCCAACAGTAGGGTTTGTTGAATTCATGCAAAAATTCACCTGTAGAAATGACGAATGGGAAGTGTTCCACCTGCACCATGCAAGTCGTAAGAAAATGTCACTCAATGTTGCCCGTGTGATAAGGATAGGGTGCATTCAATCTAATGGATGCAGAAAAATGTGCCAATAAGCAGTTTGCTAATGTATTTAAAACAACTAAGTTCAGAAAAAGGATGGGGATTCCAGTGGCATATTGGTCCACATCCAGCCACTCAGAGATAGGTGCAACAGGCACAACAATTTATGCACCCTACTGATATTTCAAAGTAGATTCAGTCATACCCGGTACCTAGCCATTTGCATGCTTTTGTTGCGAGAAAAATTAAGGACCACACAAGTAAAATGGTCGTGAAACTATCGTGCCGCTGCGCCAGAAATGCACCTGGCTCATAGTTGGCACTTCAATATTTCTCCATGTTTTATCGTTTATGGTACAAAGGTAGATCTATTGGATTTCATGAGCTGCCTCCATTTGTAGGTAGCGTCAACTAACCAACAGCGTGTAATAGTGGTGCATTGCACATCGGCCGAAAATTGTGGAGGCAATTGTCTTCAAAAAGGGTACATGGTAAATTGAACATTGAAAGTGTGACTATGTACCAGAAGGAAACCATTGCATGTGTATTTTAGTAAAAGGTATTTGTGCAAACACAGACCGGCAGTGTAATATTGCTTATTTATAAGTTCGTTTAAATTGTGTGCTCCCATAGTATTAATCGTACAGGAAGAGTGTTCAGATTTGAACAATTTAATTTTCATTGGATGCGATGGGCTTGCCGCCGAATCCAGTGAAATTCACAGACCAGAAGCTCAGAAATATCGGCTCAATGCAACGAGTTATGATAACGTAACCTAGTCTAGCGAAGATTCCCATCCTGAGATTAACATTACTCTGATTTTATGCGCACGTGACACAAACCCCAAGGAGTAATCAAATCCTGCGGCTTTATGTTCACCTCAGTCAGATAAACACAATTGGGCATACTGATATTGTTGTGATATGAGTTTTATGGAGATTTGTATAACGTCGCCTATGGAATACTGCGTTGGAGTAGAGTGAGTGAAGGTAAAATTCAAATTTTTTTTGCCTGCATTATGGTCATCATCCCCATTTAATGCAACTTATGGGCCGAGAGTACCATGTCGGTCAGCAAAATTACAGCGTCGAATAGGTCTGTAACTATCACTAGGATTTAACTCAGAAGAAATAAATCAAGTTTATCATAGATGAAGTTGACAAATACACAAGCACTAAAAGTTAAACTCGGGCAGCATTGCAGAAAGCATAAAATTTGAATGTAATTGACAAAGTGAGAAAGTTTTTTTTTATAAAGAAAACAGGCACTCCCTAAAAACAAACAAATAAACAAACAAAGAAATAAACAAACAAACTAACAAGCAAGCAAACAAACAAACGGCAACAGCAAAACCTAATTTTAAAAATGATCTCATAACTCACAGAAGGCCGAGAGTCGCTCCTGAAATAAACAATGCGGACTCACTTTAAGTGTATTCCTGTTTTTAGCAGTTTTAAGCGCATGGGGAAACAATAGGACAAAGACCCACCAAAAAAAGAACAAAGAAAAAAAAAACAAAGAAAAGAAAACAAACAAACAAATAAACAAATACAAGATGAAACATACACAAAAAACAAAAATAAAACAAAGCACTTGTCAAGCGAATTTATGAGAGGTAAGCTGATAGTTAGTCAAATAAATAATTTGCTGAGAGCTCGTATCTTTAGCATAATTTAATCTGCTCATCCAGTGGCAGAATAAAGTACCCAATACTGAGGTTCTGGAACTCATGTCCACCATCCACAGCGAGAGGCGTATTTGCTGGCACTAAAACATCTGGAGAATGTATGAAGGCCGTATTCCCAAGGACCTGCTATACGGCGAGCTAGTAGAAGGCACACAACTGAGTGGACGACCACGTCTGCGATACAAAGACGTCTGCAAGAAGAACATGTAAATGGCCAACATCAACGTCAAAAACTGGGAAAGCTGTGCTAGCAACTGCTACGAGTGGCGACTTGCTGTGAGACAGGGCCCTCAGAAACCCGAGAAAAGGATAAACAAGAACATTGCTGCAAAGAGAGCCAGGGGAAATGCGAAACAACAACAGTCTCAACAAGCATTAACTTTCACCTGCTGTAAGAGCAACAGAGACTGTCACTTAAGGATCGGACTCTTCAGCCACTCGCAAAGGTGCAGATAAGGCACCCAAACCGGAAGCTACACCATCGTCTCTCGAAGAAGGACGGATGCCGCCGCCGATCGATATATATATATATATATATATATATATATATATATATATATATATATATATATATATATATATATATATATATATATATATATATCTATATATATATATATATATCTATATATATATATATGTATATATATATATATATATATATATATATATATATATATATCTATATATATATATATATATATATATATATATATATATATATATATATATAACGCAATCCCTGGCCACAACAGCGGCCTTGGGGTAGTAATTCTTCATTTCACTTTTCAAATGACTGAACATGTAACAGCTAGCTGAAAATAAATTAATAATAATAATAATAATAATAATAATAATAATAATAATAATAATAATAATAATAATAATAATAATAATAATAGATAGAGAGAGAGAGAGAGAGAGAGAGAGAGAGAGAGAGAGAGAGAGAGAGAGAGAGAGAGAGAGAGAGAGAGAGAGAGAGAGAGAGAGAGAAGGGATGCCTACTTCTATTGGTGTCTCCTTAACAATGTTAATGCTTTCTTATCATATACCTAAATATAGAGTTCAAGTATGTTGTGTGTGTGATTTGAGACAGGTGTCTAGGTCGCTAACCTTTATCCATAGCAGGGCATCAACCGCCTCTTGTGGATTTTTCGTAAGATGCCCACGTTCTCTGTTCATGTCTTCTCACAATTTGACCAAAGGATGGGCGAAATGCATCTTTTTGGTTCGTTAGCGTTGAGTTTGCTCCATCGCGGTTGTTACCCGACAACTGTAAACAATGCATTCGGCATACATTTGTTCATATGGAAAGTATACAATGACTATCAAATGAAATGGCTTGTGCAATGGAAAACCCTACTAATCTGCTACTCGTTTTGTTATTTTTTAATATTATTTTTTTATTTTTTATTTTATTTATTTAATTTCTGTCAAACTTACATGATAGATACGCATTAAGATTTTGGAATGCGATTACTACAGTTTATTTTATGAGAAAACTATGACACATGATGGTAGTTTACAAAATAAAATGTTCTTTTAACGAGCGAATGACACGTTGTAAAGATTAAATTTAGAACAGGAAATGACACTAACCATGCGCGGTAAAATGAAAACAGAATTCCCTTTTTCTCAGAAGAATGGTCAGATAGGACGCTTATCTTTGTAACCGTGGTTGTCTCGCATAACATTATTTTGTCACCCGTTTCAATGGCGAACATTGTTGTAACGTTTATTTTATGGCTGGGAGGAGGGTGGTTTGGACTACACCACTTTTATCTTGGGCGTGACAAGCATGCATTTGTTTGGTGGAGTACGTTCGGTGGGGTATGTGGCATCGGTTGGTTTAGAGACTTGTGGCGTCTGTCCGAGTACGTAAGCGAGGCAAACAAGGATCCTAGATATCTTGAAGGTCTCTCTCTCTCTCTCTCTCTCTCTCTCTCTCTCTCTCTCTCTCTCTCTCTCTCTCTCTCTCTCTCTCTCTCTCTCTCTCTCTGATTTGATATATGTCGCATCATTTCGTCCATCCATGCATTATTTTCCTTTCTGTCAATATGTCCCAATATTCTGCGTTTTTCTGACCACCCCGATCTTGATTAAGATACTTAGACAATTAATGATGGAGTAGCCAACACAGGAGAAGGAATACCAAAGATTCTAACATGACTTGCAGTTTAAAAAAAACAAAGACACAGGTTGACCAGTTTTATAATACAAGCCACTGTTTGGTTTCGTGTCACAGGTCGATACAAAACCTTTTACCACTTATAATAATGAAAGATATCACCTTTTGTATGGCACTAAATAGCCTCATAGTGCTGGTGTGCTGTAAAATTTAATCAATCAACCAACCAACCAACTAAGCAAGCAATATGTGTCACATAGGCATTTAGCACAGACTATTTCAATAATGGGTTCATTTCTTTAGAATTTGATTTTACATACTTTCAAGTGTGGCATATTCAGTTCATTGGGATTCATATACATCCATATTCCTATGGAAGGTCATTATTTAGACGCCCAAAAGGTGTATATGACAAAATCAATGTTAACGTACATATACATTTTTGGACAAAATGAACCTTAAGATAAGTGATCCAGTACAATCCTGATTGAATATCTTGAATATCGCTTGCTTTTATTTCACATTGAAAGCTATGCATACTGGTAAACAAATTCGTACTACTCTTGAAATTGTGACGCTTCAACTCAACACTCTTTGTTTGAGCCAAGTTTTATACATGGCGACCTTTGTAAAAGGCCATAATGATAGATAATTTTTGTCTGGAAGTTTCATAGTGACAGCTAAGATGCAGAGCATTCAGTAATCAGGCTTGAATAGACTTTTGCTAGGTGTTAAATTATAAAAGAATGATTTATACTTAATTTGTAATGAGTATATGAACTTATATGACCCATATGACTTGTACTACACTATAACAGAGTAATTGTGTTTGAAAATTTTTATCAGAATTGAAAATGAAAGCAATTATATTTATTTAATGAACACATGAACACATGAAATGGCATAGATGTATTTCACTGCTAGAGAGACAAAATATCAGTGAACTGATTTAATCAATAATCTGATATTGAACCTAATGTCCAAATTTAAAGTTTCTGTAAATTAATTAAAATTATAATTGAACTTAGAACAATAACTATTATACTATAAAGCATTTTCAGAGCATTCACAATAAGTTTTCAAGATATGTGTTTTACAGGTGATGTTTGATTTATACACCATAAATGCTTAGGTTATAGCAATGATTGAGTGATGAGATGCATTTTCATGTGAGCGCTCCAGTGGCCTAGTGGTTAACGTTGAATCTAATAGCTGCCTCACTTGATGCTCAGCGTTAAGAGGCTAGTGTTAGGATTGGTCAACCTGGTGTCAGGATAATGTTACTTGGTGGGATATTATGCTACATGATGCCCCAATGCTAGATATCACTATCAACTGCCACTCTGCAGACATCATTGTAAAATGACTGAAAAATTATTAAAGCTAAGTTAAAAATCCAAATCACACACTTATAGGCATTTGTATGTATGTATGAATTTCTGCACTTGGCACCAACGATGGCATAACAATGACCATAGTGGTGCAAAATGATTATTTCTTTATCATAAATGTTACCAAGATGAAAGTGCATAAATCAAATAGGCATAAAGGGAGCATATTAAAATTGGTTTATCACATGACATCAGTGTTATTTATGTAATATCATTATTTTCATATATGTAATATGAATATGAAATATGTATAATATCACCTCATGATCTACATAACAAATATTGTCACAATGTAAAAGAATGGTATACATCACTGAGTCAGACACATGTACATACAACATACATACATACATACATACATACATACATGCATGCATGCATGCATGCATGCATGCATGCATGCATGCATGCATGCATGCATGCATGCATGCATGCATGCATGCATACATACATACATACATACATACATACATACATACATACATACATACATACATACATACATACATACATACATACATACATACATACATACATACATACATACATACATACATACATACATACATACAGAGGTGGCCTATTAGAACATCTGCCTCGGATGCAGGAGATCACAAGTTTGAACCACAGCTAAATCTTACCAAAGACTTGTAAAAATTGTGCTAGCAGCTGCATCACTTTTCACTCAGCATTAAGAGGTTAAGTCAGGACTGGTCGATATGTCAGGATAATGTGACTGGATGAGGCATCATGTTGCATGTTTGTGGCATGATGCCCCAGTGCTAGACATCATTATAAGCTGTCACACTGCAGAAATCATAGTGATGTGTCTGAAAAATGGTTAAGCTATTTTAAAAATCCAAATCACATACACAATCACATACAGTGATACACTGACACACACACTCCAAATTAGCTTTGTTTTCCCAATTGTTTACAGACATAGTCACGAAGCACAATAAAAAGAAATAAAATGTTATCTTCAGGTTTTTAAAGTAATAATTCATTTGAGGGACTTTCCAAGGTCTGTACTAAAAATGATCAGTCCCTCACATCATGTGATTCTTGTCATTATTATTATTATTTTTATTAATATTATTATTATTATTATTATTATTATTATTATTATTATTATTATTATTATTATTATTATTTTATTTAAAGAGGGTAACTCAATTAGCTAAGAACTAATCTACCTTGAGACCCTCATTTGAAGGAATTTACTTATTTTTGCTACATCTCTGAAGCCACTGGATATACTGGGTTTGGAAAAAGGAAATAGAGTGGGCTTTTCTAATCTCAACTGGACTACTATTCCAGAGCAAAGTTCCAGAGTATTGGAAACTTTTTAAAATAATTCCTTTTTTGGTTTGGGAATTTTGTAATGTTTAGTAGACATTGATTGCAGGTGGGGAGTATTTTTGGGTATCCTATACATGAATAATGATTGCAAATATTCAGGAGCACTATTATTGGCTATCCTGTACATTAATTTGGCTTTTCTCAAGCAAATTTATTCTTATATAGGTAGTATTTTTAACTTACCAGCTAAATTTTCCTTGCTTTTTTCTGGATTGATATTAACTCAAAAGCTCTTTTTTGAAGATGTGCCAGCTTTGCTAAGTTTTTATTATTTGAATTACCCCATACTGTATTACAGTAGTCTAAATAGGGTTGTATGTAACTGTTATAAAACAGTTTTCTCTGCCTTTCTGGGAGAAAGTGTCTTATCCTACGGAGAAGCCATAAACATGGACTTTTTTACTGATATGTTTGATATGTTCAGTCCATGATAGGTTATTATCTACCAAAACACCAAGTAGACTATCATGACAGACCATTTGCAACCTTTTATCCTTCCATGTCAGACATAGTTCATCACTATCAAGTTTTGTTCTTTTTTTCTTGAGATAAGTAATATTTTAGTTTTTACCAGTATTAACCACAATGCCATTGCATGTGCACCAGTTCTCCAGTTTGTTTGGGGCATTCTGTAGAGACATTTCTAGTTCATGCTTTGTGTTTTGGATGTCTGACAATGTTGTGTCATCTGCATAGAGATCAGTAGATGATATTGAGCCCCTTAGTACAAGTGGTAGGTCATTAATAAAAAAAATAAACAGTAACAGACCCAGAATTGAACCTTGTGGTACTCCACATTTAATTGTTCCAGGTTCAGACAGAACATTATTTATATAAACATGTTGTGTTCTCACTTAAGTATAAAGTAAACCATCTGTGTTTTCATCAAATTGGTAGATAAATGCTTGAAGCCATTTATCAGTTAGGGAGATCAAGGCAGTCTCACAAGAATATTTCTGTCTAAAGCATGATTGATTAGGGTGTAACAGAAAGTATTTGGTTAAATATATTATGAATGAGTCATGGATGGACATGCTTTTCAATCAACAAGTTTGATAGTATTGAGATTGGCTGTTAGTTATCAGCATCATGTAAATAGATAATAATGATAATAATTTTGTTTAGCTTTTTTAATCATTTGTCTGAGCACTGGGAAGTGCCATTGTTGGTGCAAGCAACAGACTTTTTCTGATGGCCATGGGTGTACACTTATTGCTATTGCAGGCATGACACATGACACATGAGCAGAGATGGGTACTCTTGTTTGCAATGCAGGATTACTTTGGGTGCCAGTTGTTATTTGCATGGTCACTTTACATTTCCTTTTGGCTGGTATTGGGATTGCCTGTGTCTGAGCATCTGACATTGTTGTTATTTGGGAGTCTGAATTGTTTTTTCACATGAAGTTACTTGCTCATTAATCCTCTCTTGTGCTGACTTAATAGCATGTAACTAGTTTTAATTCTTCAATTTGGGCCTCCAAGTTCCTAATTGCTTTTTGATGTACACACACGGAGGAATCATTAGGGTTTAAGCCAACACTGCAGTGGTCATGATTTATTGAGTGTGTAATTGCCTGACACTGTGTGTGTGTTAATTTTATTGCCTGAGTCATCAAGGTCAAAGACTTTAGGAGAAGTAATTGCCTGACACTCGGTGTGTGTTAATTTTATTCCCTGAGTCATCAAGGTCAAAGATTTTAGGGAAGTTTCATGTTTGGTACTACATCTACCTACTGTGTAGATGTCAGCATGTAACTGCCTTTAGCATGGGCATTCTCATCTTGTCTACATTTACTGATAGTATGATCTAACCATCTGAAACAGTTCATCCCCTGTATATGTAAGACAGATGTTGTTTTATACATTGTAGCTGTCACAGTGTTTTTCTCTTGTATTCTGTATATAATACCATTTTGAACACTTGCACTGCATGAAGTCATGCAAGATTCTGAATCCAGAATATGTTTTACAAACTCAAACTTTTGTGGATTTATATGCACAGTGATATTGTACTTATTATGTTTGACCCTCAGGAATTTTGGATACATGTCAGCCATATTGGATAACTCCAAATCATCACCTGTACCATTGTTTTCATTTTCACATTGTACATCATTTTCCTTCATTGGATTATATGTGTGGATCAGATCTTAAGGTAAATCAGACTTACTAAAGCCAGAGAATGATGCAGCAAAGGTTGAGCTGAGTTACAAGAACCCTACAAGGCTGGTATTTAAGTATGTTTCCATGGTTCTGATATTTTCAGTTTGTTCATAACAGTGATAGAAAGTATCATATAAGACTAGCACATATCCATAGACTTTTAAAAATGAAACTTGCATAATGTGTTCGCGCTGGTATCATCTGAAGTTCAGATTTGGTAGATGTAGTTCAGTTTCAAATTAATCCCCTTTGGTAGCCATCATGGATGACCTAAATCCTTTGTTTTGAACAGGTTTCCAAATTTACTTGAAAAGTATGAAAGTGTGCACATTAATTTTCACTTACATTAACTTCATATCATGATCCACAGTATAAATTATGGCAATTGGTATTGGCATATTTAACACCAGTTTTTACAAAATGTACATTGAATTGTGTTGAGCTGTGTTTGAAATATCCATTCATGGCAGCCATCTTGGATTTCAAGATTTCATGATGTATCAGCACTTCATATCTTTCGAACAAAATATGTGAAGCCTTGGCCTGAATGAAAAAAAAAAACCACTATAAAATTCAGCTGATTTGTATCTTCATCTACTAAGACTTATTGTGGAACTTCGTCTGCCAATACTTATTGCGGGACTTTATAAACAAAAGCTTTACCATCTGATTGTACTGGAAATGCTGGTTAGTTGTGTAATATATATTTTCTAGGTAGCATGCCAGTGTGTTGTCAGATAATATTTAGCATTAAGAATGGAAAAAATTCTATACTTGGGTGAAATTCTTTGGTAAGGTTTTCAGAAAAAATGTATTATTTTGATAAATAATTAGTCTGAGAGGAAACCAGTTACTAATGGAAGGATAAAAATAACATTAAAGCAGCAGCAAAAGTAAAATTTCTGGCAGTGAAATTAACTAATTTTACAGTATAATTAATAATTAAGTAATGTTTTTGTTAATATTAAAATTTCCAATCCTCTGTTTGTATGCATGTGTTACCAGATAGTTTTTCTTAAAATTAAAAGTCCTTTCTGCTTGTTTGTGTAAAAAGTTCAATGACAACATAACAGGGTGTAGCAAAAAGAAAGCCCTAATTTTTAAATATTCTGGTAACTGGTCTCCTCACCAGTGAATTATTTATAAAGGTAATGTTTTTTAAATTAAGTAAGGTATTTTAAGCAGCATTTATCTTTTTAGAAATTTGATAATTAATTGGCAACAAGTTGAGACCATTCTGGTCAATGCCATCACTATGGCTGGTGTCACTCAGTGTGGTAACTTGTGGTGTAAGCCCTATGGATCCCTTTCATGCAAAAAAAATTAAATATTTTTTTATAGATAGTCATTTTGGTGTCACCTGGTTAAGTCTGCACCCCCCCATGATATCACAGGCTCTGGTGGCCTTGTGGTTAGAGCATCAGCCTTGTATGTGAGAAGTTACAGGTTCAAATCCCAACCAAGGCATACCAAGGAAATGTAAAAATTGTACTAGTAGCTTCTGCATTTGACTCTCAGAAATAATAGGTTATTGTTAGGACTTGTCAGACTGGTGGCAAAATAATGTGACTGGATGGGACACCATTCTACATGTCTGCGGCATGATTGTCAATGCTAAGTAACACTATAAGCTGCAGCACTATGAACATTGTAGCAATGTGACTGAAAAAATGTGAAAGTTACGTTAAAAATCCAAATCACACACACAAGAAGTCGATGATCTATCCCAGAAATACATAACACCAATTTGACTGGTATTATTTCTGGTAAAGTCAATTGCTGAAGGTTTTTTTGAGCAGGTCCACAAATACGTCCTTGAGGAGGATAATAAAAATATAATTTTATTCTATAGGGATAATGTGATGCAGACATAACTTCACAATTTTAAAAGCAATGTACTAGGAGACATTATTGGCATGTTGTACTATTAAATGATTTTGATAAATCTAATGCCATATATATATATATATATATATATATATATATATATATATATATATATATATATATAAGTTTAAAATTCTATTTATAAAGAAACAATAAGATTAATGGAAACTGAGCGACATTGCATGATATTGGTAAGTGTTATGCCGCATTGTTGCAAAGTTTTTATAAGATGAGCAGATGGTAAGTATTGTGTGATAAAATGTGATAGACTTTAATGGAGGCATCCATTTTTGTGAGACCATCGATTTTTGTCAAAAGAAGTGGTCTCACAAGACAAGTGCTCACAAGACAAGTATCTAACAAGACAAGGAGTCTTAGCAGACAAAAAGTCTCACAAGACAAGTAGTCTTACCAGGCACATGGTCTCACAAGACAAGTGCTCTCACTAGGCAAGTATCTTACAAGACAAGTAGTCTTACAAAATGAGTGGTCACACAAGACAAGTAGTCCTACAAGACAAGTGATCTCTCAAGACAAGTGTCACTTTTAATACAGTAGTAAAGGTTTTCAGTGGAATCAAAGATGAAACTATTTTAAAAAATAATAGACTGCAATAAATAGGTAAATAGATATCAAGTTAACCAGATGATACTATATTTTTCAGAATTCAAGGTGAGGAGGAAGTTTTCGCCATCACCATCATGTAGATTTATTCGAATTGCCGGAGAACTGTTTGTAGGACTGCTATATGGACATCTGGCCAGAATAACTATACCTGAAGAAATAGTTAAAAAGTCCATATTTGGTTATTCACTGGCTGTTATCCTCACATTACTAGCCTCAGTTATAGGTAAATTAAATGCTTTTTACATAGTTGATCTCTCAGAAAAATGGACAATGCTTTACAGACCATTTCAGTATGGCTGTGTATTTTAAAATAATAATGGTTTTCTTCATAAAAGTGTGACTGAAAAAGTTTTTTTTAAGCAAGTGATGAAAATTTTGTAGAAGTTATATGATGGATGGTGAAGATTGTACAGATTTGAATTTGTCGATTTTAAAGAGTTCACATCAAGTACTGTAGGTGATCAACTGGGCTTCTAACTGATTTGACTGATTAGACATAGAGAACATTCACACACTAAGGCCATGATTTCACTAACCTTTCCCACCACAGTATGGATAATTTGACATTTATGTTGGTGTATCAGATCAGAGCATATTGCTAATTGAAAAGTTGGAATTTTCCAACACTGCAAGACGTAAAGATATAGTAGCCACTTAATATTACAGACCTGTCATCACTTACAATTTTTGCTGTAAGATGTATGAAAATGACCCTTAAAATACAGACTTATGAAATAAAAGCAAAAACTACAGAAATATGAATGTGGCAGTAAAATCTGGATAATTGGCTGTTTTGTCTTTGATTTTGATCCAAGTTTCATATTGGATTTAGTTGAGTTAGTCAGGGAACCATTCTAACTTTACAGTAACTCAAATGCTTTATACTATAATGTTTTCATGCAAAGCATTTGCATGATGAGACTGTTGACTAATGAATTGTTAGAAATTGGCATAGTATAAGACAAAATAGAAAAAGGTCTCATAAAAATTGTTAAAATCAGTGCAGAAGAATAAAAAGAAATATTCAGATGCTTGCAAATTTTCTGGAAACAATTACATTTATCAGACATATGTCGACTTGTGGATGGAGATATGATTGCCATTGTCATGTGAAAGGGAAAAAATTTCAAGAATTATGTTAACTTACTGTAAATAAGGTTTACATGTACTTTTTAAGATTTCAGATGAACATGATATTTATCATCACTGCATTAGTTTCGAATACCAAACATTTTAAACTTCTCCAGCTTTACAATAGCTGTACATGACTTTTAGATCTTACTGAAAACTGAGCGTACTTAGAGAAAGACATCAGTTGCCTTACAGTGATGGTCTTTTTTAGGGCTAGTAGGTTAGGATAGGCCTAGGAAAGTTAAATGACCTTACAACAAGTCTTATTCACATAAATTAATATGAAGATGATTTACCATCTTAAGAAATAACATTTGTTTGTCTTTAATTTGTTCACACATGAAATGAAATTGCAGCATTCACAATATTTTTCCTGGTTCTGTCCATTTGCATTACTAGTCACTTGGCCACCCAAATATTGCACCACAGATGTCTGTGAAATAAGAGGTCCAATAATCATGTGATATAAAATGTAAACTCACTTTCCAATATTGTTTTACTGAAAATGGGAGAATATTAAACAAAGGTTGCATAATGGTAATGTTCATAAAATAAAAGGACACATAATTTTAAGCATTTTGACTCTAGGACAATAACCAGAAACCAGTTACAATAACTTGGAGGAAGCTAAAATTCATTAAGCACCTAGCAATGTCATTGTGGTTATTTTCTGGTATCTTGTGACTTCCACATTGACATGTGCTATTTGTGTAATGAATCAGGTTTTTTTCAAGGGGGTTGCAACTGATTTCTGGCAAAATATTTTACAAAACAAAATGGCTGGGGTGATAAAAACAGGGTCATGCTGTCAGTGCAAGCTGTGGTGTTCAGTACCAGTCTTAGCAAACACTGTGCACATTTTGAATCATTTTGGCAGGGCCCTCTGGATTTGCAAGCATGCTGCCCCCCCATGATCATGTCATTTGGAAATGAACTTTCAAACAAGTTTTATATGATAACATTATTATGAGATACAGTACTCCCTGATTATAATGTTTATATTTAACTACGTTATTATAAAATATAGTATTCCATCATTATTATATTTATATTTAACATTCTTATAAGATACAGTACTCCCTTATTATGTTTATATTTAACATTATTATAAGATACAGTAATCACTGATTATAATATTTATATTTATAATATTTATATAAAACATTTTTATAAGATACAGTGCTCCATCATAATGTTTATATTTAACTACATTATTATAAAATATAGTACTCCTTCATTATTACATTTATATTTAACATTCTTATAAGATACAATACTCCCTTATGATAATATTTATATTAAACATTTTTTTAAGATACAGTGCTCCAGCATAATGCTTATATTTAACTACATTATTATAAAATATAGTACTCCTTCATTATTACATTTATATTTAACATTCTTATAAGATACAGTACTCCCTGATTATAATATTTATGTTTAACATTTTTATAACACACAGTGCTCTCTCATAATGTTTATATTTAACTACATTATTATATAAAACAGTACACATTATAATGCCACACATAGGAACCATAGAGTATGTTGCCTTATATTGAGACTACCAAATAATGAGGTACATGAAGCAGACAATTCAGCAAATGAACAATGAAATCGGATTGGTGATCTTGTCTGCCTTATAATTAAAAATGTGTTGCAATGAGGAGCACTATAATGAAGAAGTGCTGTACTTGTACAGTTTTGATATTTATACAGGGCATGTACAGTTTTGATATGCATACAGGACATGTATGGTTTTTTTATTTTTAAAGGTCATTTTCCATTTGATATCTACACAGGATATGTACAGTTTTGATATTTTTTAAGGGTATGTACATTTTTTATATTTATACAGGACATGTACAGTTTTGATATCTATACAGGACATGTAGTTTGACAGATATTCATATAAACCGCATTCAATAGCATGTTGCATATACGTTTCATGTGTGTGCATTTTGCTTCTCTACAGGTTCATTTTTAAGTTTGGTAATTTTCCTGATGTTACAATGAATCATATACAAAACCCTCACTAAATGTAAAGCATATCCATACATGTTTCTGGACATAAGGCAGGTATGGTCATGAATGCCATTTGATTATTATTGTACTGTCACTTAACTATTTTCCCATCGTGCCAATCCTTGTGGATTTATGGTTACTGAAAAAATCTTGTAATATTAAGGATACAAGCAGCTGTGAGTGTTGTGTGGAAATAATAGGACTTCTTAATCGATTTACTAAATAAGGTGTCAGTGAAGTATCGTTTTTGTGTGCAAAACAATGAAAATAGCTACCCACAAAAAAACAACAAATTGACAATATTTTGTATGGTTTTTAAGACACTTGTATGACAGTGTTCCTTTGTGGATTTTAATTTTGAGAGTTCTGCATCATCTTAAAAATTGTGTTCCAAGTAGATTTCAATGGCTAGCATGTGAGACTCATGACCCGATGGGATCTTACCAGCAGCCCTAGGGTTATTCTTCTAATTTTTATACCAAGTCCACCAAGAATCCCACTGTTATCTGTACAGACTGAGCACTGTCATATATGAGGCATTCCAAGTTTATTTTCAGAGCCACAGTGAATTAGTGGTTAGCCTTTTAGACTCATGCCCAGTGGGGTGCAGGTTCAAATCCTGCCATTGCATCAGCTCATACCAGATTTCCTTTTGTTTCTCTATGAAATTTTATACTAAGATTCAACCTAGTACGTATTTAGATACAGATCATTGTCAAAAAATTAGGCATTCCAAATAGATATACATAATAGCTCAGTGGTTTGCAAAGCAGGTTCTCAACCAGTGGCGCATGTTTAAACCCTACTGTTAGATTAGCCGGGGCTGGCTTCTGTGTTTTCTTCAGACTTTTTGTTTTACTGAGAAGCAAAAATGGGACCCACTGTTATCTGTCTAGAGTACTGTCTAATAAAATGATGTATTCCAAGTAGATTCAAAGAACCACAGCAACTCAGTGGATAGTGTCAGACTCGCACTCAGCATAGTGTAGGCTCAAAGTCTGGTCATCATGGGTTAGATCCTTTCGTGTGTTGTTGGGCAAGGCACGTTACAAAATAAAGCTGGATATTGAATGTTTACAGTTTGATATTGAACATACAGGTTGATTTTGAACTTATGTAGGTTTAATATTAAACTGTACAGGTTTGATATTGAATTTGTACATGTTTAATATTTTACTTTACATTTGATATTATACTGTACATGTTTGATATTGTACTCTACAAGTTTGCTATTATACTTTACAGGTTTGAACTTCTTTTTTCACATTGTATTTGTACATGTTTGGTTTAGAGTTTCTGTGCCTTTTCTCCAACACCTTGAAGGTTATATTATTCTGTGGAAAGGTAGAGAAAGGTAATTTAAACAGGGATACACCATGGTAGACAATCAGGACTGATTCAGTGGTGGGAATTTAACCCATACCCCTCTGCTCATCAATCCAATCACTTGGCCACTAGCCATTATGGGTTCTTACACAGAATGTTACTGGCTTTTAATTGGTCCAGCACAGGAATTAATATCAGTGCTTTTGATAAATATAAAGGAAGATAATAAATAGAAAAGTCATGGTGACAAATATAAATTGATCATCTATGTTTCATTTTTTTGTTTTTCTAGGTGTCTATATTGTTGCCAATATAGGCAGAGAAAAAGCTCACATAAAGTGGTCATTGTATGGTGCTCTGTGCGCACTACCATTTCTTTGGTATAGATCTGAAAGTATCTCATATGCTGTTATTTTTCCTACCATATTCGTCAATTGGAAAGGCTTAGAATGGAGAGTTGAAAAGCCTCGTCGTGGATTGTGCAAGCGCCTAACTGTGCTTGGTTTCTGTGGAATGCTCTATTTATCCATGTGGGGATCAGCAATTTACTTCAATGCTTCAGTAACAAGGAATGGAGAAAAGATACCAGTCCGAGAGGCGATAAATCATTTCTTCAACTCACCTGCCTGGGCAGAGACAAAGGAGACATTTTGGAAACTGTATGACTACTATCAAGTCCATGGTTGGAGTAAGACATGGGAGCAAATTGTTGAATCTCTTGATCCAACAGGCGAGGGACATGCGTATAACGTACGTAATAGTGATAAGATGATTACGTTTCCAATAAACTCCTGATTTACAAGTATACAACTTTACTCTATCTCGAATTGCATAAATTAATATTAACACTCAAGCAGCATCAGATCAAGAGTAGGTAATTTTTTAAACATTAGACTGGGATGAAGACTTTGCTCCCAGTTAATGAATGAATTTGATTTGTACAAATCTGACATGTGAGGTTTGTCAGGAACACAACATACATGTAAATTTGGAGTTTATTGTAATATCAGCGTAGTATTGAAGTAGACGATGATCCAGATTTTTAACACTACACGTCATTAACCAGGAGGAGCTTATGTGATTGTGTTTTGTCTGATATTCATCACCATCAATTCATTTGTACATATTTGCGGTGCTACACCTTCAAAAGTGCTGTGAGGGTTGGAGAAAACTTGGCACACATTCTTCACAGGTTGTAGTTGAAGCAAACTGAAAACACTTAGCATTGTCATTATGATAGTATATTTAAAAATCTTGTCACTATTTCTCCTGGATGAATGGCCTTAAGTGTATGGGGTTTTCTTGTTTGTAGTTGTTGTAAATCAGAATGGTGTTGATGTGTCATCCAGTATTGCAACTCTTTGTTTCATATTGAACATTTTGGTTTTGCTACTCTTCATGAATGGATTGTTTTATCGACAAGTGGTTTTACCCAAATGATGGCTTTTGATGATATCTGTTTGAGCCGAACTGAAGGAGTTAATCAGATCTACCGTGTCATGACCATGGTGACCACCTTGAAAATCTTGCCATTGCAACTTCTCCTGAATTGATTCTTTTTAGTGACAAGAGGTTTTCCCAAACCAATTATAATGGTGTAATATACAGTTGGCTCTAAATCAGAATGGAATTGTTCAGACTTCCAATATGGCTAACATTGTAGACATCTCGAAAATCTTGTTATACTACCTTTCCTTCACCGTTGTTAATGTAGAGAAAAGGGATGCTTGATAGAAGACTTCTGATGAGATCTTGTTGGACCTAAATATAAATGGTATTAATCAGTGATGTCATCTTGAAAACTTTTATAACATTAGTGATGATGGTATCAAAATGAGGTTTACATTAAAGGCTTTTTATATATGTAATTTGATCCCTTCTTTCACTGAAGTGTTACTTTTAGTTTTAACTCAGATTTGGTTGTCTGCATTTATTGCAATTTATTTGTAAGAAATCAAGCTTCATTTTATCATTGACTCATTTGTAGAGACTGTAAAGTAAGTTAGTTGTGACTGTTCCATGCAAAAATCAGACCACAAAAGGGCTAAGTTCATAAATTAAATAGCTTAATTAGCATTTTAGTTGCAGATGGCGAGGTTTGACAAGTAGTTAGTCCAAGATCTGTGCTTTCATTATTGATTTCCTTTTCTTCAGTTTTGCTGTAGATCAGTTAGCATTGGAGTTTTAATCCAACAGTCGTGGGTTCATTGCTTGCCCATGGTACCTTGAGTTGTGTTTCTTCCAGTGTCTTGGCGTGATATAACCCATAATGCATTAGAAGTGTCGTTAGAAGCAAGCAGCCATCTCTTCTTGTATTAGATCACCTCAGGAACTTGTCGTACATTGAATGCAAAAGATATGGAGTTTATTATTTCAAAATTAATCAGTTTCAATATTGACATCAGTATTCTGATGCTATATGTCATATCCATGAGTCTTTAGAATCTCTTGCAACTAGTTTCTTCAGATGTTCTGCTTTCTCACAGATTATGGTATTTCCTGAGCAAGACAGAAATTGTGAGTATTTTTATCCATGTAGATTAATATAAAGCAGCTAAGACAGATTTTTTTATGTGATTCTTGCTGCTGTCAAATTTTCAGACAGACTGTAAATGGGATGAATATTGGACCTTTAACAAATTTTCAGATAGACTGTAACACTTTTAGATGATGGACTAGTGACCTAAACAACATTTGTCTCCTAGTACACAAGCAGGACATTACTATCACCAATTTTTAGTCCTTCTCGTCATAACAACCAGAATAGTTTATGAGATGGACTTTTGTCTGTCGTTCTTCTGAACAATCATATCAACATGGCATTTTCATTAAAGGACTTCATATGATGTTTAGTTGGCCCTCGGTGAAAATGGTAAGATGTTCAGTATAGGTACCAGAGTGGCATCTTGAAAGTCTTGTTATCACTACTCCTAATAAATGGATTAACATAGTGTTTATGCTAAAATATTTTTTATAATCAGTTGTCCTGCTGAACATTAGTGAAAATAGTGCAAGTTGGACATCCAATATGCCTGCTATCTTTGAAATTCAGGTATAACAACTCCTCTTGAACCTAATGTTAAAATGACAGGGTTTTCACTAGAAGACTTACATGTCAGGTATGTCTTAAATGAAAATGGTGCCAGTCTGAAATCCAATGAGCTACCACAGCCACCATCTTGGTATTGCTTTATTTCCTGAATGGAAAGTCATATCTTGAAAAGATCACTACACCTCACCAAGTGGATGGCTGTATTTCTCACCAAAAGAGTTCTTATGATACCTAATTGTTCTAAAATTGAAAATGGTGGCAGGTATACCTCCAGCATGGCTGACCAATGATTGTCTTAAAAATCTTGTTCTTAATGAAAATATACTAGTTGTAAATCCACAATGGTTACCATGCCAACTCTTTTAAAACTCTTGTCATTATTTCCCCTTGAATTGACGATTATATGGCACAGGGTTTCACCAAATGACTTCTAATGATATCTACTTTGTCCTAAATGACAATGGGGCCAAGCTGACATTCAGTATGTGAACATTGCAGCCAATTAAAAAATCTTGTTTTCACTGAAGAATATCTGAGATGGTTTAAATGCTTAACAGTAAAAAGGAATAAATACAATTATCTTGAATTCCTGGAAATACTTTTTACCCAGTAATTGTCAGTCTGTGATGAGGGACTCTTTGTGTTTTAAGCTTTGTCTCATGGAAGCTAATGTGTACAGAATTTTGTTTTTGTTTTTGTTCATATTCCATGGACAATCCATTTTTATGAAGCTCGGAAGAGGACAGGATATTTTAGAATCCATTTATGAATCCATTCATCCATCCATCTGTCATACAATCTTGTAAATTCAGCTAGTTCTTCTTTTATTGATAGACTGTCACAAAACTATTTATATGCATATCAATAGATTGCTTTGCTCCTGCAATTTCTTTTTAGAGTTATTTCCATTTTTTTAATGTAGCTCGGTGCAGAGTATGACAAAATCTTGTGAATGCAACTAGTCTTGGAGATTTAAATAGGTCACTTTAAATTTAAAATATGTCACTATAAATTTAGTAAATGCTTTCACACTTTGTGTTATTGACCATTTTGTATAGAGTCATTACCCAATTTGTCTTATAGAGTATTTACCTATGTTGTGAGGGGCCCCGAGTGGCCGAGTGATCTCAAGCACTGTCCTTTACGGATCACTGCCATTTCATCTCTGTCTACGTAGATTCGATTCTAAGTTTTGGCGAATGTGGTTATGTGAGAAAGCTTGCCAGTATCTTCTCGTGGGTCAGTGGTTCTTTCCAGTGATTTCCCGGTTTCTTCCTCCACCATTAATACTGGCCGCCATGTATAGCCTATTGTGTGCTGAAAAATGGCGTTAAACCCCACAACAACAACAACAACCTATGTTGTGTTAGAGTCATTGACAATTTTGTCTTATAGAGTATTTACCTATGTTGTGTTAGAGTCATTGACAATTTTATCGCATAGAGTATTTACCTATGTTTTGTTAGAGTCATTGCCAATTTTGTCTTATAGAGTTATTACTTATGTTGTATTAGAGTCATCATTGCCAAATTTGTCTTATAGCTGCATGCAATGTATCAGAGACTTGTACCATGACAACTGTTGTGTTAGAGTCATTGACAATTTTGTCTTATAGCTGCATGCAATGTATCAGAGACTTGTACCATGACAACTGCTGTGTTAGAGTCATTGACAATTTTGTCTTATAGCTGCATGCAATGTATCAGAGACTTGTACAATGACAACTGTTCTAAATTCAACCTGAAACTTGGGCATTATTATGGTCATCATTTGAAGATTCACAAAGACAAATTTCTGTACAGTCACCATATTATTACATTTATTGCTTTTTTTTCCCTCTGCAGCTGAATGTAGTGCAAGAAAATCTTGTGAACTCAACTTGTCTGCAGATTTTAGCTCACCTGATCATAAACCACAAGAGGCTATGGGAGAATTTGTTGTCTGATATCCATCTTGCTTAGAACAAGTTTGTTATTGCTTCTGAATTGCTTGGAGGACTTCCATTAAACTCACACACACACACATTGATACCAAGGTCTAGACATCCATTGTGGCTACCACATTGGCCATCTTGAAAATCTGCTACTTCACTAAAAGACTTGTTACGAGGTCTAGTTGATCCTAAATGCAAACAGTACCAGTCTGGCACATATTCTTATCAGTTCTCTTCATGAATGAATGACTGTATATATATATATATATATATATATATATATATATATATATATATATATATATATATATATATATATATATATATATATATATGTACCAGTCTGGCACAGTGGCCATATTCTTATCAATTCTCTTCATGAATGAATGACTATATCAACATATAGTTTCCACTGAAGGAATTCTTATGATGTCTAATTAAGCCTAAGTAAAAACAGTTTTGCATGTTTATCCAATATTGCCACCACAATTATTATTGTAAACATCATGTTTTCAATGCTTTTTAAGAATTGGTAGGTTATATCAACATGTGATTGACACTAAAATAAACTTATTCTTATGTTTCAGGTTTTAGAATTACAGGCAACTGCAAGCCTGAGTGAAGTTAAGAAACAGTGCAAAGCTCTTGCGCTAAAGTGGCACCCTGACAAAGTTACAAATGAAAAGGAAAAGTTGAAGGCAAAAGATAAATTTATAGAGATTCGAAATGCATGTGAAATCCTTAAAAAGCGCTACAAAATGCAGGAAGGAAGAGAAGAAAATAGGGAATCCAAATCTGCCAAGCAAAATACTTCGCATAATCATGAAGAATTTTAAATTAAATGATGACTTGATGGATAGACAGTTAGCTTATCTCCAGAGCTGAGACAGATCTGCCCACTCCTTGGCATATAATAAACATGTTATTTTTCAACAAGATAATAATGTACATATGAAGTTAAAGGAATAAAGTATAAACAAAAGTTTTGTATAAATCATATTTTTGTGTCATTATGTTGCAGTTGGTGTCTAATTTGTTTTTTAATGTATATACACATTTGTGTGTATATGTGTGTGTATATATATGTGTGTGTGTGTGTGCTTGAATGTGTGTGCATATATATATATATATATATATATATATATATATATATATATATATATATATATATATATATATATACACACACCATGCCCTCACGCACAAAGGGGTCCACAAATATAGACCACATTATAGGCAAGGGTGCAAGTTAATAGAGGGACCTCCAAAAATTGGAAAAAATCACTTGAACAACAAGAAAACAGCAGGGGAGGGGTGTGTCTCAGGGATAGGGAACATTGCTGTTTAATAACTGAACCCTCATTTTGCATTCATTTTGATAATAATTTTAATAATGCACTTTTTCTAATGAAGTTGTTCATTATTCTGTTTAAATAACATTTATTTTCAAAATGTCCAGTATGTAAGAGATTGTTCCATCTGGTTTCAGCAACCATTAGGTTTACATGAAAATGTGTATTACGTAGCTGCGTTTTGTTTTCTTGATGAATCTGGTTCCCTTAGTGGTATGTCATTGTATCCTACCAGATTGGGATTGGAAAGAGCAGAGAACTAGGCTAACTGTTGATACACCACCAAATAAGATTCCTTTTCTTCAAAAAGCAAGTGAAATTTTCATGAGGCAATCATCTCTATTGAATCTCAATTTTTGTGCTTTTCATTTAGTACAGTATTGATATTATGATTTCATTGGTAGAAATAATGAAACAATATTTTATTCTAGAGGATATCTCATAGTGCTAGTTTAAGAATTCTCTGAAATTCACTTGCCCACAATGATCCGTATCTGTGAAACCATGTTCTGTATTTTGCAAACTATGGTATTCTTTTCGCTTGTTTTCAGTGTTTTCTTTAATCACAGTTACCAATGATAGATAAAACTGGGGCAGCTAGATTTTTAATTTATTGGATTTTCATGCCTTTTAACTTTATGTTTATTTCACCTCCATTATTTGATTCATAAGACAACATGATAATATAAGGGAGACCAGCTTTTAATTCAGTGCAACAATGCAACAAATACTTCAGCAATTCAGTTATCAAACCATGGTTGGGTACCTAAATAGGTTCTCAGAGAAATGCTTGCAGACATAGCTGTTACTGTAGATTGAGACATTTTACATTTAATTACATGAGGATACTTTGCATTTATGATTATTGCACTCAAAGGAACTAGTAGAACTATAACACAAATTTTAATTGATAAAAAAAGAATATTTAATTTGTATTTATTTTTTAATGTACTGCCTCCACTCTGCATAAGTGACATTTTCATTGATCAGAATTTCCTTACATATTGTTAACTGCGGTGTGCTAGGAATGTCACTTCAAAAGAAAATGTAAAAAATTGTATGCCTTATTTTTTTAGATTTGGTATTTCATAATGTTGATTAAAATGTCCAAGTCCTATCTACCATTTGTGACGATAAAATGAATGATATTTTTGTAGCTAATTTTGATTGTGATTTGCATAAAGTTCATCAAATAGGGATCTATTTTTGGGGTATTTTCTGGTTTTAAAAATTGGGATCCACATCTGACCCCGCATCATGAGCAAGTGTTATCAAGGGTGTGGTGTATATATCTGGCTAGCTTCTCACTTTGGGTAAGTAAAAAGCCTGTTTATTTTGGCAAAAAGGTCAAAGTCAGATTCAGTGAAAGTAAATTGCTGCTGGACAAAAATTTTAATGTACCATGTACCATAAATAATGGCTGTTCCATTAAAACACATTGGACTGGGGGAAGGCAGTTTTGAAATTGTGTAGCCACCATTAGATGTGATTTAGGCCTTTCAGGAAATGCCAATAGAATTAATTTAACAATAAAATCACCCAACAATAGAAGTTTTTTGTTGGAACCGCGGGATACATTAGGAAAATATTTGACTCATTAAAAGCAAAGACTAAATATTTTATTCAAGACAAAAAAAAATGCAATTATGTCAGGGTTGGGCACAAATGTTTTGTTAAAAAGGGAACCTGCTGGACTTCCTGCTTTTGAAAAATGGGGGTCCTTCTGAGGCTGTACTGTATGTTTACAGTTTTAAACTGCATATTCTAAGTGAACCTTGTCACTACTTCATTTGTTCCGATATAATTTGCTCAATCAATATTTGGAAATGACTTAACTTTATGCTACACAATATTTGTATGTACTGCACATCCCCATTGCTGCTATACATCCTGTGTATTTTTTAATTATGCAAAGCTCTTTATTACTGCATGAATTGATAATGGTGTTAGTAATTTGCTTCTTTACCATAATGGGTATGAACATGCACATGTGATAGGCATTTCATTTATTGGTCATATACGGTCCTTTTGGTTTATGGATCTACTTAGTGAAAAACAATGTATAATTTATACAATAAAATAAAACGCACATACAAGGTTGTTATTTTATCAGTTTACATTAAATTCATCAATTTATATGCTTTATTTGGTAATGTTGACAAATCTTGAGCATGGAATTTATTATTATCGTCATTGTCATAAGCAGCATCAACATCATTCAGACTCACCATCAGTTCTCATTGCAACATTCTTTTTCATTCCCATATCTCTCTGACATAAGGCTCATTATAACAAGACTGACGGTTCACTGTCTACCTTGGGTACATTTTCTATACCAAAGAAATGAATTTAAACCCAAGAAGAAATACAAAATTATTGAATTAACAGAACTAAATAAACTAGAACAGGTACTAATTTTAAATTGGTTTAAAAGCTCACATTATTATAAATGGAATGAATCTTAATTTAAACTTGTGTTTAATAATTTAAATTCAAAAATATAAAATGAAACTGTATAACATTTACCTTTTACTTGAAAAAACATATAAAATTGCTGCCTCTGTTAAATGTGTCAGTGTAGCAATCACTAATAACAGAAAAGGAATACTGGAGGAAATGATATAATCCTGTTCTGACCATACAATTATGGGCAACAGCTACGATTAATTTCTAACAATATTTGTACATCAGGTAGGTACTGCATATTTATAAACCTTGTCCAACTCATAAAATTTCATATAGTATATGGGCGTCCATGTTTCTAAAAAAAATGAGTATTTCTAACAATGACAAGCAGTTTTTCAAAGTTTTTAGAACAGTCGGGGGTTGCCATTGTAGCTCATGAGTTCTGATTTTATAAGTTATAAAGTTGCTGCAGCCAACTACAAATGGTCCCATGAAAATACCATCTTAACCTTCTTCTTGCTGTGAGTTAGCCACAGAACTTCCTGCTTCCACTTATCTTGTAATTTTCTTTGTCTTTTGGTTTTATCATACACATGTATTTAGAATTTCTTGTCTTGGGGTGAGGGTGGGGCAGCAGTTGACACCATAAATGATCTCCACATTTTTCAAACGCGCAAAACCACAAAAAGTTAGTATCCTGAATGCTAGATGCTCTCATATGATTAACAAAGTAAGTTCCCAAATAACAATTTAAGGCAGGCACACAAATAACAATGATAATTTGGGATAAATGGCTCAGAAATGATCTTTTTTAATTTCATTTAACTTTTGATTTTTGCATTTTTTATAATTTAAAGAAAGATTTATATGATCCTATAACAGGATAGATATATTGTTAATATCAACAGTCTAAAAATGCAGGCACCATAGACAAACAAGCTTCTGAATAACAGGTGGCCAGTGGACCTGCATTAGGCTTTGTTAAGTATGTGCATTTCTGGATGAGAGTAAAAAACGGGTATATTTGAGTGATAACTGGTGCATATAAAGTTGTTAGGGTTATGTAAAGAGTACTTAACATGCCTAGGTGTATATTGCTAAAACCATGACATGCATGCAGGATTGCTATAATGTCTACATTCTACTTTTGTCTTTTTCTGTAACATTTAGCACATCTGAAATGGTATTAGCATGAACAGTCACTCTAATATTTGTAGATAGACTATTCACCATATACAGTAAAACCTGTATTGAAAGACCACTGCTATGTGAGGCCATCTGTCTTGAGTGACCAAATTAGTAATGCACAAATTTATTGGTTATATAGGATTGTGACCTGTTATGAGAGACCACCTGTCTTGAGAGACCATTTTTTTGTCAAAAGAGGTAGTCTTTCAAGACAGGTTCTACTGTACTGATCTATTCTATAAAATTATGCATGGTTCTGTATGCCTTATTATTTATAGCTAAGAAGTGGTCTAAACAATATTTCAAAACAGCAGTTAATTTAACATCTTTATTTCAAAATATTTTACCAAAATGATTTCTTACATCATTGATAAAATGTTGTGTTCTAATCATTGACAAGATAGAGACAGTAAATTGTCCAAACTATACATAAGGAATTCAAGTTTGTCTAGCATATGAATGACTATTTGCAATTTGAGACTCAGTAAAATTAACCAACAAACTTTTAAAAAAAAGTGTTCATGATGACTCCCATCTGAACAAAGCTAACACAAGCAGTGTTGACCTTAACCCTTGTATCTAAATCTACATTTGTCATCTTACAGATCACAAATACAAGTACATATATAGCAACAGGCTTGTGGCAGCAAATTTTGAAAACTTAATGCTATGGATAAATGACATGTTGGTACTTCAGTTATATATTTGACATTAATATGTACAACAATGGCAAATGCTAATTCTGAAATTTTATAAACAAATAAATGGCATCAATAAATGGTATACTTTCATCTCGGAACATAACTTGGGTAATGAAGTAAACTTTGAATTTTAATTTGAGGCATTTTTAATTGATTTTGCATATATATATATATATATATATATATATATATATATATATATATATATATATATATATATATATATATATATATATATATTCTTGAACTTGAAAGAATCATCCTTTCATGAACCTTTTGATTCTTTGCTCTACTAAACCTGGACCAAAGCTTACAGGATGCCAGTCATCTACAGGTTTATTATTTGTTACTCCTTTTAAAGTGCTTCAAAGATTTAGACTTTTGGTCTGATAGGTTCCAAATGAAAAATGAAAAGGTGTTACTTGGACAGTGTCCAGTTTGGTTGCCACAGCAGATATTTTGAAAATCTTATTTTTGCAACTTGTTTGGAATGGATGGTAATATCACCAAAAAAAAAATTGTGATGTCATGTTGGTCTTTAAAGTTTTAAACAGTATTCTCTGTAACATTCCTTGAAATCCCTTGATGTCAGTCCTCCATACAGGTTTAAGTCAGATAGGCAGAATTTCTCTTTTTTTTTTATTATTCCAGGAATTGTTTGGCCTGTGATTTGTAAAACCTTGAACCAGAATGTAAATTTGAAATTTCTACAATAAAAAACTGCTGTATAAATATCGATATTCAAGAGCTACACAAGTATACCCTTTTATTATGTGGGTGCCTTCCCTTTCTGTAAGAAAGAATTACCTCCTCTTTACTATCTCCTGGATTTTATTCAACAATACATGGTGAAAGCATCTGAATTCTTATGGATTTTAGCTGATATTAGTTATAATACAAAGAACAGTTATTTCTTTAAAATCGTTTGAACTTTCTCTTTCTGTTAGATATTGTTCAGCAGTTTGTCTTAATCCATGGGTTACAACCCCAAACTAGGTCACCCACGGTGGTTATTAATCCATGGATCTATATCAAAAACTGGATAACCATGCTGTTTTAAGTAGTCACCAAGATCGACCATAATAATTTGAAATTTCCTACCCAGTGGTTGGATGGTGAGGATAACACCAAAAAAATAATATAGATTGCTACCCTAAATGGTTAAGAACAACTGGTTTACCACAATAGCTACTTTGGGGAATCAAATCCATGCCAGAAAAGGGGATACATTGCTCAATACACAAAAACTGTGTAAATACATTTCTTACCATTTTCTTACCATATGATGATGTGTAATGTTAAATATTTGCTTTTAAAGATGTTTGTTGTTGTTAGGAGCAAAATGTAAATTTCCTTTTTTGAACCAAAATTATACAATAACTAATGCCACAAATTTTAGCATTGGGCATGGTGGCAGAGATGATGTGAGGAAGCACATTCGTAGCAAAAAAAAAAGCATATAGAGGTGGAGAAACTACATGAAGACAGCATTTTTGAGTGTTGAAGTTTCTGAGATTAAAAGATAAGCATATATATATATATATATATATATATATATATATATATATATATATATATATATATATATATATATATATATATATATATCTGGTATTGATGCTCACAATTTACTTGTCATGCATGTACCATTTAATAATATTATTATGTAGTACATGTATGACAGATAAATTGTAAATACCGTTAGAAGCCCCTGGGGGCATGTGGCAGAATGATGAGAATAAGTACTCTGCCATAGCACCCCCAGCATATTTCAGTTTTATAGCACTTTAAGCCACCTACTCAAGTTCTGTATGCTACCAATGCTGGTTGTGAGCTTCGTTGTTGAAATTACCTGTCTTTCTCAGTTGGAGATCAGCAACAGTGAAAGATTTTTTCCTATTGAGAAAAAAAAGACAAACTTTAATGCCTCCTTAGGTGTTGAAAATTTGCAACAATTTTAGTCACCAAGATTAACAAGCAGGCAAGAAGCCTGAACTGTTTTAAAAACAAATTAACCATGGCCTGATTGAGGAAGTTCAAGACTGCTACAGCATCATATCATGACATATAGCATGACATTTTTGTATATCAGTAAATTTATCTACAAATATAGTAATACATGTAATCAGAGTAAATAATGTTTAGTTTATTTGTTTTTGTTTCATATACTACAGTACTGACCATCAGAGTTAGCGTTATGATATAATTTTACACTAATTGTGTTCAAAATTCACTATCTTTTATCCCGCTTTAAACTAATTTTGATGAGTCTAGAGGGTTGTTAGTTCCTCATGAGATAAAGAAGTACAGTTTATTGCAAATGAGATCCACATAAGAATCAACTGTGAGATAAAGAAGACAGTTTATTTCAAATGAGATCTGCATGGGAATCAAATATGAGATAAAGAATTCATTTTATTTCAAATGAGATCTGCATGGGAATCAAATGTAAGATAAAAAGGACTATATTTCAAATGAGATCTGCCAGTAGCATGCTTCTGGCCACCGCTGATACTCAGATAAGGTAATAGACAAAAAAGTAATGTTTGGAACTTTACGAATAAGGGTGACACATAAAAGAGGTTGACAGATATGTATTGAATGTTTAGTTCATGCCAAATTCATTGTATGAAATGTGTAATATTTGTCAGTGGGAGATTTAACATTAAAAAATGCTTTATTTATAAATGTAAATTGAATTTGGTTTGATGTCAGTCAGCTATACAAAGAAAGATGTAAACTGTAATGTGATAAAGTTTGTCAAGAGTGAATTTTATATTTATTTACCCAAAGAACTGCATATAATGTTATGTAAAGGATTTCAAATTATTTGTAAGTGAGTGACACTTTCTCATGTCTGATATCCAACCCAGATGATGTAAAGTTTCTAGACAAACTGTTTGATTTTAGTGATAAGGAAATATTGATGAGTTGCATGATTCTTTGACAATGTGATGAGGAAAGTAGGCTATAGTTGCATTACCTTGTGACATTGTAACAAAGAAAGAAGCCTTGAGTTGCATTATCCTTTGACAATGTGTCTAGGAAAGAAGCCTTGAGTTGCATTATCCTTTGACAATGTGACAAGGAAAGTAGCCTTGAGTTGCATTACCCATTGAACATGTGACAATGAAATTAGCCTTGAGTTGCATTATCCTTTGACAATGTGACAAGGAAAGTAGCATTGAGTTGCATGTCTGATATCCAACCCAGATGATGTAAAGTTTCTAGACAAACTGTTTGATTTTAGTGATAAGGAAATATTGATGAGTTGCATGATTCTTTGACAATGTGATGAGGAAAGTAGGCTATAGTTGCATTACCTTGTGACATTGTAACAAAGAAAGAAGCCTTGAGTTGCATTATCCTTTGACAATGTGTCTAGGAAAGAAGCCTTGAGTTGCATTATCCTTTGACAATGTGACAAGGAAAGTAGCCTTGAGTTGCATTACCCATTGAACATGTGACAATGAAATTAGCCTTGAGTTGCATTATCCTTTGACAATGTGACAAGGAAAGTAGCATTGAGTTGCATTATCCTTTGACAATGTGAAAAGACAAGTAGCCTTTAGTTGCATTATCCTTTGACAATGTGACAAGGAAAGTAGCCTTGAGTTGCATTACCCTTTGATAATGTGACAAGGAAAGTAGCCTTGAGTTGCATTATCCTTTGACAATGTGACATGGAAAGTAGCATTGAGTTGCATTACCCATTGAACATGTGACAATGAAATTAGCCTTGAGTTGCATTATCCTTTGACAATGTGACAAGGAAAGTAGCATTGAGTTGCATTACCCTTTGACAATGTGACAAGGAAAGTAGACTTGAGTTGCATTACCATTTGAAATTGTAACAAGGAAAGTAGCCTTTAGTTTTATTACTCTTTGGCAATGTGACCAGGAATGTAGCCTTGAGTTGCATTACCCTTTGACAGTGTGACAAGGAAATTAGATTTCAGTTGCATTACCATTTGACATTGTAACAAGGAAAGTAGCCTTTGGTTGCATTACCCTGTTACAATGTGACAAGGAAAGTAGCCTTTAGTCGCATTACTTTATTCTTCATAATATATAGAGGTAATGAAATAACACATGATTTTGGGTTCTTTGTTAAGCTTCTAAATTATATGATTATAGGATGATTATTATTTGACTTTTAATATCTGTTTTGGTGTTGAATAATTTTTATAGGCAAGAGTTTCTTTAGCACCCTAAACATGGAAACAATTGTGATTTACTGTATTGGGAAATGGAGATATCAGTGACCTAATATATATCAAATAACGACTCTTTGCCTACTGATAGTGGTTTAATGCGTGAAGGTGCATGAAAGTGACGTGGAGACTGTAGCCACTGTTGTACTCGGCAATATCTATCTTGATAATCGAGATGATAATGTGTTGATAAGATATTACTGAGGTTTGGAAATAATCATTTCACCAGAATGATGTATTACTGAGGTTTGCAATGGGTTGACATAAAGTGTACCTGAAGCTTGGCAGAAATTATTCATTTGGAATGCATGGGATTGACAATTTATAATAATACAACAGGAATAAATGTTCTTAACGTAAATTATTACTGATATTTGAAGTAAATTTGCAACAGAAATACACATGGTAGTGCAGACTTCCAGAGAGTAGTTCATGGGCAGATCCAGAAATATCATTTGAGCTTCTTTCTGCCACTTCCACCCCAAATCATGGGATGGTAATCATGAGCTTGCCATCTCTTCATGGGACGGTAATCATGAGCTTGCCATATCTTCATGGGATGGTAATCACGAGCTTGTCATATCTTCATGGGATGGTAATCATGAACTTGTCATCTTTTCATGGGATGGTAATCATGAGCTTACCATCTATTCGTGAGATCGTAATCGTGAGCTTACCATCTTTTCCGGATGGTAAGAGTCTAAAGCATATGAGCTAAACATTTACATGGTGATTGCAACCTTGTCAGAAGGTTCATTCAGTAATCTTTAGCCGATGTCTTACAGGTGATTAGAGTGCACTTCAGTAGCTTGATCCCATGAAATTGATCCATGGAAGGTGCTGGAGGGAACCAGTTTTACAATATCAGGAGTTCTGATCTCAGACATTTAGTTTATATGTTTTCATAGACATAATGGTATTCAACTAACGAGAACTACGCGACAAAAAAATTCATGTGTGTTTTTGTTTAGGTGCTGGTGGAGAAAAGAAGAAAAACTACCTCAGAAAATTCTTTCTCTCTACCTTTTTTTTTTCTTTTATTAATCTTCTTTCCTTGAAGTGAATTAATGCTTTCTTCCTTTCATTATTCGTTCATTAAGTTATGCATTCTCATTTTATAGTTCTTAGTCATTTATCCCTTAACTGAGACATGTAGCTCTTCATTTTCCCGGGGGCCCCGAGTGGCCGAGTTGTCTAAAGCACTGCCATCTCACCTACGTCTGCGTGAGTTTGAGTCCAGACTCGGCTAACGTGGATAAGTGAGAAAGCCTTCCAGTAGCTTCTCGTGGGTCGGTGGTTCTTTCCTGGGTTTTCCAGGGTTCTTCCTCCACCATTAATACTGGCCGCCATGTATAGCCTATCTTGTGCTGAAAAATATCGTTAAACCTACAACAACTACAACTTCATTTTTCCCACTTTGACACTCCATGCAATATCAACAACTTGTATGACTTCAAATGATACATTCTCTTAACAGAGAATTCATGAATATATGTTATTGTGATCTAACATGGAGATATTGTGATGCTCTCCAAGTTGTTAGGAAGAAATTCACGAAACTTAGTACTGTGATATGAAGACCATTTTCTATTGCGAGGCAGAGAGAGAGAGAGAGAGAGAGAGAGAGAGAGAGAGAGAGAGAGAGAGAGAGAGAGAGAGAGAGAGAGAGAGAGAGAGAGAGAGAGAGAGAGAGAGAGAGAGAGAGAGTAATGGTCATGAGAAGGATGATGAGGTGATGAGCAAGTAAGGTAATTCTTTCTTAGTATAATAATAATAATTTTTAAAAATGTGTGTCTGAACGACTTGACGTTTGCAAAAAGATTGATGATTCATGTGAAGAAGTATGTAATACCTCTCCTTATTAAGATCTCTGCATAAAGTACTAGAACATTTTAAAATCAAATTCCTTTGCACAACGTTGCTTGTCATCTGTAGGAAATAACATAACTGTCATTAAATCATGTGTCTATTGTATGGGAAAATACACGCCCATCTCGTGCTTAATAGTCGTTTATGTAGGCGATTGCAGGGCATTTGTTCATTCGGGAAATTATTGATCAACGGGTAGCAGTGTTCTTGACCTATGATCGAAGAATAAAACTTTCTGTGCAGAAACCACTATTTTTCTTACTTGATTCAACATGACCACTGAGATTTTAACTCCGAAATCTATAGCTTTCTTTATTGCCATAAAGTACAAATCATTTATCGAACATACTATATATATATATATATATATATATATATATATATATATATATATATATATATATATATATATATATATATATATATATATAATTGGTAACACTCACTTCTGTTGAGCCACAAAGCCCTTGACATATGACGTTTTGACTGCAAATCAATAAGACTCTTCCATACCTTAAGGGCAAGACCCCACCAATTGTGGCCAAGAAGGTGAGAAAGAACTAAAGGTGTAGAAAAATTGAAGACTCCCCCCCCCCAAGCAAACGTGTTTTCTCTTATTAGTCACAATTGCCATAATGTATGACCTCGTGGTCCACAAATGAAAACTGGCTACGTTTTACTAAAGAGAACATCATGAATTAACTCTGCTGAAGGTACACAGTGGTGACCAGTACCTTTAGTGCATAAGCTATTTTCCTTATCTCAGCTACAGTGAAATTGTCCTCTGCCTTTTTGACCTCAAAATCGATTGGCATTTTTTTTTCTTCATGTAATAGTTGAAAGCAATCCACACAGATTTTTAGCTGGGGAGGACTAAGTTACTGTGTGGAAGTGAAATTGCTACCAGATGGATGGACGATATAATATTCTCCACTTTATATATATATATATATATATATATATATATATATATATATATATATATATATATATATATATATATATATATATATATATATATATATATATATATATATATATATGTGTGTGTGTATATATATATATATATATATATATATATATATGTGTATATATATATATATTTGTGTGTGTTTATATATATTTATATATTTATATATATATTTATATATGTTTATATATATATATATATATATATATATAGTTTGTATAAATAATATTTATATTATAGTATATGTATAAATAAAAAGCTCATAACGTGATGAAACTTTGTTTCTGACTAGGCATTTATCTATACATTTCTACATGTTTTATTAAGTTTCTATCCATTCATTTTATATGATTTTATTCTTCACATAGGTAAAATGTCAACAATATTTAAACAATTTTCATTAGATATATTTTATGTGATATATTTAACTAAAAATGCTTGACTGTCAAATTTTGTTTTTCATCTCCTATACATTAAAGTAGCTTCCCTTTTTTTTTTTTGTTTAGTTATGCACGAAAATAAACGATATACTAATAATAATGAACACAGAGGCATTAGGGGTCATTTAACAGGACCGTTCAGGAGCCATGACAACTGAGGAAATTGATGACCCTATTTTATACTATCATGGTGTTGGTTTTATCTCTCATGGTTCTTATCACGTGATATATTTTAATGGTCTCTGACATAAGAAGCAATCCGCGTCTTTAGAAGGAGAAGAAATATAGTGTAATGGGATTGAAAAGTATTTTATAGCTTTATACTTACGAATATTTTATCCGGGATAAACTTTACGTAGTAATATGCAATAAGTGAAAAAGATGGAGATAAATATCTTCCCTAAGCTGGTTATTCTACAAGGTAACATAAATCCAAAATGGTGATTTCTGTGGCATAGGATGGAAAAGAATTAAATTGGATATAAGATGATAATTGTGAATTGGGAATTTTAATTTTCTAAGCTAGGACTGCTTGTCTTAGTATATTTCTAGCAGAGACAGGATGCAAGCGGCGTAACTACCACAGGCCCTTGTCCTAAATTAGCATTTTATGTCTACGTATGTATTGCTGGGGGTGGTAGGGCGCTGTACATGTGACAGAAGTTGAAAGTACCGGTTAGTGAAATGTGGGTGGGAGCTCCAACTTGTAAGAATATAAGTGTTGTAACAATATTTTAATTATATCGTCCCACAGCATATTAAGTGACTGCTACAATATTTGTTTACACTGGTAAAATCGCGAGGTTTCGTATGTCATAACAATATCAATTGAAAAATGGCACTTGTACTTTTTACCTGTTGATACGTCACGCGCAGTGACGTGAGTTTATAAAAATAGATTTTGATGTACCAGGCGCTTTTGCTCACTCGAATATATATGAGCATTCCGATATTCAGTTAAAGTCGTCGTTAGAATGTCGATGCCTGCCCCGAAACGGAAAAATAAGCATAATTTTTAAAACGTGCGTCAGAACAAATACGAAACGTGTCGGGACCTAATGTATTTAAGTTTTCTAGATTACGATAGTTTATTGAATCAGGCATTTTGTATCTTAAATTTTCAATACTCTTCTGCAAGCAAAAAAATTGTAAATAAATATTTATTTTTCGTCTTTGCAGTATATATTTTGTATATACGTTAATCATGCAAACCAGAAGTCACTTTGACGTGTTTGATTTATAACTGTACATTATTGTATGGTTTTGTACCGTTTGAAACAATATGGCACCCCATAACAGCAACCATTACGTTGATATTCAAATTTAGCAGCAGGGAGGGTGAACCCTACAAATTTTTGCGACGAAATCGATTAAAGCCTCAGAATGCCCAATAGAGCCTTCCTACGAAATCTCATATTTTAACCAAAAAAAAATAATAAATAAAGACCTCATTTTACAAATGGAGCCTTAGCGAGTTTGTCGTAAATATGTTGTCATAACCATCCTCAAATTGCTGCCAATAATTGCTATCATCTAAGTCGCAAATATGTTGTCATAACCCTCCCTGCTGCTAAAAGGATTTCAGGGTTAATACAAATGATTTAACCGAATATTTGTTAGCTTTTCACAAACAGACTAATCGATAATACTTCACCACGTAGATCAATTAAATTATTTGACTGATCGGTGAGTGTAAAATTAATTCTAGTTAGCGAATCATTTTGACATTGCATATATACTGGATTAGTCGGATTCTCAACAATTAAAAATCCTGGAGGAGCTGTTGGTGCAAATGAATAAAGAATGTAACCTTGTCGGGCTTGATTTGATTGTTCCATATTAATTTGATAACTTCCTTCGATTACATCACACGTTAAATTAAGCGCGATCACCGATGAAATATCCACATTGTTCGGTGCGATATGTCTACCGTCGCCGTCGGGAGAATTATTATGAGTGAGGATAATAGGCTTCGGCTGGCTATCTTTCCATGATTGATAAATTTTATTAAATCCGTCGTCGATGGCAGTTCTGAGTTGATTTTTTAGTTCAGGTGCGTTATATCCTGGAAGTTTATAATTTGGATTTTCATTTATATTTTTTTTATAATCTATAGCGGAAGTAGTTCTTGAAATCGGGGAATTTTCATCAGTGAAGAGATTAGTAATCCTAGAATTAAATATTTCCATGTCATCGATGATTTTATTACCCGCGGCGACTACACTAATAAACTCGTCCCTGGTGAGAAGGCCGGATTTCAACGAGGGTAATAGCAACGAAAAATCCTTATTCTTTAACTCAAAGACATAAGCTTCAATATCTACGACTGATGGAGATGTTTCATGTATTTCCAGAATTTCACCTTCCTTTGGTATATAATCATTAAAAGCTGGAGTTAACCACTCATCTTTACCATATTTATTCTTACGTCGATAAGTTTTTGTAAAGTTTATATCGAGGAGGGTTTTATATCCTTTTGACGGATTTTCAGGTCCTATCTCGTCAGTAGTGTAATCAGATTTTATAGGTTCCGGCGTAGAAGCGCTAGCGGTTCTAGGTTGTTCTTCCGGCCATCCTAATACTGTTCTTATTGAACTGTTATAAATATCTACAACATACCCAGGAGAGCTTATTTCAATTGTAGATGATAGTGTTGGTTCATGAACTGTTATCGCAATTTTTGATTCTTTTCTAGTAATGGATTTTATTCTACGTTGTAATTCATTATTAATTTGCTCAATTTGATAGGACCCAGTTGGTATTGAAACAACGTTCCAATCTGGAGTGTCATCTTTTTTATTCCTATACGCAAATACCAGAGAATTATTAGGTCTCTGACCGCCAAATGGAACCGATCTGATATTAGGCCAACTATGATACACTCGTAATTTTGCCAACGCGATTTCCTTTACTGAAACAGGGGAAGGAAAATTCACACTGAATTTAGGGTTTGTTGACGATATTGATATCATGCTTGTTTTCCCCGGAGTGGTATTTTCTGCTATCCGCTGAAGTAGTTGAATCTCTTGCGACATTATTATTATTATTTACAATGTCTAATTTTGCAATAGATGAAAAAACGCTAGCGTTTTTAATCGCAGTATCATAAATACGTATCATCGCGGAGAATTTGTCTTCGGTAATTATCGTATCATCAATCGATGATGACATCAACGAGGATAATTGTGAGTAACCGTTAGATACTGTTTGATGTTTTACTATATAGTCGTTAAGTTTTTCTTGAGAACACGATATTTTTTTAGTAATAGCATTTGCAATTCCAGCAAATGTTGTCACCTCGGAAATAGCAATTGGGACAGCAATCAGAGCTACCATTGTTACTGAAGATAGTATAATACCAGCACCGGCCATTATACCAGATACCGAGTATACTGTAACATCAATCGCGGTAATTCTCCTGCGATATTTTTTAATTTTTATTTCATACTCATCAATGAGTGTTTTGAGTTTCGTTAAAAACTCTTTGACGGTATCATAGCGATATTGCGATGACGGAATCATTATTTTAAAACCTCAAGTGGTTTCTAATTGTTAAAAATTCTAATTTAGATCAGCTACAAACTCCATGTACCATACAAATGATATCTTATTTAGATTGGGATCAGTGCTTGTTATTGTAAACCGTTTGTATTCACCCACGTCAATAGTCGTTGAAATCACGTTGTATCCATATGAAGTCGATGATGATATATTAAACTGATTCAGTGACACTATTGTTAATCGATAAATACCCTTGTTTGACACAGTGAGAGTTATTGTATTATTTTTAGGTTCCCAATCTAATGATCCAGAGAGAACTGTGTATACTATATTTATGATATTTCTTTCATGAGGAATCTTTATTTTTTCAAGTAGCAGAAGATTGTTTTAAACTTTGTAATATCCTCGATAGATTTTTTTAATATTACTAATGCTATCTCTAATAATATTAAATCCAGCATCATTAATATTTTTAATATTAGCTTTAATTTCATCAAAATTGGATTTAATTTCAGCGAGAGATGGAGAGGTTACCGCTGGTGTTCCAAAAAATTTATTGATAATATTTCTACGAAGGGAAGTATACGTTATGTTTTTCAAGTTCATCTAAATTTTTTAATGCATTTGTGATTGTAGAAACAAGTACACCTGGTTTAAGTTTTCCATCATTTGAATATAACACTTGTATCTTCAACGACGTCACGTCTTCGTATTAAGACATCATCCAATGAAACATTACTAGATTTCAATTTGCCCTGCCGATCTTGAAATACAACTATTTCCCCAGGATCTACACTTGACAAATTTAATGTCTCGGCGATTTCATCTTCGATTATTTTTTTTACATTTTCGACAGCGAATTTACTATCGGTTTCTGTTTTTTTGACTCTGATAGAGGTCGTCCCCAAATATCAATCATTATACAAAAACGCTAACGTTTTTCTAAATCATTTCTAATTGGTGAAAATGCTATCGTTTTTGCCATTGCCCGCTAGTATATTCATTAACAACAACTTGTGGTGGTTTCCTTGGAAATCTAGATATCTCTGCAAGGACGTTTAATACTTCACGACCGCATATCGGTGGATCATTTAACCGTTGTGTTGGTAGCGTGGAATAAAAAATTGGAGATGACTTTGTTATTGTGGATACATATCGCATAAATTCTTTTGGTGGAGCTAAACCATATGAATCAAAATAGACAATTCCACGTGGATCAATTGCATATGCGACCCAATGAGTTCCTTCTCCGCTGCTGTTATCAAGATTGATAATACCCGTTTCATTTTTCATTGGTTTTGACGGTAATTGATCTCTCATGAAAACTCTAAAGTTTTTTTTATTGATAACGATTTTACAGCATCAATTAAATCAAAATTGGACAATGGTGAAAATCCAAGGGATTTTTCCACTAATAAGCCGTTCCTGGTATTCTTAGGCCCGTGCCCTTGTACCAATTGTATGGGGTTCCTGGTAGTCTTAGACCCTTTCCCTTTTTTATAGCCTTTCCCAGTAGCTTTTTTCAGGGCCATTCCTGCAGCAGTACCAACGGCTCCTAACGCTGCCGCCTTCGCAGGCATTTCAGAAATTTCAATCGCTATGATAACCACTAAATTCCCCTGGAATTCCGTCCATTAACTCATCCAAGAGTTCTCAATACGTATGAACATCAATTATCCCACCTTGGAATAATCGTCTGCAAATATCAAATGCTTCATTAGTTATTTCGACTGAGTTATTCCCAGCTCGCTTACCTCCCATAAGAACCTCTAGTCGCGATATATCAGTAATGATATTACTAGGACATATATGAGAATCATGATAAAAAGTTTCATAACCCTCTCCTGAACTTTTTGATTCGGAAACGTTTTGTTGACCTCGACCTCGACCTTGTTCTTTTAGTTGTTCTTTTTGTTGTTCTTTTAGTTGTTCTATACCATACCTATCAACTCCCATTTTAAAAGTTCTGTAATTCAATATATCCTTTTTTAAATTGCCGGAGATTTCTTTATTAATTTTATATATCCAATTCACCCAGTCATCTCTTTTTATTGTGTTTTTTTATACTCGTCTTTTAAAAATTCCCCCCTATTATAATAACTTTTGACAGCGAAGTCACCAAATGACATAGTCTTCAGGTTTCAACAATTGAATTCGTCTGATTTCTGCTATAGCTTCATCGGTGAATTTCTCGTTAAAAGGAACAATTTTTTTTAGCAGAATCACTAGTGATTTCACTAGCACCTTCAACGGGGTTATCATCAGTATCAATATTACCCATTTGTTGTATTTCTCGCTGAGTTTGTAACTCACCTGAGAGCTGTTTTATTTCCTTGTTTTTTTCAGTTTCTGTAGCAATCTTTCCCAATACATCAATGATAGGTACTTCTTTTCTAGGGATGTCGCCGTATATAGCACGTTCTGTTGCAAGTTTTACATCTTTAGTGGCTTTAGTTACAGGAGCAAAAAGCTGTTCGCTCCCAATAGAAAAGTCAGTCTGCGCTTGCTGTCTAAGTTGTAGTTTATCTCGCACGTCATCTCGAATTGGTATAAACTTTTTCAGTAATGCTAACCTCTCGCGGGTTAGTCTGGTAGTTAATGCTTCTGATGTCATTATTGGAAATGCTAACGTTTTTTCAATTGTGGTTTTCAATGCTTGCATTTTCAGACTCATCAATCAAACGTCTTATAGATTTCCCTTTCAAAGCAATCTCTGACCGAACTTGGTACTGTTCCCCGAGTTTTTTTCTAATTGCTTCAACTATACTAAATGGCCGAATGAATAAATTAATATCATTGTTATACAAAGAAACATTAACCGCTTTTTGGATTCTTTTCATCAGTGAATACATTTTAGGTAGGACATATCTTCCATGTTTCAATTGTATATTAATTTGTTCAAATTCATTCAAAAGTCTGTCTTCATTTAAAAATTCAGAAAGTACGATTCCTTGATTTCTTAAATTTGATATTTCTGTGATGATAGATGTAATATCTTGAAATTCCATTTATTGAATATTATTAATAATGTATTTTCTTATCTTTAAAATATTTTTATCGAAGATATTCATATTATAATTAAGCCCTTAATACCCAATCCAACATACAAAAAAGGGACATATACAATGCTTGGTCATCTCCTTCGAGTTAATAGGCAGATAGTTAAGCATACATTAAAGACTTATACAATACCCTAACCCCCCAATCGAGTTCAAGGGCGGGCTATATGGGCATTAGACGTGAAATCCAAGCGATTTCTTTACAAACATTGAACATATAACATGAAGCCTCATTTGGAAACCTCTTTCGCGCCAAACGACGTCAAAGAGGCCCAGAGGGGGGACAGCACATTCTTGGAACTCATTGAGTGCCTTCGCATTAAATAAGCCCAAGGGCCACAAACATAGATCTCCCAATTGGAAGCTCTAACGTAACAAATGCTATATTAGGTCTTCCTGAAGATATGTTGTGGGGGGGGACAGTACATTACATATAGGATGACTATATATACAATGAGATGATAGGATGGTATATATATATACAATGAGATGATAGGATGGTATATATACAATATACTAGGGGACAGCACATTACATATAGGATGGTTATATATACAATGAGATGATAGGATGGTATGATAGAGACAGTACAGGACGATACAAATATGAAACGACGGGGCAGACTTACTACACCCAATCTACCAATCAAAAGCAACCCAAGAAATTGACCATGGTTGCAGTTGAAAAAATTCAACCACACCATGACAATGGCGTGGGTAGTTTTGATTGGCATATTGGGCTTCGCTTAAAGCCGCAAACGCGTTTACAGCTCATATTATATATAAGGTGACTAATAATGCAGTGTCAATGTGTGGGTGTGTTATTTTTACCACTAAATACTTAATAAATAACATTTCATGGTGTTAAATGAAACTAAATACTTGAATAAAACATTTTTTTTAAAGAATACAGCTGTTATATAATAATAAATATTTTTATGTTTTTTCATTAATTTTTATAATAACCGTAATAATAATTTGGATTCACGGGCATACATAACTGTTAAATTGTCTACCCTGTACAGGTAGCAAGAATTTTCCAACAAAACCCTAACTGCTGTTCTCAATAGTCTTTAAAAACAAGGCACAATAACACAAAACCAAGGTCACACCATTATACCGTACATGCCTGATACGTATATATACCGAGTTAACCATTAAATACGTACGTGAGATCACACATCATTAATTCAATCTAATTTCACATGTGTTTTCTACGTTTATCTCGCACGAATTTACACATCCAGGAACACTGTTCTATCAATATCGAAAGTAGGATAGTCACGTGACGATCAGTAGTAATGAGGGGAAATACGGAAAAAATAAAAAATATTCTGTTAGAAAAATTTTGCTTTAGCAGAAAAAAAAATATTTCATTAATAGTAATTATTGAGAGCCATTTCATGCGTATAAAAACTTTATTCTATGTCCATTTTTCTTTGAGATAGCTGTTTGATAAATCCCTTCAGCAACTTTTTGTACTGAAGGAATACATATTCCAAAATATTTTCCTGCAGCATTCATTGATTGAAAAATTCTTTTTTCATTCGTCGCTGTATCAAATGACTGTACTGGTTTCTTTACAACTGACGTACAAGTCCCTGTCTTTCCTCTTTTTGTATTCTCTTTTTGAGAAATGCATTGCAAATTGGAAATCGCGTTGTTTAAAGGATTAGTCAATATGATCAATAACATTACCATCTTTAATCAATCCGTTAAATGCTTCATAGACAATTCTGTGAACGTAATAGTTCTTTCTTCCAGCAGCAAATTGCAAGTATCCTTGATTATTAACAAAACCAATTGGCTTTTTCAGTCTGCGGTTTCTAACATCACCATCAGCAGATATTTCATAATTAACGAGTATTGGATGTGGTCTGAATTCTTGCTCCATTTATATACAATAATACTATTTGTCTAATTCATCATTTGCTTTATTTATAAATCTATTAATGTAGTCTTGAGGGTTTTTTATGATTTTGTCTTTGACAGAGTCATGGTTAGGGTCAATGATAGCGTTTTTTATTCGTTTATCATAATAACGTTTCAATTCTCTAAACCGCTTACCTCCACAATTGATACATAATTGTGATTTACCCCTAACGCCAGTTCCGCAATTAACGCAAGGGATAGGACCTCTCGAACCATTTCTCACGCTCTGTAAGTGATGTCCACAGAATTCACCTCTACACGATTTATTGCATGGGGTTACTGATCCAATCATAAGCCATTTGCAGTGATTCATTATATATAAACAAAAGTTTCTATTTAAATGTTTGCCTTATTTATATGAATGAAGAATTCAAGAGATTATCGACAATCAAGCTTTGGAAAAATATTAAATTCAATCTTGATAGAACCCACGAAGACGTACCAAAAGAGAGAATAAATAATAGAAGTCTGATTAGAAAAATACGAGATTGTGTTAAGGAGTTTAAACAGGACGGTGCATCACACACCTGGTCAACATTTAAAATTGATGGTGTTGTTGATTCTAGAATAAATGATGAAACAGCAGATATGATACTATCACAACTTGGCAATAAACGGTATTTTTTCTGAGTGAAATTCATTATCAATTTAGAATCGGGCGATTGGGTCATAAGAGACAAATTTGAACCAAGTCTCAAAGATAGGACAAGTCATTGTTAGCCGTGATTCCAGACCAGGGCTGTTAACTGGAATTGATAAACCATACTATGAAAAAGCGTATCCTGAAACAGCAATTGTTTATGGGATGTATCCGTTAAATAAAAAACCTGACATCGGAAAACTAGCACCAATGAAACAGTCAACGTCAGTGGTAAAATCACTCAATTGTGTTGCAAAACGTGTCATAGAACACTTTACAAATGCACTCCGTGGGAATAAATTAACCGATCTAAGACGTAAAAAAATAGATCAATGGGAGCTAACAGTGAAGGAGAACGGAGCAACTATTTTCGATATAGCTAGATTGGAAAAGTCGTTGAGATTTCCGATAACCGTTTCAACGATAACCGACGAAGTATTATACGAATCGAAATACAATAAAAACGGAGCTCCAATCAAAATTATTGATCATAACAAACACGCATGGACATCCGCGGTTACAATATTCCCGCGAGAGAGAACAGTGAAGTATATCCCAGAAGAATTCACCAAGGATGGCATTCTCACTGAAGAAAGATTATTCGATGCTATTGCTAGTTTGTGTAAAAACGACCCTGTATCAGTATGGCTACTTCATAGTTTTGAAGATGAAGAATGTCAATTCAATCAATTCGTGAGACCTAACGGTGAATTATATCGTACTGAAAGTCTACATAATAGGATGAAAAATCTAGCAATAAGTCTCAGTAAAAACGCTAGCGTTTTTAATGGTAAATCTGACGATTACGAACAGTTACTTAAAATTGTTTTACAATTCCATCGGTTGCAGCTCATTTTGCAAGAAAGAAAAATAATTGGAAACCAACACGAAAAGAGTTTTTACAGGATGTTCAATCCAGCTGTTTGGAATATTATCATGGCGGTCTATGGAACGTTAAGTACAATCGTGAAAGTATGATATCAGTTGATATCGTTGCCTGTTATCCAGGAAGTTTTCTAGGATATGGATTCGCTGGTATTTTAAACGGTTTGGACATCCCACACATGAAATGACTCGCGTTGCTATTAATGGACCACTGCCTGATTTTGATTTGACCGGTTTTGCTCGCGTAGTATCATTTGAATTCGCTGAAGGACTTCATCCGTGTTGTTATGTTTGGATTGGTAGACACATGGCTGAAAGGATGTGGTTACCAATAGTGTTATTGCGATATATGATTGATTGTAAAATGTTAGCTTCGTTGATTGTCAGCGAAGCGATTATCTCATATCGAAAACAAACCAATGTCTGGTTACCAGAACCAGAATGTCTTGATAGTATAATCGATAAGTCTAGAAAACATATTGATGCTGACGAGGAGTACATCATTGAATGGTCAAAAAATATTTAATCAACGAAATAGTGAAGCAAAGGATCTCGGCCGAAGAATAATCGGTAAATTTACACAAGGTGGAAAAAAATTCAACTTTAAAAGACAATCCTCACGATTGATTATAGATGATGCCGAATACGACTTCGTTATTAAAGATGCAGTAGAGAAAAATAGATACGCAAATTGTAAAACAGCCTTCTTGTCCAATAAAACAAAGTTAGGTAGAATTGTTACTCACAGTGATGAAGAAAGCTCTGCATATCTACATTTAAGAGCTTCTATGCTGGGTTATGCATCTATCAATTTATTTGCAATGATAAATAGATTTCCTAGTATAGCAGTTAGAGTTGCAATTGATTCAATGTATGTCGATAAAAAATATATCAAAGAAGTAACTAAATTTACTAATAGCGAAGAGACTTGGGGAACATGGCGAATTAAAGGTGAAATACAATGCGATTATTCTAAATCAGCAGACGTTGAGATTAAAAGCAGTTACCTGAAAAACGATAATTCTATCAGGGAAAAATCCGAAGGATTTTCTATGTCTAAAGCACCACCGATATCAGATCCAATTTGTAGATATAAAACAGTTTATTTAAACGGTTGTGGTGGATCTGGAAAGACAACACGTGTGATAGAATTATATCGAGAGAGAACGTCCATGATTGTACTCACACCAACCCATAGACTAGCGAGAGAGATAAAACAACGAAATGTTGAAGCTTGCACGTATCATAGTTTTTTTTTCGATACAAGGGTGATGCTTGGACTCCTGAGCGAATGGGTGAGAAATTTATTCCTTCGGTTATTTTTTGGGATGAAGCATGTACTGTTTCAGAAGATGTATTAAAAATGTTTCTTGATTGGTTATTGCAAAATAATACAAAAGTTATATTGTGCGGCGATCATGGTCAACCACCACCATTTGTTGGTAGAAGTCCACATAATTGGTTAAAAGGATTTGTTGATTATTACGAAGAAATTGATACTGACTATAGAGCACTCGATGAGCAGTTACGTGAGTTTAAAAAACTAATTAAATTACAACCCGATAGAATTCAATGTGAAGTAGCGCGTGAAATAATTTCTGAAACGCCTATGAATGATTTTTGGGAAACATGGAGACCAAATGATTTTGTAGTAGCAAGTAGAAAGATAGTCAGAGACGCACTTAAGAAAATGTTGTTTGAGCTACACAAGAAAAAATTCCCAACGTTTCCAGTACCGTTGTGTTATAGACCATTGGATACACGAAAGCAGAATATTGAAGTTGAAATTCCAGGCCAGACGGAGAAACAGATTCTAGTGTTAAATGATATTGTACTAGTTGATATCATTGCTGTAGAAGATGCATTATGCGCTGATAAATCACCATGGACGCTTGGTTATGTAACAATACACTCGTCACAATGATTGACCATCACGGATACAGTTGTTTGTTTTCGATGATGATTTTAATGCAAACGATGATAGCACTGATCTTAGCATCATTAATAAAAAACTCTGGTTACAAACAGCAGGACAAAAAAAAAAACGAGAATTTGATATTGATGCTGAAGTAATAATCGCATTAAAAGAACAACAGAATAATCACTGCGCCAGTTGCAATTGTATAATGCACTGGCAGTATTCGGATAAAGACCCTCGACAATTCACCGTAGACAGAAAAAATAACAGTCTTGGTCATGTCAGAAACAATGTGATGTTGACCTGTCTTGAGTGTAATAGACGTAACGGAGCTAGTTAAGACCAAATAGCGGTAATTGAGTATCGTCCGGAATGACTTGTAGTTGTTCGCGTGTAAAACCACGCTGTGGTGCAGTTGAATCCAATCTGTAGATTGGAGGTCTACCAGTTGATCGCGTTATGGTTGAAATTTTATGCGTAGTAACTCTCCATATAGGATCAGTAGCTCTTCTTTTACCACCTTCAAGTTCTCCTGGTTCGTATAAATATCTCACAGTAACATCACCGAGAAGTGGCTGAGTACTAACCCGCTGTGGTTGTTCGGGTATATATTTTTTTTTATTGCAATATTTGGTTTCATATTAATAGTTCGAGTAATCTCGTTATTTAACGCTGCAACTACACTCGGTAACCTTTGGACCCATTCACGAGATCGTTTTTCTTGGATGAATTCTTTTGCATATTGATATCCAAATAACCGTTCTGCAAGAGTTCGATTAAATCGTTCTACAATTGCCTGATCACGATGTAACGCAGTATGTCCCCGTCGTATTGTAACATTATGAGTTTTCATTGTTGATAGAACAGCACCTTGAAACTCTTTGCCAGGATCAACTTGTAATAGATTTGGCCATCTTAGAGGACCTCGTCGATAAATTCTTTCAAATGCAAAAGCGACTTCAGAAGCTGACTTTGTTTTTAATGGTTCTGCTTGTTTAAATCGACTCGCAATATCAACTACAGTTAGCGCGTATTTGTAACCATGGTCATGTGGTAAAAACAATAAATCAGCCTGATGAACTTCATTGGGTACGGTAACATCAAAATGAGAATAATTTGTTTAGGCGGTGGTAGATAAATTTGCCATATAGCTTGTTTGGATAACCAATCTTCCGCAGTGGACTTTTTCACTTTTGCAGCGTTAGCGAGTTTACTGATTGCTGCTTTACTCCTCCAGTATCCTTTCGGAGAATAATAAATAGATTCCATACTGTAAAAACACTGGTGTTTTCAATTACCAGCACCTAACACTAATTTGCCTTTCATAGCTGATTTGACCAACCATGAAGCCAATTTTTCTTTGAAGGATTTATCAGGAATAGCATTTAACGCATGAATTAATTTTACATCCGCGAGATGTCTTTGTTGCAAATTATTGCTTTTATATGCAACATCATGAGCATGACATGCCTTATCAATAGCATTTATCGGATACTCACCAGGCCGGGGCTGATTTTGATCATCAAGTCTGATATCTAATCTCGTTCCGGGACCACAGTAACTATATCCTGGAAGGTGTTTTTCTCCAGGGTATTTTGCCCATGGGGTTCCGGGAAGTTTTCCCAATTTGGCTGCGATATCACCTCCGGGTTGCTTTTTTTAAAAATTTAATTTTTTTTGTACCACATGTTACACACTTACCAGTAAGTGCCGATCTGTTATTTTTAGTTGTAATCGTCGTCGCATCATTTGTACTAGTACGCTGTTTACATTTAACACAATATAAATCCATAATTTATATATAGCGATATGAATATAATTGATTTTTCAGAATAAAACCGGTGAAACACCACGCAGCGCTTCCGAATTCGGTCCGTGCCATTATAATCGGACCATCTGGATCTGGTAAAACACAATTGCTGCTTAATTTGATAATGCGATTTATGAAGTGGGATAAATTATATTTAGTTGCTCCATCCGTAGATGATCAACGGTGCTATGAAGTGCTAAAAGATTATAATGAGAATGCATCAGAAATTAAAGGTGAAAGTGTAATTGACTTTATTACTGATATTAATGATGCACCATCAGTAGAAGATCTCGATGGAGACATAAACAATCTTGTAGTGTACGATGATGTAATGTTAGATAATCAAAAGAACCCTGCTAGAATATTTTCCCGAGGTAGGCATAAAAACACTGATGTGATATATGTCACTCAACGATACACTCGAATTCCAAAAGTGATTCGAGATAACTGCAATATTCTTGCTGTATTCAATGGCGTTGATACACATACGCTACGAAATATTTGGCAGACATGGTGTTCCGATATGGACTTCAATGGATTTAAAAATTACTTTAGTCATGTTCAGTCAGTCCCATATGGATTTATAACAATAAATTTACACGACCCTCGGTCACGATATCGTATTGGACTTGATCAAATATTCGGTTAAATAATTTGTATTAACCAGCAGCAGGGAGGGTTATGACAACATATTTGCGGCGTAGATGATAGCAATTATTGGCAGCAATTTGAGGGTGGTTATGACAATATGTTTACGACAAAATCGCTAAGGCTCCATTTGTAAAATGGGGTCTTTATTTTTTTTTTGGTTAAAATATGAGATTTCGTAGGAAGGCTCTTTTGGGCATTCTGAGGCTTTAATCGATTTCGTCGCAAAAATTTGTAGGGTTCATCCTCCCAGCTGCTAATTTACAAGTGCAATTTATTATTGTTATTGTTTCAGTGCTTATATTATCGTTTCAGTATTTATTTATTATTATTATTATTATTATTATTATTATTGCATTATCTTCCCAGAAATTTGATTAGAATTGAATGGATGTATTTGTAATAAAAGTTAATGTTATCTGGTTTGTTTTTTTCGTCGTTCAGCTTCCAATCAATCTATATTATTATTATTATTATTATTATTATTATTGCAAATAATCCAAGTAATTTTGCCAAAATTGCATGGATATGCAATAAGAGTTACTGTTATACGTGTTAATGATTATTTTTGATATAATTTTATTATTATTGTTAATATTATATTACTGTTCTTGTCAAAGTCCATGTTGGATTTTTGTTTTGCTGCATCTGAACAATAAAACGTAAATCAGAAAATAACTAAAAACGTTTATGATGAAAAGAATAAATAGCACTCAGTTTCTTAACACAGATGCTGTTTTTCGTATTTCATAAATTAAGTACATGCTTACTGTTCATGGTAAAACTGTCAAGTGTGGTAAAACTTTGTAAAGTTAAAAATAACATTTGTCATCACTTTTTATTCTAGTCAATGTCTGCTGTACCAAATGTTTTCTTTTTATTCTAACGGTCAACATTTCTCATAATTTTTTAAAATAAGGTAACATTTAAATAGTCGTGCAGTGTAACATATTGATACGTTTTAAACAAAAAAATAGTTGTATACCCTTCCCCAATTTACTATTGCGTTGAAGAGTTTATACGCTTATTTGTATTTTGAATTAACTAAAAATCAATTTATTATTTTTGTTATTATTATTATTAACTTAAAAAACTATGCTGATTCCTCTAATGACGCAATCTCTGTTGGAGAAATTATTGAGTCCAATAGATAAAAAATATGTAATGTAATATGACTCAATTTAATTGGATCTGGATGTTCCTTGACGTGACCATTTCAACGATATAATCTTGTGTTTGGCGCTATATAATCAATCAATCGTGTCTTCTAGATGAATTCCTTGAGGCATTCATTAATACTCGTAATAAAATCGTGACATTACGATGACCAGAGCAAGGTTTTATACTCACATTTAGTATAAAACTCACAGTACATGTTTATAAGATATTCAGACGGCAATCTAAACAATGGTGGGTGGGTGGCATACGTTCAGGAAGGACACATATGGTAGATGATTTCAATGAGATAAATTCGACATGATCAAATATGCTCTAGTCTTGTTGGTCAAACATCATCTCACCTCTCAACGATTAACATAATATAATCTTTCACACAATAATTGGAAATTGTTTATGCATGCAAAACTCCATTCACAATACCATTAAGGTATTACAAGATACTAAACTGCATCGTGCTTTTCAGGTATTGTCTCAAGTTTTTACTTTAGCTTTATTATCATTGTTATAAAAAGGAATGTGGTTCTTAATAGTGCTCAGTACTTTATTTTGTTGAGTTTGGTATTACACACTCCCCACCTTAACATGTGAACCTCCGGGACACACTCTTTTTATTGTTTATGATTCGAACTAATTCTTAAGTCTTTGGCTGACTCCTGCTTTTGTGATTAAATTGATCAGGAAGTCGGTAGATGTTTCCCTCCTGTCCGCTGATGCTTCGTACAATTTCAGTATTCTCGCTACTGTCGAATCTTCCATAAATGAATTGCCAATAGCGACTCATCTTAAAATCCCATAATTATAATAACTTGCCTTCCTGTAAATCAAATGTTCTGTTGTCAATGGGACCGACGTGCCAGGAAGGGCCAACATATTAAATTTGTCCAGTAAGACTCCTCTATTCAGGGATGGAGGTAATGGCTTTTCAATAGAATTCTCTAACAGCATTGAGGCGTACTCCCACTGGAGCAACTTCTGATCGGGGTTCATCCGCTTCCAACCTTTGGGTGGCCAAGGTAACACGCTCGATCCTATTGGTATCTGAATGGCTGTATCCTCTTGCCACTCCCGTCTTGCTGTTGGGAATAAGGGCATACAGCCCCATTCTAATAGGTTGGCTGCTTTTGTTTTTGACGCCGATAATGGTGAGGTGATGCCATATAGACACACACACGTGTGTGTACATTGTGCGTATATAAGTTAACGCCATTTTTACATTTTCTTTTCGGAAACGAGATGTTTGATCACAATATTGGTGGCCTTTTGTATATTTTTACAAGCCAGGGGTCTTTTGCTTGAGCGAGTGGTGTTAAAACACTGGCTCGAATCCCGATAGAAGTTATAAGTTTGCCCCATATATCCAAAGACTTAGATGCAACTAAAGTTGTAAGCTGGAATGCCCGACGTGTCCATTCTATACCTAAATTTTACAATAATCAATGTAAGACCACATTATTTACAACTTAACAAATAGCCCTCAATCGCACATCCCTCACAGATTCTCTATATTAACTTAACTTCCGGTAGAAGTTTACACCGTAGAAACTCTACAACTATCCCTAACACGAGGGACCATTTTAACTGCCCATCTGATTCCAGTCGATCTACCGTTTGAAGGCACATCACACTAGAAAATCTACATCACATTTGCCACTATGGCGACATAATCTGTATCATCCGAGTCCTTTCTCATTTATTCCATTCTGTAATTTACCCGTTTCCTACCATAAATACTGCCGATACAGTCACCACACCGATGTACACCGCTAGGTTTTATAAAGAGCTACATCACGACAGGTACATGCAGATTGTGTCTGAGTTCGCTACTCATTGACAATGGCGTCTTAGAAACTCACTAACACTTTCTCTCTGTGACGTTTGCTCCTAATAATGGACTAATTATTTCGTGCTAAGGAATATTTCCCATTGCACCGAATTCCAATAATAAAACATGTAATCACACTAACCCACAAATAGTTTAAACTAAATGCGCATCTTCTTAATTTTATTACAATATATATATATATATATATATATATATATATATATATATATATATATATATATATATATATATATATATATATATATATATATAACTACAAGATCGATTTCGTTTTGGCGCAATCAGTATACTGGCTTAAAATGTATAAAACAATCGGATAATTAATGACAGAGCAAGTAAAGCTAACATGCAGTCACCGTTTCCGAATGGAGAATTCCATCTACCTCATTCAAATATTGTAGAAATCAGCACGTTATTAATATTGGCAAAAGTATCCACAAACTTAAAATTCTAAAATGGTATGAATTGAGCGACAGAATAAATTCGTGAAAAGATTATTTCAGACGTGTCTTACCAGCAAATAGTCGTCAAACAAAATAAAGACCGCCCACTTTCTCCTCAGTGCACTGGTACATCCATCTGTTATTTCGATATGAACTACCTCATCTCAACTGTAGCGCCAACTGTAAGATGCTAATGTACATTTCTATGTGGATGTGTGTACATTTATTCTTTTTCTGTCGCAAATCACAATTTCAACTTGATGTGCAGTTTGGAAATTTGCCATGCCCAAACAATTAGCATGTCTTTTGCTGTTCTGCTTGTCGTGGTTGATAGAATTAAGCTCCAAGCCGAGGTATTCCGGATTCACAGAGAATCGGTGGCATCCGTAAGGCTCAAGAGACGACGAAAATACGCCTTTCAGAAAAGTATTTTTGGTACTTTTGTAGCATCTGCCGTGGCTATGGGAACCCAAAACGGAAGTGGCAGTTCTTGTTGCACTTAAAGGTTGAGTCTGATGTGGGTTGGAGCTACTTTTTACACTGAGATTTTATCATCAACGAGTTTTAACACCGGTGAACCAGCAGGTGTTGACATCGATTTCAAGGACTTTCATGTCGCGCTTCTAGACATCGTTGAAGCGCTGATGTGGTCGTCCGATAGATCTTTTGCCGGAGATAAATTTCGAGAAAATGTCTTTCCGGATCCGTCAGTCATCCATGCGACGTACATGACCCAGCCATCTGATGCGACTGTGGAGGAAGAGTGTGACCATTCTGGGAATCTTGGCACGATCAAGCACCTGGTTGTTTGTTACTCGGTTGCGCCAGGTGATCCCGAGTAACGTCTGAGGCATCGCATGTGAAATGCGCCCAGTCTTTTCTCCTGTGGGGCGTACAAGTTCCATGTATCACTGGTACAGAGGAGTGCTTAGTACACGAGCAAACTATTGTGGAAGCTCTTTTGGTATGTTGAGATCTTTAACATTAGTGCCAGCCTGTAGACATGCTCCTTTTTCCATATTTTCGTCTTAGAGTCCATATACGTCAATGGTCCATATAACCTATTTTGTTGTTACTTTTCCTGTCCTTGGCATGCAATCACTATTAGAATTTAATATTTTCTCTGACAGGTTTTATCTTTAACGTTCTTTAAAAATAGTATTAATGAGTGTTAGGCAATGGTTTAGATTGCTCGCCACTTGTTTTATGATTTCCTAGTATGCTGTAGATCGAAATACATAATAATAATAAATCTCTAAACACATTCTGAAGTCCTGTGTTGGGTAGCAATGATCTAACACTGAAGTAATGGTGACCATCAGTCTGTTACAAATGAAGGTTGTTTGCACTATTTATTGGTGAGAGATGTCTCTAACTAGCTTTCTGATAATGTCTTTTATGGGCATAATGCGTGCTTCATGGCTTGAAAGAAAGAAAACATCGAATTTTGTCGGTACAGTAGTATAAGATGTCTAAACAGCGGTTTCCAATATAAACTGCAATTAGTAATTGGTCAGATTTAAGAAAACTCAAGCCAGGCCCAATTACAATCTTATCAGTCTACAACTGAACAATTTATGTACTACTAACACGACTTAGACACTGCTGACAAAATCGGCCACAAGTAGCTTTGATACAACATAAAGCAAGCACAAAAGTGCTCACCGATATCAAGACATGGCTTTACGACCGCACTTTTTATTGTTTTGCATGGTAACATGTGTATACTGATCCAGACATTTTAACACTTTAACAACTGTTCTAAACAAAGTGTTTAATTCGCTGCCACAAGTAGCTTTGATACAACATAAAGCAAGCACAAAAGTGCTCACCGATATCCAGGCATGTTTTTACGACCGCACTTTTTATTGTTTTGAATGGTAACATTTGTATACTGATCCAGACATTTTAACACTTTAACAACTGTTCTGAACAAAATGTTTAATTCGCTGCCAACTTCTTTTGGCCAGGGCAGCTTCTTTAACCTTGTTATTCTGACACTGTAGCTTACCTGGATTGAATGTAATGATTAAGCTGATGTTTTGTAGCCTCCTGCCCCTCACTAGTCAACAATGTTTTTTTTTTGCCCTAAATGGTTTCTTCTCTGCAATGGTTATAATTAGTATTTTAATTTTTACAATTAATCCTAACAATCAAATTATATGGCAGGGTTATCACAGAAATATTTGAAGTAATTTTGGTAAATGCTTGCACATAATATGTTTAATTCAATATTTAATGATAAAATATTCCTCTACTAAAATAAGTAAATAAATAAATAAATATATATATATATATATATATATATATATATATATATATATATATATATATATATATATATATATACAAAAATTTCCAACTTGAGTTAACTTAAGATGCATGTCATCTATTTATGATATCATTGAAGGCACATAAATAATATATTTTGGTTTTAATGGAGACAGGTGAAATTTAACAAATTAATGTCACCTTCAGCTGTTTTATTATGACAATAAATCTCGGTAATGGTTATGCAAAGATATCGGATGTGAAATTGGAAAAAAGTCCATTTAAATCTTGCAATTGTATATTTCCTATGCATTTCAACATTTAATGGTGCTTATGGTAGCCAAATAAAAATGCATGTTGATTATATTGATGTTATTATTTGCTCTGTATCCCCTATTTCTCTGTGCTTTTGTTATAAATTACACAATTGTGAACTTATTTCTAAAACTTTTTTCGTACCGCAATCATATGTATATACATGTTAACCTTCACGATTTTGGCATGAATTTCGCGACTTTTTTTGTGTCTTGCTGGTTAACACCGCATGCAAAATTAATTCCGATTCCCGCATGCAAAATAAATTCCCCAATTCTCGATTATTATAAATTTTTAGCAAAATAACGGATTGCTCATTAAGTGTTTGTCGTGATATTGGCAGTTCCCTAAACGGCTCAGAAATGCTGGTCACGATATTAATAGCCGATTGACAAAGCAGACCCAGTAGGAAGCATTTTAGCGTATTTTAATTTATATGTATAAGAGTAGCTTTACAAATGTTTTTGAGAGACACTGGGACTTAACCAGAATTTTGCTCCGTGCATGTTCCATCAATACTGATTCGAATCAGTAAGTTCGGTATTCATGTTGAAAATGTTTTCACCAGCAGGGAAAAAGAAATGTATTGCAGAAAAACTGAAAATGAGTTTGGAATATACCAAACGTTGTACATGCATTCAACCATCAAACACCTATATACATCGTGTGCCACAAATATTAGCATTAGGCATGGTGGCACAGACATTGCGAGAAAGCAGTAGTAAAAAGTACAAAGAGCTTTTGAAAATTAAGATTTTATCTCTGGATTATTTTAAGCCAGTGAAGCCCAACATTTTTTCACACGAGGGCCGCACGCAACATGATATAAAATCTCGCGAGCCTTAATATTCCGGTTTCGCCAGAATCATGCCGACGTTAAAAATGAAAGTACGACGTTAGAAATGAAATTACGCATTGATACACAAAGCGTAAGATGCAGTTAGAAAGAAATCATAAGCCAAAAAGTAATTGCACTCACCATTTAATGTCATTTTATTAATGTGATGTCTGCGGCTGCTTTTCAGAAACCAGTTTTGGAATGTTTGGATCAAATTTCCTCACGTCGATCCTCAGTACAGAATGCAGGTGGACATCCGTAAGTCGAGAGCGAGATGCAGGTTTTGCTTTCTTTAGGACTGAAAATGTTTGTTCACACTCGCAAAAGTAATCATTCTCTGTCCATGTTTTCGCAAATTTGCAAATGTTTCTGGTGATAGCTCCGCGTAAAAGTGTGGCAACGCATTTTCTCGAAAGAGATCCAGCAGCTAAGTCTGGCATTGTAACTCAATCAGATCCAGCTGTAAATCACTTGGCGCTGTGGAAACGTCAACTGAAAACGGATTTTCAAACAAACGAATGACATCATGCGGTGGAAATCTTCAAACCGTTCTGCAAAATTTCACGCAGCAGCTTGAGAACTTAAACCATTTTTCCTTTTGGGAAACGAACTCTAAATCTATTCTTGACGCAGTGCTGCGCATGCTGAAAATGCACCAACTATTCTACTTCAGTTGTATGAACAGTTTCAATTTAGTTTGAAATCTACTTATGTCTGCATACACAAGACAGATGAGCTTGTTTTTGCCTTGCAGCTTGAGATTAAGCTCATTTAAATACACCGTCAAATCGCACAAGATTGCGAAATCCCACAACCATGAGGGATCGCTAAATTCGAGAAGCTGTTTTGATTTTTCAGTCATGAAATTATCAATCTCGTGCCTCGAGTAAAAAAAAGTGTTTTAATACTTTGCCTCGGCTCAGCCTGTGGACATACTGTGATAAACGTCACCGTGTTCAGATTCAATTTCGCTGAGGAATTCTTTGAAAGTCCTGTTATTTAGTGCACGCGATCTTATGAAGTTTACAGATTTAGAAACGACCTTCATAAGATGTTGACCAAATCAAATATAATCTATCTTTAATCCAGAAAACTTTTGTCTCGAAAACACCACCTTGGCTCATTAAGCAACCCCAAGTGAATTTTACGTTACACGATCGGAAAAAATCTGAGACAAACCCTATCCTATTCTTGAATTCTTATCATGATCTACTCAATGAATTTACACATTATGCTAGATTTTATACTGATGGATCAAAGGTTGCTGATAAGGCTGCTGCAGCCTTCGTCAGTGGCAAACACATAACCAAAGAGCGTTTGCCAAATGATGCATCCATATTTACAGCGGAAATCAGAGCAATAGACCTTGCTCTGACATTTATCGAAACTAATCATATTCTAAATAGTATTATCTTCTGTGACTCATTATCAGTGCTTCAGGCGCTACACAATATCAAACTAGATAATCCACTATTGGTGAATGTTTTGATCAAAAACTCTGAACTTAATGCCTCATGCAATATAGTATACTGTTGGCTACCTAGCCATATTGGTATTAGAGGTAACGAAGAAGCAGACCGGGCTGCTAAGATGGCCCTATCTTTAGAACCATCGGATTTTAAATTACCATATTCTGATTTTAAACCTTGTATCAAAAAGTATCTACGTCAAAAGTGGCAGGTATCATGGGATGATGCAATCAATAACAAACTTCATGCCATCAAACCAATCTTGGGAGAATGGACTCCTTCCTACAGAACTATTCGTAGGGAGGAGGTTGTCATTGCAAGAATCAGAATCGGTCATACATACATTACCCACTCACACATACTAAAAGGTGAAGATCCACCAGAGTGCGTTCCTTGCAATGTACCATTTACTGTTAAACACTTTATGACCACGTGTTCCGACCTGCAACCTACGCGTGATAAATAATATAATGTACACGACATGCAGGAACTTTTTGATACTATTCAAATCACTAGTATTTTAGAGTTCCTAAAGGAAGTAAATCTTTATTTTAAACTGTAACTTTTTATGACCTTACCCAAACTAATTTTTAACTAATACCAATACCAACTATTATTTACATCTTTTCATCAAGATACATCATTTACATCTCCCGTTGATCGTGAACCAATATCTTTAACTGTTACCAACATTTACCATTTTATATTTATCTACTATGGATTTTTTACTATATCGCTGGTCGATATTGAACCTTTTTACAAATATGACCTACTGTATGGCGCTAAATAGCCTAAAAGTGCTGGTGCGCCGTTAAAATTCAATCAATCAATCAATCAATCCGTTCTTATAAAGTTCGGCCAGGGATGTTTCCGGATCAAATATTATGGCCGCCATGAATGAAAATTGTTGCTAAAGCCACAAACACATACATACATGCATGCATGCATGCATTCATACATACATACATGCATGCATACATACATGCATGCATACATGCATGCATGCATACATGCATGCATACATACATACGTACATACATATGAATATCTTAAGTTTTTGAAAATACAGTCGAGAGTACATGTTAAGATCCTTTGTAAATATTTTATTTTTACGTTTATATTTAATATATAGGTTGCTAGTTTACTTTCATTGGGAAAGGTCTAATATTTATTTCTTCATTTGTTTATATTTACATTCCTGGCATTTACATATGAGCAGTACCAAATGACTAGAGCAATATGTTTCTTGTGTGGTAGTACTTTATGTCGAAAAATCAGTCAAGTTTAATAAATGTGTTTCACTGCACCATTATTGAATGGTTCAGTATAGAATAGTTCATCTGGGATAATATATTTGAGCCCCTATGTTATTTTGATTGTACATAGATGGCGAACTGAGTTTCATTGTGTCTTAAGCATTCGTGATATGGACAAAAGATTTGTTGTGAACAAAGATTGAGAGAAACAATTTAGAATATGTACATTTGTAGAAGATGTAGACTATTTTAGTATGAGTTATATTCAGTGTGCGTCTCCAACGGCAGATATACTACAAAATGTCCAGGCAAAAAGAAGATATAAATTCTAGACGGTGTGCTAGTTTAAATAGACAGGGAAAAAGCGTTTTACCGTCTAGAATATAATTTCATGATAATATTAGCATAATTTGGTTTGGGCAACAACTTTCTAACATGGATAAAGATCCTGTATACTGATTTACAGTCATCGGTACAAGTTAATGGAGCACAAACAAGGCCAATACAAATTGCTAAATCAGCAAGACAGGGCTGCCCTCTGTATATACTACGAATACAAGTCACATAACACCATACGCTTCCTAGCAAAACACTATGGAACAAGGAACAATTAGTGGTGTATCACCTAGTTAGCAGAGGGTCAGACGTGTGACTTTTCAAATGAGCGTCTAATATTCACCTAAATTAGGACATGTAGCAAGTAACACATCCATATATTTGTAGTATCATACACAAGACGTGGCACTACTCCTGAGTGTAAAGAAGTTTATGGTAAATTGTATCAATAGGCTTAGACAAAATGGAACCAAATATCACATTTAAAGACACCAATAAAATAACTACATTTGCATGTATTAAACGTTATAGCATAATACACACTGGTTTCTGGTTTTGCAACTTGCTGTTTTTGTATCTTGTTGCAGAAACAATTCATTAATAACTTTAATTAGTGAAGGAGTTGTGGCTTCATTTTCCGACTTTTCAGGCCTAGCTGTTTCAGTTTCAGTTGACCCACCTGTATTTTTAACAGTATCACATTTAGCAGACTGACCAACTTGCAATTGTTCAAATAATCACTTAATATTCAACTAAATTAGTTATGACATGTAATATCAGAACTTAATGTTTGATTACTGACTCAAAATGGAATAAACATTATAATCAGGAACACATCCATATTTTATTTTGCAGCGATATACACGAGAATTGGCATTACTCCTATGTGTAAGGTTATGTTAAATTCTGTCTATTTACCAACAGGCTTAGACAAAAAGTGACAAAGTATCACATTTAAAGACGCCAATATGAGCATTGCATTTGCATTTACGCAATGTTACATCATAATGAATGCTATAATTGTTTTACGGTAGCAAAGTAGTGGAGGCCACCACTTTTTTTTCAATGCCCCTGCCCAGCTGCAACTGGTCTAAGTCTGAATGTATCTGGTGCATTAAATATAAGACAATGACTTGTAACTGCTTATATATACAAATGAAGTTTGCGAAAAAAAATATATCTAGCTCATAATGAAGTATAACTCCATACAATGAATTTGTAAATGAAAAGAATGAAAATAGATTTATATACACTCCTTAAAAATATCAGTGTAATCACTCACATACACTTACCTTCATTTCCAATTACGGGAGCATTGCTTGGTTGACTGCTGAGATTTGATTTTAAATGAAGAAAAATAGACACTTTAATACGATGATCTCGAGATCTTTGACATTCATAAAGCTCTTTAGCGTCTTCAATCCCATGCAATTAGGATCCCTGAAATGATAAAAAAAAATTGTTGCAACTTTACATTTTTTCATTTCAACTCTCAAACAAAAAAAAATGTTTTGACAAACATATCATAGGTACGGGTATCACAAAATTGATAGTATATAAGTCAACATCTCTATTAAGTGAAAAACATTAGATTTGAGCAAATTAATGTTAACTGGACAGAAAATTTCAAACAAACATTGGCTATGTTTTTAACAAGTCAGTTTTGTGCAGTTTTGAAGAAGGTACCTATAGAAGTTGACATGAAACCCAAAAATGTGTGGACACGAGGATTATATTTTAGCATTGCTTACAAAATAGTGCTATCTGCTTCAAGTCCTCGTGGACTTGTGTCTTGTGGATTATGTGATGCGTATAAAATTATAAACAAGATTCCTTCAGGGTAAACCCATAGATTTAATGAATTCATGATTTAACTAAAGACGGGTTGCTCCTGTGGCCAAGGTAGATAGTGTCCACCTGAGATGCACAAGTCGCAGGTTTAAACCCCAACGGTCATACCAAAGATTTATAGAAATGGTAAATACGGCTGCTTCACTTGGCGCTCATCAGTAAGAGGTTAGTGTTAGGATTGGTCATCATGGTGTCGGGATAACGTGACTGCGTGAGACAGCATGCTACATGATGCACCAATGCTTGACATCAATATAAAATGCCACACTGCAGATACCACAGCGATATAACTGAACAAAATTTAACGCTAGGTTATAAACCCAAATAAAAACACGTACATGCAGATAATGGTCAATGATTCTTGTACATGAACTTAACACCAATGGATAGCTTTTTAACTTCCAGTCTGTATTCTCCCTCTTCTATTGCATTGTATGGTACTTGATACTTTCCGGTTGCTTATTCTGTATCGAAAATACAAATTAATGAGTAACAAATTCATGACAAATACAAGGACTGAAATATCTGCAGTCGGTAGAGTTTATTAAACTAGAGTTAGTTGAAGATAAAATATATATAAACTAAAACCATTGGTAATTATGTGAAATTAGCTGTGCGATAGCAAAACTACCCAGTGCAAATATAAAAATATAAAAAATACATAATATGGATAGTTATATTTTCCAAATAGTTTTTCTTTCATGGTTATGATTTTATTTTAAATTGCTGATGGACATGTGCAGGATACATTGTAAAATGTTCGAATTCTGTCTTTCAGATGGACATGCATTAATAAATTTCATTTTGAGAAATACAACTTACAAATCTATTTTCAAGCACCATTCCTACATATTTTGGCTAATGGATATCTTGACATTTTAGTGATGGACCTTTCATTTAAAATCTGAAATTAGTCTAAAAACAACTGGGTATTGCAACAAATTGACAGGTGCATCTTGAACATGTATATTTTTGGAAATGTTCAATATGTGTACAGGAATATCACTTAAGTAGATGTGTCTGCCGCATGCATTTATTATATGGATTTTATCATCTCATTTCCTGCTATGAGAAGGAATTACGCATCTTTTATGATTGGCTCAATTCATCAAAAGAGAAATAGAAAGAAGGAGAAGGAGGGTGTGACACAGATGATGTAGATAGACACAGCTACATTCCTTTGGGTCTCTTGGTTAGCAAAAGGTACCAGGGAAATGAAATACGTACAAGAGTTCTCATAGTTGAAGCAGGAAGTTGAACTGGTTTATTCATATAATTGATATAGAGGATATATAATACTACATTCCAAAGATAACTTCACCAAACATTTATATTGAAAAATACACAGAATGCAAAACGATGGTTTTTCTTCTAAGTTGACTAACTTCATGTGTTGTAGCTTTCGCATTTAAGAATGTTAAAACAATAAATTTGACTTAAAGATTATAACATAGTTGCGATTAATGCAACAATCATTTTAAAGAGATATATTTTACTTAATTTGCGGTAAAGTACAGATTTAGAATAGATTACAAAACATTATTCTTTATTCCTGAAAGATTATTTAAATTTCCCAATTAAATCTAAACATGAAGTCGGTAAGCATTTTAATCTTTAAACCATTAGCAAAAATACAATAAATATCAATTCTTAAAACAATAGAACAATCCATTATATTATAATATTTAGAATAAAAAAGAATTCACAATTACATTGTAAATAAGAAGGCAACAAGCATAAAACTTTTAATCTTCGAAAGGTACTTTATTTTCTAAGAAATTTTAGGACATAAAGAAAAGGTCTTACCTGAAATAAGTACAAGAGTTCTCTTAGTTGAAGCAGGAAGCCGAACTGATTTGACTGCCTCTCTCGGGGCTACTTATACCAGATAGCGACACCTGGTAACCTTTTATGGTAGCAGCTTTTTGATGTGAGGAGGCTAGCACACGTTAAGACTTAAATATTGCTCCAACTAGCTAGAACTGGTTTCATCCAATAGAACTATGTATGTTTTACATTTTTTTTCTGACCTTGGATTTAACCTCCAAGCCAACGTACTCGTTTGAAGAACACGTCAAGAATTTTTGCTACCTAGTGTAAGCTAAGTGGTTTATACATGTATAGTACGGCAAATCTGTACTGGCTATAGAGACATGTAAACTGCACTAATTGTAATAGAACAATTTCAAAATAAATATAGCTCAATTAAATACATGTAACCTACAAGTACTTTAATGGAAATTATTCCCAATATAATTTAATGAAAATTAGTCCAGGGAAGAGTTTTAATGCATTTTAGAGAGACTTGTAATGTTCTTCTTAATACTTAAATTTTACCTCATAACAATACCTTCTGGGTTATTTGAGCCACGTCCTCGAGGCTCGATTAAGAAAAAAATTACAATCGTAAAAATTAATCAAAAATAAATTCATTGATGTTATGAAACTGTAAAAACACTGAAGTCATTGACAATTAATATAGAAAAAAGCACAATGTAAAACGTGGTACATTTTGCAGTATCCAAAAAGATACAGTAAAAAACTATAATATGCAGTGAAATGCATGTACAATAAAAGAATACTGCAACTGTTTGTTAATATTGAAAAAGAATACAATGAAAAGTACATTCAGTGAAGGTATACAAAATACGGTAAGATACACTATAATATTCAATGTGATATAAGTATAGCAAACAAACACTGCAACCTTTTTTATTCAAAAGAGTATAATGAAAAATACATTTTAGAGCATTCAATGAAAGCGAAAACTACCATATCAAAGTCCAATGTTCAATAAATATGACGAAATCTTTGTAGGGCACGACATCATATAAAGAGAAGAAAAGATGTATATGAGAAATTTAAATATATAAAAAAATATTTATATTTCATTTTAATTCTGTATGACCTCTACGACTATCCCTGTTAAACGTTTATCGTCATAACTGAAGAGAAGTACAGACGATTACCATCATGGACATTACATAATTAAGGACATGTTCATGTTAAGGTTCGTTATTAGTCACGGATGAACACTAACACTTTATTGTTTATTAGTGTCCCGTTTCGAGATGGTTTTTTTTTTTTTTTTTTAATCAATGCTAGGTAGACTGGCGATGCAGTCCGTGGGGGAAACGTGTATGCGACCTGGAAAGCGAAGTTGAGGTCGATAATTGGTTGGTCGCGTTCTTGGCAGAGCTGAGTGCACAGAGGGCACACGCAACCGGGTCGTCTTAGTTTTGCTAAATATTCCTCGAAATTATAAGCATCTCGGCCTATTTTTTAAAAAAAAATATGATAAGGAAGTTTTGGATACTTTATTATACCGAGTGATAATTTAGCTTTGCGTAGATACATTTCAGCAAGACCAGGGTAGCCTTGACTGTGCAGTTGATTAAAAAACCCTAGCATTTTTGGAATCGTGAAAAGGGAGGGCATATTACCCGATAGTAATTTTGCGAGCGTTTCTTAAGTGAAATCAAGGTAAGCTGGAATGCGTACAACGTGAAATAAAGAGTTAGGGTTATTATTCAATGTCGTGCCCATGTCAATAGTAGAAAATAAATATCTTAGTGATATCCAAGTCAAAACGGAAACCTTGTATCGAATCCTTAGGTTGATACATATGAATGATATTTTCATCATAGTCTAAAAATCTTTATAGTACTGGTGAAGGGCAACCACATTTTCGAGTACAGGAGATCGTAGAACAATTGACTTGCTCGTACTAAAAAGTAACGTGATTGGCACTTTCCATCCCGATGCTTTAGCTGATTTTTCTTTCATTTGAAAGTTTTTTTTTTGCAATCAGTAACTGTCTCCCTCCGGACGACCACCTCTCGGTAACTTAGCTTTGCGTAGATACATTTCAGCAAGAACAGGGTAGTCTTGACTGTGCAGTTAAAAAAAAAACAAAAACGTAGCATTTTTGGAATTATGTCAAGAGAGGGCATATTACCCGATAGTAATTTTGCGAGCATTTCTTCAGTGAAACCAAGGTAAGCTGCAATGCTTACGTGAAATAAAGAGTTAGGGTTATTATTCAATGTATGGTCTTTGTCAATAGTAGAAAAAAAATATCTAACTACAGTGATATCTAAGTCAAAAGGGAAACATTCTATCGAATCCTTAGGTTGATACATATCAATTATATTTTCATCATAGTCTAATAATCTTTGTAATACTGGTGAAAGGGCAACCACCTTTTCGAGTACAGGGGATCGTAGAACAATTGACTTGTTCCTACTGAAAAGTAACGTGATTGGCCCTTTCCATCCCGATGACTTAGCTGATTTTTCTTTTATTTGAAAGTTTTTGTTTTGCAATCAGTAACTGTCTCCCACCGCACGACCCCCTCTCGGTAACTTAGCTTTGCGTAGATACATTTCAGCAAGACCAGGGTACCCTTGATTGTGCAGATGATTAAGAAACCTAGCATTTAGGGAATCGTGTTAGGGAAGGGCATATTACCCGATTGTAATTTTGTGAGCGTTTCTTAAGTGAAAACATGGTAAGCTGCAATGCGTACAACGTGAAATAAGGAGCTAGGGTTATTATTCAATGTTTTGATTTTGTCAATAGTAGAAAATACATAAATAACTACTGTGATATCCAAGTCAAAAGGAAATCTTCTATCGAATCCTTAGGTTGATACATAGGAATTATATTTTCATCATAGTCTAATAATCTTTGTAATACTGGTGAAAGGGCAACCACCTTTTCGAGTACAGGCGATCGTAGAACAATTGACTTGTTCGTACTGAAAAGTAACGTGATTGGCCCTTACCATCTCGATGCCTTAGCTGATTTTTCTTTTATTTGAAAGTTTTTGTTTTGCAATCAGTAACTGTCTCCCACCTCACGACCCCCTCTCGGTAACTTAGCTTTGCGTAGATACATTTCAGCAAGACCAGGGTAGCCTTGACTGTGCAGTTGATAAAAACCTAGTATTTTTGGAATCGTGTCAAGGGAGGGCATATTACCCGATAGTAAGTTTGCGAGCGTTTCTTCAGTGAAACCAAGGTAAGCTGCAATGCGTACAACTTGAAAAAAGGATGTAGGGTTATTATTCAATGTTTTGCCTTTGTCAATCGTAGAAAATGAATAAATAACTACAGTGATATCTAAGTCAAAAAGGAAATCTATCGAATCCTTAGGTTGATACATATGAATTATATTTTCATCATAGTCTAATAATCTTTGTAGTACTGATGAAAATGCAACCACCTTTTCGAGTAAAGGGGATCGTAGAACAATTGACTTGTTCGTACTGAAAAGTAACGTGATTGGAGCTTTCCATCCCGATACCTTAGCTGATTTTTCTTTTTTTTTGAAAGTTTTTGTTTTTTATGCAATCAGTAACTGTCTCCCACCTCACGACCCTCTCTCGGTAACTTAGCTTTGCGTAGATACATTTCAGCAAGACAAGGGTAGCCTTGACTGTGCAGTTGATAAAAACCTAGTATTTTTGGAATCGTGTCAAGGGAGGGCATATTACCCGATAGTAAGTTTGCGAGCGTTTCTTCAGTGAAACCAAGGTAAGCTGCAATGCGTACAACTTGAAAAAAGGATGTAGGGTTATTATTCAATGTTTTGCCTTTGTCAATCGTAGAAAATGAATAAATAACTACAGTGATATCTAAGTCAAAAAGGAAATCTATCGAATCCTTAGGTTGATACATATGAATTATATTTTCATCATAGTCTAATAATCTTTGTAGTACTGGTGAAAGGGCAACCACCTTTTCGAGTACAGGCGATCGTAGAACAATTGACTTGTTCCTACTGAAAAGTAACGTGACTGGCCCATTCCATCCCGATGCCTTAGCTGTTTTTTTTTTTAATATTTCTAATTTTTTTTTTTTTGCAGTCAGTAACTGTCTTCCACCGCACGACCCACTCTCGGTAACTTAGCTATGCTTAGATACATTTCAGCAAGACCACGTTAGCCTTGACTGTGCAGTTGATTAAAATAAAAAACCTAGCATTTTTGGAATCCTGTCAGGGAAGGGTACATTACCTGATAGTAATTTTGAGAGCGTTTCTTCAGTGAAACCAAGGTAAGCTGCAATGCGTACAACGAGAAATAAAGAGTTGGGGTTATTATTCAATGTCGTGCCATTGTCAATAGAAGAAAATAAATAACTACAGTGATATCTAAGTCAAAAGGAAATCTTCTATCGAATCCTTAGGTTGATACATATGAATTATATTTTCATCATAGTCTAATAATCTTTGTAGTACTGATGAAAATGCAACCACCTTTTCGAGTAAAGGGGATCGTAGAACAATTGACTTGTTCGTACTGAAAAGTAACGTGATTGGAGCTTTCCATCCCGATACCTTAGCTGATTTTTCTTTTTTTTTGAAAGTTTTTGTTTTTTATGCAATCAGTAACTGTCTCCCACCTCACGACCCACTCTCGGTAACTTAGCTTTGCGTAGATACATTTCAGCAAGACAAGGGTAGCCTTGACTGTGCAGTTGATTAAAAAACCTAGCATTTTTGGAATCGTGTCAAGGGAGGGCATATTACCCGATTGTAATTTTGCGAACGTTTCTTTAGTGACACCATGGTAAGCTGCAATGCGTACAACGTGAAATAGTTAGGGTTATTATTCAATGTTTTGCCTTTGTCAGTAGTAGAAAATAAATATCTAACTACTGTGATATCCAAGTCAAAAGGAAATCTTCTATCGAATCCTTAGGTTGATACATGTAAATTATATTTTCATCATAGTCTAATAATCTTTGTAATACTGGTGAAGGGCAACCACCTTTTCGAGTACAGGGGATCGTAGAACAATTGACTTGTTCGTACTGAAAAGTATCGTGATTGACCCTTTCCATCCCGATGCCTTAGTTGATTTTTCTTTTATTTGAAAGTTTTTGTTTTTTTGCAATCAGTAACTGTCTCCCACCGCACGACCCCCTCTCGGTAACTTAGCTTTGCGTAGATATATTTCAGCAAAACCAGGGTAGCCTTGACTACAGTTGATAAAAACCGAGTATTTTTGGAATCGTGTCATGGGAGGGCATATTACCCGATAGTAATTTTGCGAGCGTTTCTTCAGTGAAACCAAGGTAAGCTGCAATGCGTACAACGTGAAATAAGGAGCTAGGGTTATTATTCAATGTCGTGCCTTTGCCAATCGTAGAAAATATTTAAATACAATGATATGTAAGTCAAAAGGGAACCTTCTCTCGAATCCTTAGGTTGATACATATGAATTATATTTTCATCATAGTCTAATAATCTTTGCAATAGAAAGGGCAACCACCTTTTCGAATACAGGGGATCGTAGAACAATTGACTTGTTCCTACTGAAAAGTAACGTGACTGGCCCTTTCCATCCCGATGCCTTAGCTGTTTTTTTTTTTAATATTTCTATTTTTTTTTTTTTGCAATCAGTAACTGTCCCCCACCGCACGACCCCCTCTCGGTAACTTAGCTTTGCGTAGATACATTTCAACAAGACCACGTTAGCCTTGACTGCAGTTGATTAAAAAACCTAGCAATTTTAGAATCCTGTTAGGGAAGGGCATATTACCCGATAGTAATTTTGCGAGCGTTTCTTCAGTGAAACCAAGGTAAGCTGCAATGCGTACAACGTGAAATAAGGAGCTAGGGTTATTATTCAATGTTTTGCCTTTGTCAATCGTAGAAAATGAATATCTAACTACAGTGATATCCAAGTCAAAAGGAAATCTAATATCGAATCCTTAGGTTGATACATATGAATTATATTTTCATCATAGTCAAATAAACTTTGTAATACTGTGTGAAAGGGCAACCACCTTTTCGAGTACAGGGGATCGTAGAACATTTGTAACTTGGCTTTGCGTAGACACATTTAAGCAAGACCAGGGTAGCCTTGACTGCAGTTGTTAAAAAAATATAGCATTTTTGGAATCGTGGCAAGGGAGGGCATATTACCCGATAGTAATTTTGAGAGCGTTTCTTCAGTGGAACCAAGGTAAGCTGCAATGCTTACAACGTGAAAAAAAGAGTTATTATTCAATGTCGTGCCTTTGCCAATCGTAGAAAATAAATATTTAAATACAATGATATGTAAGTCCAAAGTGAACCTTCTAAAGAATCATTAGCTTGATACATATGAATTATATTTTCATCATAGTCTAATAGTCTTTGCAATAGAAAGGGCAACCACCTTTTCCAATACAGGGGATCGTAGAACAATTGACTTGTTCCTACTGAAAAGTAACGTGACTGGCCCTTTCCATCCCGATGCCTTAGCTGTTTTTTTTTTAATATTTCTAATTTTTTTTTTTCAATCAGTAACTGTCTCCCACCGTACGACCCACTCTCGGTAACTTAGCTTTGCGTAGATACATTTCAGCAAGACCACGTTAGCCTTGACTGTACAGTTGATTAAAAAACCTAGCATTTTTGGAATCCTGTCAGGGAAGGGCACATACCCGATAGTAATTTTGAGAGCGTTTCTAAAGTGAAAGCAAGGTAACCTGCAATGCGTACAATGAGAAGTAAAGAGTTAGAGTTATTATTCAATGTCGTACCTTTGTCAATATTAGAAAATAAATAACTACAGTGATATCTAAGTCTAAAGAAAACCTTCTATCGAATTCTTAGGTTGATACATATGAATTATATTTTCATCATAGTCTAATAATCTTTGTGATATTGATGAAAATGCAACCATTTTTCGAGTAAAGGGGATCGTAGAACAATTGACTTGTTCATACTGAAAAGTAACGTGATTGTAGCTTTCAATCCCGATACCTTAGCTGATTTTTCTTTTATTTGAAAGTTTTTTTTTATGCAATCAGTAACTGTCTCCCACCTCACGACCCTCTCTCGGTAACTTAGCTTTGCGTAGATACATTTCAGCAAGACCAGGGTAGCCTTGACTGTGCAGTTGATAAAAACCTAGCATTTTTGGAATCGTGTCCAGGGAGGGCATATTACCCGATAGTAATTTTGCGAGCGTTTCTTCAGTGAAACCAAGTTAAGCTGCAATGCGTACAACGTGAAATAAGGATCTAGGGTTATTATTCAATGTTTTGCCTTTGTCAATCGTAGAAAATGAATAAATAACTACAGTGATATCTAAGTCAAAAAGGAAATCTTCTATCGAATCCTTAGGTTGATACATATGAATTATATTTTCATCATAGTCTAATAATCTTTGTAGTACTGGTGAAAGGGCAACCACCTTTTCGAGTACAGGCGATCGTAGAACAATTGACTTGTTCCTACTGAAAAGTAACGTGACTGGCCCATTCCATCCCGATGCCTTAGCTGTTTTTTTTAATATTTCTAAATTTTTTTTTTTTTGCAGTCAGTAACTGTCTTGCACCGCACGACCCCCTCTCGGTAACTTAGCTTTGCGTAGATACATTTCAGCAAGACCAGGGTAGCCTTGACTGTGCAGTTGATTAAAAAACCTAGCATTTTTGGAATCCTGTCAGGGAAGGGTACATTACCTGATAGTAATTTTGAGAGCGTTTCTTCAGTGAAACCAAGGTAAGCTGCAATGCGTACAACGAGAAATAAAGAGTTAGGGTTATTATTCAATTTCGTGCCTTTGTCAATAGAAGAAAATAAATAACTACAGTGATATCTAAGTCAAAAGGAAATCTTCTATCGAATCCTTAGGTTGATACATATGAATTATATTTTCATCATAGTCTAATAATCTTTGTAGTACTGATGAAAATGCAACCACCTTTTCGAGTAAAGGGGATCGTAGAACAATTGACTTGTTCGTACTGAAAAGTAACGTGATTGGAGCTTTCCATCCCGATACCTTAGCTAATTTTTTTTTTGTTGAAAGTTTTTGTTTTTTATGCAATCAGTAATTGTCTCCCACCTCACGACCCTCTCTCGGTAACTTAGCTTTGCGTAGATACATTTCAGCAAGACAAGGGTAGCCTTGACTGTGCAGTTGATTAAAAAACCTAGTATTTTTGGAATCGTGTCAAGGGAGGGCATATTACCCGATTGTAATTTTGCGAGCGTTTCTTTAGTGAAACCAAGGTAAGCTGCATTGCGTACAACGTGAAATAGGGTTATTATTCAATGTTTTGCCTTTGTCAGTAGTAGAAAATAAATATCTAACTACTGTGATATCCAAGTCAAAAGGAAATCTTCTATCCAAAACTTAGGTTGATATATGTGAATTATATTTTCATCATAGTCTAATAATCTTTGTAGTACTGGTGAAGGGCAACCACCTTTTCGAGTACAGGGGATCGTAGAACAATTGACTTGTTCCTACTGAAAAGTATCGTGATTGACCCTTTCCATCCCGATGCCTTAGTTGATTTTTCTTTTATTTGAAAGTTTGTTTTTTTGCAATCAGTAACTGTCTCCCACCGCACGACCCCCTCTCGGTAACTTAGCTTTGCGTAGATATATTTCAGGAAAACCAGGGTAGCCTTGACTACAGTTGATAAAAACCGAGTATTTTTGGAATCGTGTCAAGGGAGGGCATATTACCCGATAGTAATTTTGCGAGCGTTTCTTCAGTGAAACCAAGGTAAGCTGCAATGCGTACAACGTGAAATAAGGAGCTAGGGTTATTATTCAATGTCGTGCCTTTGCCAATCGTAGAAAATATTTAAATACAATGATATGTAAGTCAAAAGGGAACCTTCTCTCGAATCCTTAGGTTGATACATATGAATTATATTTTCATCATAGTCTAATAATCTTTGCAATAGAAAGGGCAACCACCTTTTCGAATACAGGGGATCGTAGAACAATTGACTTGTTCCTACTGAAAAGTAACGTGACTGGCCCTTTCCATCCCGATGCCTTAGCTGTTTTTTTTTTTTAATATTTCTATTTTTTTTTTTTTTTTGCAATCAGTAACTGTCCCCCACCGCACGACCCCCTCTCGGTAACTTAGCTTTGCGTAGATACATTTCAGCAAGACCACGTTAGCCTTGACTGCAGTTGATTAAAAAACCTAGCAATTTTGGAATCCTGTTAAGGAAGGGCATATTACCCGATAGTAATTTTGCGAGCGTTTCTTCAGTGAAACCAAGGTAAGATGCAATGCGTACAACGTGAAAAAAGGAGCTAGGGTTATTATTCAATGTTTTGCCTTTGTCAATCGTAGAAAATGAATATCTAACTACAGTGATATCCAAGTCAAAAGGAAATCTAATATCGAATCCTTAGGTTGATACATATGAATTATATTTTCATCATAGTCAAATAAACTTTGTAATACTGATGAAAGGGCAACCACCTTTTCGAGTACAGGGGATCGTAGAACATTTGACTTGTTCGTACTGAAAAGTAACGTGATTGGCCATTTCCATCCCAATGCCTTAGCTGATTTTTCTTTTATTTGAAAGTTTTTGTTTTTTTGCAATCAGTAACTGTCTCCCACCGCACGACCCCCTCTCCGTAACTTGGCTTTGCGTAGACACATTTAAGCAAGACCAGGGTAGCCTTGACTGCAGTTGTTAAAAAAATATAGCATTTTTGGAATCGTGTCAAGGGAGGGCATATTACCCGATTGTAATTTTGCGAGCGTTTCTTTAGTGAAACCAAGGTAAGCTGCAATGCGTACAACGTGAAATAGTGTTATTATTCAATGTTTTGTCTTTGTCAGTAGTAGAAAATAAATATCTAACTACTGTGATATCCAAGTCAAAAGGGAAACCTTGTATCGAATCCTTAGGTTGATACATGTGAATTATATTTTCATCATAGTCTAATAACCTTTGTAATACTGGTGAAAGGGCAACCACCTTTTCAAATACAGGGGATCGTAGAACAATTGACTTGTTCCTACTGAAAAGTAACGTGACTGGCCCTTTCCATCCCGATGCCTTAGCTGTTTTTTTTTAATATTTCTAATTTTTTTTTCCAATCAGTAACTGTCTCCCACCGTACGACCCACTCGGTAACTTAGCTTTGCGTAGATACATTTCAGCAAGACCACGTTAGCCTTGACTGTGCAGTTGATTAAAAAACCTAGCATTTTTGGAATCGTGTCAAGGGAGGGCATATTACCAGATTGTAATTTTGCGAGCGTTTCTTTAGTGAAACCAAGGTAAGCTGCAATGCGTACAACGTGAAATAGTTAGGGTTATTATTCAATGTTTTGCCTTTGTCAGTAGTAGAAAATAAATATCTAACTACTGTGATATCCAAGTCAAAAGGGATTGACCCTTTCCATCCCGATGCCTTAGCTGATTTTTCCTTTATTTGAAAGTTTTTGTTTTTTTTGCATTCAGTAACTGTCTCCCTCCGCACGACCCACTCTCAGTAACTTAGCTTTGGGTAGACACATTTAAGCAAGACCAGGGTAGCCTTGACTGTGCAGTTGTTAAAAAAACCTAGCATTTTTGGAATCGTGTCAAGGGAGGGCATATTACCCGATAGTAATTTTGAGAGCGTTTCTTCAGTGAAACCAAGGTAAGCTGCAATGCTTACAACGTGAAAAAAAGAGTTAGTGTTATTATTCAATGTCGTGCCTTTGCAATCGTAGAAAATAAATATTTAACTACAATGATATTTAAGTCAAAAGTGAACCTTCTATCGAATCATTAGGTTGATACATATGAATTATATTTTCATCATAGTCTAAAAATCTTTGCAATAGAAAGGGCAACCACCTTTTCGAGTACAGGGGATCGTAGAACAATTGACTTGTTCCTACTGAAAAGTAACGTGACTGGCCCTTTCAATTCCAATGCCTTAGCTGTTTTTTTTTTTAATATTTCTAATTTTTTTTTTTTTTGCAATCAGTAACTGTCTCCCACCGCACGACACCCCTATCGGTAACTTAGCTTTGCGTAGATACATTTCAGCAAGACCACGTTAGCCTTGACTGTGCAGTTGATTAAAAAACCTAGCATTTTTGGAATCCTGTCAGGGAAGGGCACATTACCCGATAGTAATTTTGAGAGCGTTTCTTCAGTGAAACCAAGGTAAGCTGCAATGCGTACAACGAGAAATAAAGAGTTAGGGTTATTATTCAATGTCGTGCCTTTGTCAATAGTAGAAAATAAATCACTACAGTGATATCTAAGTCAAAAGGAAATCTATCGAATCCTTAGGTTGATACATATGAATTATATTTTCAACATAGTCTAATAATCTTTGTAATACTGATGAAAATGCAACCTCCTTTTCGAGTAAAGGGTTATCGTAGAACAATTGAATTGTTCGTACTGAAAAGTAACGAAATTGGAGCTTTCCATCCCGATACCTTAACTGATTTTTCTTTTATTTGAAAGTTTTTGTTTTTTATGCAATCAGTAACGGTCTCCCTCCTCAGGACCCGCTCTCGGTAACTTAGCTTTGCGTAGATACATATCAGCAAGACCAGGGTAGCATTGACTGTGCAGTTGATTAAAAAACCTAGCATTTTTGGAATCATGTCAAGGGAGGGCATATTATCCGATAGTAATTTTGGGAGCGTTTCTTCAGTGAAACGAAGGTAAGCTGCAAAGCGTACAACGTGAAATAAATAGTTAGGGTTATTATTCAATGTTTTGCCTTTGTCAATAGTAGAAAACAAATATCTAACTACAGTGATATCCAAATCAAAAGGAAATCTTCTATCGAATCCTTAGGTTGATACATATGAATTATATTTTCATCATAGTCTAATAAACTTTGTAGTACTGGTGAAGGGCAACCACCTTTTCGAGTACAGGGGATCGTAGAACAATTGACTTGTTTGTACTGAAAAGTAACGTGATTGGCCCTTTCCATCCCGATACCTTAGCTGATTTTTCTTTTATTTGAAAGTTATTGTTGGTTTTTTGCAATCAGTAACTGTCTCCCGTCACGCGACCCCCTCTCGGTAACTTAGCTTTGCGTAGACACATTTAAGCAAGACCAGGGTAACCTTGACTGTGCAGTTCAAAAAACCTAGCATTTTTTGAATTATGTCAAGGGGGGGGGCATATTAACCGATAGTAATTTTGCGAGCGTTTCTTCAGTGAAACCAAGGTAAGCTGCAATGCCGTATACCGTGAAATAAAGAGGGTTATTATTGAATGTCGTGCCTTTGTCAATCGTAGAAAATAAATATCTAACTACGGTGATACCCAAGTCAAATGGGAAACCTATCGAATCATTAGGTTGATACATATGAATTATATTTTCATCATAGTCTAATAATCTTTGCAATAGAAAGGGCAAACACCTTTTCGAGTACAGGGGATCGTAGAACGATTGACTTGTTCGTACTGAAAGTAAGGTTATTGGCCCTTTCCATCCCGATGCCTTAGCTGTTTTTTTATTTTAAGTTTTTTTTTTTTGCAATCAGTAACTGTCTCCCACCGCACGACCCCCTCTCGGTAACTTAGTTTTGCGTAGATACATTTCAGCAAGACCAGGGTAACCTTGACTGTGTAGCTGATAAAAAAAAACACTAGCATTTTTGGAATCATGTCAAGGGAGGGCATATTACGCGATAGTAATTTTGCGAGCGTTTCTTAAGTGAAACCAATGTAAGCTGCAATGCGTACAACGTGAAATAAAGAGTTAGGGTTATTATTCAATGTCGTGCCTTTTTCAGTAGTAGAACAAAAATATCTAACTACAGTGATATCTAAGTCAAAAGGGAAACTTTATATCGAATTCTTAGAGATGGCAACTCCAGCAAAATATCAATAAGATTCAAAGTTGGGCCAGTAATTGTTTCAAATTTTCAAAATCAAAAACAGTAAGCATGCATTTCTGTCAGTTGCGAAGACATCATGATGACCCTAAACTCACGCTGGATGGAACACTTAATACAGTTGTTGAGGAAACAAAATTCTTGGGTATTCTATTTGACAAAAAGCTGACATTTATACCACACATTAAGAATATGAAAGCTAAATGCTTAAAAGCTTTAAATTTGATTAAAGTAATTGCTTACGCTGATTGGAGTGCTGACAAATTGTTTTGCGACATGTCTGTTGGATGATCGAGGAAGCTATCATCATTATCTAAAATCATTTAATCCTCTCCATGGAAGATACGGAACATGGTCGTGCCTGCCAAGATCAGCAAAAGCTGTCATTATTCTTGATGACTTTCGAAGTGTCCATTCTACCATCTTATTCTTGAACTCCTTCGTGTCCAGGGAGAGCATCCGGAGTACGTCTTCGGTAACTGATGGTAACGTACCACGTACTCCTAGGACTAGTCCGTAGGCACCTTCGCAAACGGTGTTTGTTTTCGCTGCCACCAGGCTCCTAAGGCAGTCGTATTTTGTGCTTTGTACGACTAGCATTTAAAGATCTGCCTCCCAGATCATTTCCTTCCCATATGATTGTAGGGTAGGTAATCTAAGAGCGACCTCCCTTGGTGGTAATCGGGCTTATACAATGAACCGATTACACGATAGTGGGGTTCCTCCATCACTATAAACCTCTTTTTCTTTAGTTGTTCAGTAAGTAATTGAACAATTCTATCGTGCCTCTTGACACGCATTAGTAATGTCCAAGGACATGTACACAATACGTGGCATATAGTCTCCCCAGGGGGTCTTGCAACGACGATAGCTAGATTTGGCGGTGTGTCTGCGAACGCCCCTATTTGCAGTCACACGTGTTGGGAAGGTATTTGTCCGGATCCTAATTGCGTCAGAGTATTCTTTTTCACGCAATATATTAGGACTTTTTAACCATACATTGGTAGACCGTACCTTCCTTTGTCGACATGTAATTGCATACCCCGTTACCTTGGGTACGCTGGGCAGACCATTTTGCTTGCTCATTGATTCGGCACTTCGGATTATCTAGGCTAAAGCTATTTCGTATTTCAATCAGAATCGGTCATACATACATTACCCACTCACACATACTAAAAGGTGAAGATCCACCAGAGTGCGTTCCTTGCAATGTACCATTTACTGTTGAACACTTTATGACCACGTGTTCCGACCTGCAACCTACGCGTGATAAATACTATAATGTACACGACATGCAGAAACTTTTTGATACTATTCAAATCACTAGTATTTTAGAGTTCCTAAAGGAAGTAAATCTTTATTTTAAACTGTAACTTTTTATGACCTTACCCAAACTAATTTTTAACTAATACCAATACCAACTATTATTTACATCTTTTCATCAAGATACATTACTTACATCTCCCGTTGATCGGGAACCAATATCTTTAACTGTTACCAACATTTACCATTTTATATTTATCTACTATGGATTTTTTACTATATCGCTGGTCAATATTGAACTTTTTTTACAAATATGACCTACTGTATGGCGCTAAATAGCCTAAAAGTGCTGGTGCGCCGTTAAAATTTAATCAATCAATCAATCATTTCGTATTTCGTTAGGAGAGAGGAGTCGTCGGCTTAGGCCATGGAACCGATTGGTATTTTACTGTTGTAATTATACCCATTTGATTGATTCTCAATCAGACAGAAGCTGGGATCTAAGGCAATGTTGAAAAGAAGAGGTGACAGGGGGTCACCCAGTTTCACACCCCGTGTAATGGCAATTTCGCCTGTATCCTTGCCATTAACTCTGAATGTGGTTGAAGTCTGTTTTCTACGCAACCCGATGCAGGGATAAGTATTGGAAAGTATTAAGGTATATAGCCTCAAGATGGCACTTGAAATTGTGAGAGTGCGCCAATTGTTAATGTCATCCAGTCCTATTTTTGATTTAGGAAGTAAGATACTTCTACTCAATTTGGTCCCCCTGCGGGTTCGGGGTTGTAGAATTGGCCCGACGTGCCTCGCTACGTGTCGTAAAAGGCGACTAAGTAGAGGCAACCTGTTTGCCGTGGGTTGCGACCCGTAACGGAGGAGGAAAGGATCCTGGTAGTTGCAACACACTACTTTGGCCTCTACTTCTCTTAAGACGGGTGGTTGAGATGGGACCGGTCTGGACAAATTTTCAAAATCAAAAACAGTATGCATGCATTTTTGTCAGTTGCGAAGACATCATGATGACCCTAAACTCACGCTGGATGGAACACTTATTCCAGTTGTTGAGGAAACAAAATTCTTAGGTATTCTATTTGACAAAAAGCTGACATTCATACCACACATTAAGAATTTGAAAGCTAAATGCTTAAAAGCCTTAAATTTGATCAAAGTAATTGCTCACACTGATTGGGATAGTGATAAAAAAGTCCTCCTTAATTTGTATAGAACATTTATCCGTTCCATCTTAGACTATTGTAGCATTGTTTATTGTTCAGCTAGAAAGTCATATTTGAAAATGCTTGACCCAATTCATCATCAGGGAATAAGACTGGCTCTAGGAGCATTTAAGACATCTCAGTGTGAAAGCTTTCTCGTGGAAGCGAATGAACCACCTTTATCGCATCGCAGAGAAATGCTTTCTGCACATTATGCTCTTATGTTACGATCCAATCCTCTGAACCCTGCTTTTTCGGCCGTTTTTCATCCAAATTACAAAATTTTATACGTAAATAAACCAAATTCTATACCTTCATTTGGTATTAGAATATCATCCTGCTTTGACCAAATCAAATGTAATCTATCTTCAATCCAGAAAACTTTTGTCTCGAAAACTCCAACTTGGCTCATTAAGCAACCCCAAGTGAATTTTACGTTACACGATCGGAAAAAATCTGAGACAAACCCTATCCTATTCTTGAATTTTTATCATGATCTACTCGATGAATTTACACATTATGCTAGATTTTATACTGATGGATCAAAGGTTGCTGATAAGGCTGCTGCAGCCTTCGTCAGTGGCAAACACATAACCAAAGAGCGTTTGCCAAATGATGCATCCATATTTACAGCGGAAATCAGAGCAATAGACCTTGCTCTGACATTTATCGAAACTAATCATATTCTAAATAGTATTATCTTCTGTGACTCATTATCAGTGCTTCAGGCGCTACACAATATCAAACTAGATAATCCACTATTGGTGAATGTTTTGATAAAAAAACTCTGAACTTAGTGCCTCATGCAATATAGTATACTGTTGGCTACCTAGCCATATTGGTATTAGAGGTAACGAAGAAGCAGACCGGGCTGCTAAGATGGCCCTATCTTTAGAACCATCGGATTTTAAATTACCATATTCTGATTTTAAACCTTGTATCAAAAAGTATCTACGTCAAAAGTGGCAGGTATCATGGGATGATGCAATCAATAACAAACTTCATGCCATCAAACCAATCTTGGGAGTCCCCCTGCGGGTCCGGGGTTGTAGAATTGGCCCGCCGTGCCTCGCCACGTGTCGTAAAAGGCGACTAAGTAGAGGCAACCTGTTTGCCGTGGGTTGCGACCCGTAATGGAGGAGGAAAGGATCCTGGTAGTTGCAACACACTACTTTGGCCTCTACTTCTCTTAAGACGGGCGGTTGAGATGGGCCCGGTCTCGACAAATCGGCTGGTCACGCCGAGCCCTAGGAAGTCTTAATTAACTCTCACCTCCTTTTACTTTTTTCTTGTATCTCGCTTGATACCACCGTTGCCCCTATATACTATT
>JAEAOA010002158.1:0-292500 GCA_016746295.1 Potamilus streckersoni
AAGGTTCCATTTGGCATTCTGAGGCTTTAATCGATTCTGTCGCAAATATATTGTTGTAGGGTTCACCCTCTCTGCTGCTTTGATCAATGTCTTACCCTATGATAAAAATGTATTCAAGTTTGTGAATAATATATAGGTGTGCAGCGTATGGATGCATACGGTAAAGCATAAAACCATCTAAATGTATCTCCTGATATACAGGTTTGGCTTCCAAATAGTTGGCACAGAGTAATTACGTGCTATCTATCAACTATCGTCACCATCTCACTTTCAGGCGAGCCAGAAGACGTTTAGGAGACTATAACAGTGTCTAAAGACGGTCGAGGACAGACATCTGAAATCACGAGCAGTAGGTACATACATCGACTCTCTCTCTCTCTATTTCTCTCTCTCTCACACACACACACACACACACACACACACACACACACACACACACTGACACACATAATCACGAGCAGTTGGTATATCGACTCTCTCTTTCACACACACACACACACACACACTGACACACACATAATCACGAGCAGTTGGTATATCGACTCTCTCTTTCACACACACACACACACACACACACACACACACTGACACACACATAATCACGAGAAGTTGGTATATCGACTCTCTCTTTCACATACACACACACACTGCATATCTGTAAAGAAAATACACACGTAACGTAATACTTTAGCCAGGTGAATATCTTAATTAGAATATTTTTTCAATGGGTGGATTTTTCGATTACAGATGGATATATAAATGTGTACGAATTCGTGTAAATGAAACCTCATATATGTCCGAAATCTGAAGCTTGCAAAAAATTGATTTAATGTCTACGTTTTTGAAATGAACTTTTTACTATTATTGTGCTGTCAATATTTCTGTGCTAATTTAGTAATTTAGACCATAACAAAAGCAAAAAGAATTTCATAACATAGGAAACGCGATCATTGGAACTTTTAATCGCTTCATAAATATATCTGCACGTTGACTCTTTCCTTGGACCTGACTATGACTTGCAATCTATGGATGCATACGGTAAAGCATAAATCATAACACACCATCGTCGCATTCTAATAGCACACCATCGTCGCAAGCCATGTGCGACAGTAGACTGTCATTGCTGGCCACGATGGTAGCGACCATGTCAGAACCAAATGCCAGTACCATAACACACCATCGTCGCAACCTAATAGCACACCATCGTCGCAAGCCCTGGGCGACAGTAGACTGTCGTTGCTGGTTTACGATGGTAGCTACCATGTCAGAACCAAATGTCAGTACCCACGTATTGGTAAGTAGACATTTTCGAAATTTGCTCCAAACCCGGCCCACGCTTTCTCAAACTTAAGAAATAATTTGTAAATAACTTCACAAAACTGGATATTTTATGGACTTCGTAAGTAAAAGTAAGGAAAGTATGTAAATTAGGAAATAAAAAATAATAGTTTATGAACATAACTAATTAGTATAGATAGTATTTGGTATATTTTAAATTAATTTGTGGAATTTATTGTCATATGTGTCCCACATTATGGAACATTATATGTCTTCTCCCACCAGTCGTATCGATTATAGCCCTTCAGTTATTAATATTAATGCGATAAGACGCGGTAGTGCCGATTGACATGTCGATAAATGTGTCCTACTTTTTAATGTCTTGGATAAAGACCTTCCACGGCCGTCGAATTAAAAAAAAAAGATCTCCAACACGACGGAATTCTGACGGCCACCAAGACCGTGCTGACATTAATGAACTTTCATCCCTCAATCAAATTATAACTTTCACATTGATGAAACCAAAATGTAATCTAAAATATATCGTTTCTAACCATGACTCTCTATGATACGAAATGTAATAATGTTCGCTAGAAATTAGTGGGCCAGGAATTATAAAGGTCGCTCAAACATTTATCTGTAGCTGTGGGATCTACTAGTACTGACTATAAGTAGATCAGAGTTTTAGTCATATTGCTTTCCATGTAACAAATTCATTTCGGGGAATGTTTCCCGTTTAACTAAACTCTCATGAATTTTCTTTGGATATATATATATATATATATATATATATATATATATATATATATATATATATATATATATATATATATATATATATATATATATATATATATATATATAAAGCGACAGTTTTTTTTGGAAGCAGAAAAGGTCGGGTGTTGCTTCTTTGAACGGAAGTCAATTACATCTGTACGCGGAAACGTGTCACGTATAACGAATCGCTGAACGAAGCATGAAGCGAACTGACAGTACAGGATGAATATGGAACATTAAAGCATGACGTCTTGCAGGAAACTATACCTCGAAGGACTGTAATGGACAGCCCATATTAATTTTTGTTTTGGGGGAAGGAGGTTATCAGGTTTTCCTGTTGTCAGTTTCCTGCAAGTTTCAGAGAGATAACACGAGTTCATCCGTAGATGGCATCTTCATAATTATTCCTAGATCAAATAAAATCATTTGAAAGGAATGCAAAATGGATCTATATGCAGAAATACATGGCTCAATAGCCGCCATAATTGCTAAACATCGATAAAGTTATACTAATGATAATTCTCTCACAGAGTTCCTTTCGCATTTTTACGTGATAAATCTAACCTATGTATTTCGTTGTATTTGCTTCAGTTGTCACAGTTTTTTTATACTGCGGAATGAAGCTGTAAAAATGATGTACAACTGAGAAAGAGGAACGAAGGTTTACAGAAGGCAATGTGATTCTTGTCCTCTCATTGGTCTAAAAATGTATCCTGAAGTCGTAGCGTAAAATAGTGAATATTTTCGACCAATGCGAGTCGGCGATTCCTTTCCATGCAAAGCAGGCAACATATACCAGTTGTACAATTGTGTTCCCGGTTGCACGCGACTGAAAATTTGTGTAACTTTGTTAAATTACAAGAAATGGAAAATACATACATATACATGAATATCATGCATATCATTTTGCATGTAGATGTAAAATAGCTCACAAACACATAAAGAAAAAGTACCGCCCAGATTTACCTCTAGAAACCTTTATTAAGTGGTAACTTACAAACCAATTAGCTTGAACTATTTACCTTTGCAATTATTGTAACTTGCACTTGTATTTTATCCGCGAGTAATAGTACAAAAAAGCAATAATAGTCACGTGTGAAGGTATATTAAACCTTTTCAAAGCACGCATCGATGCAGGAAATCTAAAAAAAGATACACATGGATAAAAGAAACAAGTTCAAGTCACTTTTAACTTTGCTTTGGGCTGTGAAATTGTATGATTATCACATAGTTGATCAAAGTTGATCAATGTGATCCGTTTGATATACGTGGCTAATCTTGTGAATGTTAGATGTCAGCATGTGAATACGTACGGTAAGACAATTTATGTTCCGGTGTATATCCTCGTTTACACGTGTAGTTTCCGTATAGAGTAATGTACCATCTACCAAGTAGTAGTACTGTAATCATACCATCAGCTGAGCGAAGGCACTCTCGTGAAAAATCATTAGTGTCTAAGTAAGTGGTTGGTATAATGACTCTCTCTCTCTCTCTCTCTCTCTCTCTCTCTCTCTCTCTCTCTCTCTCTCTCTCTCTCTCTCTCTCTCTCTCTCTCTCTCTCTCTCTCTCTCTCTCTCTCTCTCTCAATACGCGCACTGCGGGAAGAATTGCACTCTTTGTTTCTAAACAATTCGTGAATAAAAGCTTAAAATATCCGATGTGTCAAATATACAGATGAACTGTCCATGAGTAAAACATTTATATCTGGAGTGTTTTTTTTAATCCCACAGACTGAAGGCGTGAGAGATACAATCATCGCTACGTCCGTCTTCTGTATGTAGACATGGTGATTTCAACAGTTTTTTTTTTCCCTTGCAATTCTGGTACGTGGCTGATTGAAGGAATAAACCTATCGATTTGGGCGCAGTTTTGTCCAAGGTCAAAATCAGAGGAGACTAAAATGAGAGTTTCCTTTCTGCGTGATAATAAAGTTAACTTGACTTAACAGTCAAAAGATTTCAAAGATAGCACAGGAAAGCAAAGATGCACTAGAGCTGTGGCTGCAATTCCTTTTCGATTTCCCCTTGACAAGTCATGTTTCACGGACCCGAAATTTAGAAGATTTATTTTCACATCGGCATGGTAGTTTTTGAGCTCTGATAAGATTACTATGAAATGTCCCCCCCAACCAATTTTGACAACGTTACAGAATCGATACACTTGAGAAAGGACAGATACCTATCAAGTGTCCGACTGATACGTCGGAGTTCAAGGTCGATAACTCGCTGTTTGTCTAATTGCAAAAATTATGTTCATGTTACATTTTTGTTTTAAATGGACGAGTTTTTCGAGTTCAGATACATGTATATTTATTGAAATGAAATGTCTACCTGCAGCAGCATATTTTTAAAGCCATGTGACAGGTCATCTTGTAATATTTGACGTTTTTTCACCCTCTCTTAATTTGTTGGTATATCCATGTTTTATAGTGTCTGTTTGTCTATCAGCTTTTCCTCCTCTAAAATTGTATTCGTTCCTTGACGGTATCTGTTACGGGTTATGTTCCCACTTTAGTAATTACACCATATTTATTGACGATGTGACTTCAAAGGATCACAACATAAACTATGCATTGTAGTTAGTTTTAATTGCTAGTAGTATAATTACATTATAGTTATATTTATTGCTAGTAGTACCTAAATTACATTATGGTTATTGTAAGTAGTACCTAACTTACATTATAGTTATTGCTGGTAGTACCGAAATTACATTATGTTTATTCCTAGAAGTAACTAAATTACATTATGGATATTACAAGTAGTACCTAAATTACATTATAGTTATTTCTGGTAGTACCTAAATTACATTATGGTTATTGCTAGTAGTACCTATATTAAATTATAGTTATTGCTAGTAGTACCTAAATTAGATTATAATTATTACTAGTAGTACCTAAGTTACATTATAGCTATTGCTAGTAGTAGCTAAATTACATTATATATATATATATATATATATATATATATATATATATATATATATATATATATATATATATATATATATTTCTAATTACATTGTAGTTATTACTAACAGTACCTAAATTACATGTTTATTTCTAGTAATACCTAAATTACATTCTGATTATTGCTAGAAGTATCTAAATTACATTATAGTTGTTGCTAGCAGTACTTAAATTTCACTATACTTATTGCTGGTAGTACCGACATTATGGTTATAAGTAGTTTCAAAATTACATTATGGTTATTGCTGGTAGTACCTAAATTACGTTATGGCCATTGCTAATAGTACCTATATTACATTAGGATTATTGCTAGTAGTACATGAATTACATTATAGTTCTTGTTGGCAGTACCAAAATTACATTATGGTCATTGCTCGTAGTACCGAAGTTACATTGTGGTTATTGCTGGTAGTACAAAAGGTCATTGTGCTGTATTAACTTGGGTTATGCATCTGTGATAGTACTATATCCTTACATGCAAAGGTTACTATACTCTATTAACTGGCGTTATGCATCTGTGTTAGTACTAAATCCTTACATCCAAAGGTCACTATGCTGTATTAACTTGCGTTATGCATCTGTGTTAGTACTATATCCTTACATCCAAAGGTCACTATGCTGTATTAGTTTGGGATATGCATCAGTGTTAGTACTATATCCTTACATGCAAAGGTCACTATGCTGTTTTAGTTTGGGTTATGCATCTGTGTTAGTACTATAGCCCTACATCCAAGGGTCACTAAGCTGTATTAACCTGGGTTATGCATCTGTGTTAGTACTATATCCTTGCATCCAAAGGTCACTATGCTGTATTAACTTGGGTTATGCATCTGTGTTAGTACTATATCCTTACATCCAAAGGTCACTATGTTGTATTAAATTGGGTTATGCATCAGTGTTAGTACTATATCCTTACATCCAAAGGTCACTATGCTGTATAAACTTGGGTTATACATCTGTGTTAGTACTATAGCCCTACATCCAAAGGTCACTATGCTGTATTAACTTGCGTTATGCATCTGTGTTAGGACTATAACCCTACATCCAAAGGTCACTAAGCTGTATTAACTTGGGTTATGTATCTGTATTAGTACTATATCCTTGCATCCAAAGGTCACTATGCTGTATTAGTTTGGGCTATGCATCTGTGTTAATACTATATCCTTACATCCAAAGGTCACTATGCTGTATTAGTTTGGGTTATGTATCTGTGTTAGTACTATATCCTTACATCCAAAGGTCACTATGATGTATTAACTTGGGTTATGCATCTGTGTTAGTACTATATCCTTACATCCAAAGGTCACTATGCTGTATTAGTTTGGGTTATGCATCAGTGTTAGTACTATATCCTTACATGCAAAGGTCACTATGCTGTATTAGTTTGGGTTATGCATCTGTGTTAGTACTATAGCCCTACATCCAAAGGTCACTATGCTGTATTAGTTTGGGTTATGCATCTGTATTAGTACTATATCCTTGCATCCAACGGTCACTATGCTGTATTAACCTGGGTTATACATCTGTGTTAGTACTATATCCTTATATCCAAAGGTCACTATGCTGTATTAACTTGGGTTATGCATCTGTGTTAGTACTATACACTTGCATCCAAAGGTCACTATGCTTTTTTAACTCGGGTTATGTATATGCGTTGAGATCACGACAACATAGATTATTTAACACTATTGGTGGCGCTCTGCAGTTTCGTATTTAGCATTGGGTTAGAATTTTAAAGAAAAAGAATTTTCCCAGGTTTCCTCACTAGTTCTGGCTATTTAAAAAAAAGACTTATATATCTTTGGTATTGTTCAAAAAACCGTTTATTCCCTTTTTTGGGTGTTTGATTGATGGGTGTAATATGGGTTATAGAGTATACAGCTTGGCCTTACTCCAGATGTGCACCTTTCAAAAAAGTGCTAGCTCTACTTGCTCATTTTCACTTCCCGAACTTCAGAGGTAAATTGTAAACAAAAGTGCTGATAACTTGTTTTAAAATACATTTTATGTATTTGGTAATTCATTCATTGCACTTTTAGAAGCTTGTATTGTCTAGTTTGGCAAAATTCATTTTCTCTATTTTAATAGCTGCCAAGGATAGTGTACTTCAGACGAATTCAGGTTGATGTTTGGAGCACAAGGGATCAGTCATTTTAGTTAGCAGTGTGCTAAGATCATTTAAAATTTCCAAAAGTACAATATCCAAAGAAATTTCAGCCACATTAGATGAAAGTACCATATAGGTATGCCAACATTTTCTCCACTGTGCATGTTTAAAATGAAAACAACTTCAACTTACATGCATCACTGTCTCAAAAGTACTTAATAACTGGTGAGTGCCTACATTTTAAGCCTAGCCTACACAGAAGTCATTTTCTGGCCATTGAAGTTAAAAGTAGGAATAAGTGTGTTTATTCAATATATCTTATATTCGCTACATTGTGATAGGTTACTCTGCCTCATCTACATGTAGGAGGACCCGAGGTGCATAGTTGTCTGAAGCGCTCGTCTTTACTGATCACGTGCATACCTCACCTCTGTCCTATTGAGTTCGATTGAGTTTAAACCAACGAAACAAAATACGTCCACACGTTAGCTGTTATAGTACCTTCCGATGAGTAGGTTTTTGAAAGGTAGATAAAGGCATTTAACCCGAAGCCACAGCTGTGGTGGCTTATCATGGCGATCACTGATGCGTGTAATGGCGGTCATACTGGCGGTCACTTCAAGCGCCTGAGTCTGCATTTTTACCAATAAAGCACGACGAAATTTCGGACCATAGGAAATCAACTTAACGGTATTATAAATTAACACAAGGAATGCAAGCGTGACTACAACCCTCCGCTTGATTGACTTTTCTCACGCGTCTTTTTTCCCTTCAGATACGCAAGAAGTCTGAAAAACTACACCTATCCATTCAAAAACAGTAACGTACCAAAGCATCACTCGGACGACCATCGCCTGAATCCTATCCGGCGAATTAACCTTTATTTTCACCATGACGGTCACAAACACTGGAAAAATGAAACATTTGAGGAAGTAGCCCATTTCTACTAGTTTCTACCCTGCAGTAAATTTGCGTTAGGGTCTAATAATCGTTCCGAACAGGGCGAATAATCTGTTCTCTTATAGTACTAGGCACTATTATTTGAACGTGATGACTTCATCAACCGTTATTTGTTACTATCAGAACTTTTTATATTTCTGTCCTGGAAATTTATACAAAAATTATTAAATGATTTAATCTTAAATGGAAAAAGTTTAACATTTTTTATCTTGTAAAATTAGTTTCATGACGTTATTTAGCCCGTGGTAGAAATGGGCTACTTCCTCAAATGGTTCATTTTTCCAGGGAAAACGCTAACCTCCTTCCCCCAAAACAAAAATTAATATGGGCTGTCCATTACAGTCCTTCGAGGTATAGTTTCCTGCAAGACGTCATGCTTTAATGTTCCATATTCATCCGTACTGTCAGTTCACTTCACGCTTCGTTCAGCGATTCGTTATACGTGACACGTTTCCGCGTACAGATGTAATTGACTTCCGTTCAAAGAAGCAACACCCGACCTTTTCTGCTTCCAAAAAAAACTGTCGCTTTTTATAGGATACATAAAGGCAATAAAATATGACAAATCAAAACTTCCGACATTAAGACGAATCATTTCATGTTTTTATTAATGTAAAGTTCAAGTACGTACGCGAAGACGGAATTGATTGAAAAGTGGGTATATTGGATGTGAGATGAATAATTGTATAAACAACAATAACAATAACAACAACAACAATAATAATAATAATAATAATAATAATAATAATAATAATAATAATAATAATAATAATAATAATAATAATGGATGGCTGGATGAGTGTGTTGAATTCATATATATATATATATATATATATAGAGAGAGAGAGAGAGAGAGAGAGAGAGAGAGAGAGAGAGAGAGAGAGAGAGAGAGAGAGAGAGAGAGAGAGAGAGAGAGAGAGAGAGAGAGAGAGAGAGAGTACAGCAATGTGTAGTTTAGTTTCCGGATGATAACATAGATTCTGTGAAGATTTCATGACAGCTTGGTCACGTGTTTCCCTGATCCCAAAGAAGAAATCAACGGATTTCGGGGGAGTAGGTACAAAGATCATCTGTTCTAACCACATCAGTCACTGATGTTACGGGTTGATCACCCTCAATCGCATTAGTCACTGATGTTACGGGTTGATCAACCTCAATCACATTAGTCACTGATCAACCTCAATCACATTAGTCAATGATGTTATGAGTTGATCAACCTCAATTATCACTACATGTTTAATGAGTTAATTAAGAATGAATCTGAATTGTTTGCTTTTTAGACTGTTTTCATGTTTTGTAAGAAAAAAATCAACAAATAATTCGCACGTTTTTGTGGTATATATATATATATATATATATATATATATATATATATATATATATATATATATATATATATATATATATATATATATAATCACACCATTTCCCAAATTTATAACTACAGTAAAATAACCTAGTTACTCCTTTCAGTTAGAATCGATGCAATATGTTGCTTATGTCGTGCTGGTCTGATAAATCACCGCCCGTTCCTCCCCGATGTATTAATACTGATGGACGATGTGTGGTTCTAATTTCAACTGTTTATTAAAATGTGCAATTTGCTGAATGTACATGTTTCCGGAACACACTTGCCTACAGTTGAGACAGATATCGGAATTTAGTAATAGTCATATCGAGCGCGAATTCTAAATGGCCACAGGGAAGAGGGTTGTGCTATTGCACCTGCATTTATATGTCGCCTGCCATATGATTTGATCCGAAAAAATATAATGTATATGTTGTCAAATGAGCCCTTCAGCCGACGTTAGCTTAAAAGCTGTGAGACATACATACCACTGAGTGTATAAAATATACACCGATGTATGCAGGCAAGATTGGCTACGTAAGTTTTCAGTTTTTATAAATAGTCGATATCAGCCCCTAAATCAGCAGTCAGTTTCATTATGCGTATAGGGCTGATTTATTGGCCTACTGTCATGCTCATTTGAAGCAATATAGTCAAAATTAATGGAGTAAATACACGGAGTAATTACCAAAAATGGAAACATAAACCTGAATCGATTTCAGCGAAACAGTACATGTATTCTAATATATTTATCCCGAAAAGAGCATGTAGTTTAAAGTACAAGATCAATAGTGGTACAAATATATTTAACTCTTACGTTTCTATCTGTGACCGATTATACATTATATTTCCCTGTGCTACATAAAGAACCTTGTGGATTTCAGAGTTTGTATCTTGAAGTTCAAAGACTTTCTTACTGAAGATTTTGTCACTATATTTAATTTCCGGACAAAAATGATTTTATTTTTGCAGGGTTGGGGTGGGTGTTATGGATTTGTCTGGGAGGTATCATCGATCTGAAATACAATTTAATTTTCTTCCCTATCCAGCTTGGATTGCTTTTGTCTAAGTGACTTTCGGCATATGGACCCAAGGGAGTGGAGGTTTACTTTTGTCCAACATTAGGGGCCACTGGATTTATTTAAGGTTTATGTGCAACTCTGGTCATATGACTATAAGTTAGCATAGGATAAATTATACACTGTAATTAATTTCAGACGAGAGCAGTACTTGAGGTAAAATTATTTAGTTAGCTGTCACCTAATCAAGCAAAAAGTGTTGGTTTTGTGTGTCACTAAAGGCAGAAAACGACAAGTTGAAAGCATTTGAAAACAATTTTAACGCAACCCCAGTAAATGTATCTGAGATTACATGTTATAAAAATCACTCTTTTCATCAGTTCAGTCTGTAATGGTTCCTGGCGTTACGAATGGGTAACCCCAACTTTACAACCACACGTTTAGGGGGTTTAATCTCCATTCCAGATCTTGAATTCATAAACCTTTTTGACATTTTAAAAACAAAAATAAGAAAGAAAAAACGTGTTCAGTTGGCGTTTGATAACTATTTGTGTCTATTTGCAGTAATATCCAGGTATTCATGTCGGTTAGAATTCATTACAGTGTATCGTTTACTCTTCTTTTTTGAAAAGTCATATGACCAAAATACATGGTATAATGGCAAACCTAGAAGGGCTCATCAAACTTTTTAGAATCCAGCACACCATTCCACCTTTCCAGAAATAAAATGGCAAAAGCCGAAACTTTTCCATCACAAACGGTATCAACTTCTACATTTTTTTTTGATTTAGCTTTAAATATGCTTAATTGGCTAAAAGAAATATGCAGCAGTAAAATTTTACTTAAAAGGCAAGTTAACCACCAAAAACCAATATTAATTTTATTTGACTTCGGTTTGTGAAAAGCTTCAGTTCTGCGACATCTGAATTCCTTACTTTTGCTAATTTCTATACATATCAGCTAATTACCAGCTTTCTGTACGCATCAGCTAATTTCTATTTATAAGCGAATTACAATTAACTAATTGGCAGGTTTCTGCACATAGCTTATTTCTATAAATATCAGCTAATTACTAGTTTTCTGCACATATCAGTAGTTTACCAGCTTTTTGTACATGTCAGATAATTGCCAGATTTCTGTAGATATCTAGCTAATTACCAGCTTTCAGTACGTATTGGATAATTTCCAGCTTTCTGTAGATATCTAATTACCAGCTTTCTATACATATCAGATATTTGCCAGCTTTCTGTTGTACATACTACTTAATTACCAGCTTTTTATGTATATTGGCTAATTGCTAGCCAACTCAGTAAGTAACAAAGTGGGGTGGAACTTTTTGTCTAAATTGCTTGCTATAAAATGTGGGAGATGAAATACTGGCTTTCACGAGGAACCTGCGTGACACATGCATACAGCTGTTATTGAACTCAGTTCTAATGATTCACCATCATTATACATTTGAAACTTAATTATTGGAGAAACGCCAGTCTGAACATTTCATTTAGAATTGCAAGTTTGCATCCGCCTTTCGGGAATTTAGGTAGACGGTGTTATTACCACATACCTTGATGTTTATGCGTTCTAGGGAAAGTGTATATTTAGTTGAGCTGAGAATATATAGGGTGATATACCATTTAATGACAAGTCCAGATATATAGTTTTAGTATTCGTGGAATAAAGAAGTATTCTTTTATGTTGGTAATTTTACATTAATTCATCCAATTGGCGCCAAGGAGAATATTGGTCGTGTACAGCAAGGGTTGGAAATCAGCTGTGAAAAAGAGTTATCGGATCTCCAATGACGTTTTTAATGTAGCATGCGCTTTCATAGAGTACGTGAACTGTTCCTGAAATTTATTTCACTCAATAACGGAACTCAATTCCATTTCGACGTCTCATTTTCTGTTGATTTCTTCAAAACATCACAATAAATTTCCTCGTGGACGTCTGTTGGTTATCCTATAGTGCTTCCTAGTTTTCTTTTACAATCTCTATTACGCTTAAAATCCATTTTGATACTTTAAAAATTAAAAAAAATTTGAATCCTAATGGAATATTAATTTTCAAAGGGTGGCGATATGTATTTATGTATGTATGTATGTATGTATGTATGTATGTATGTATGTATGTATGTATGTATGTATGTATGTATGTATGTATGTATGTATGTATGTATGTATGTATGTATGTATGTATGTATGGATGGATGGATGGATGGATGGATGGATGGATGTGTGTTTGTATGTGCGTGCGCTTGTGTATGCATGCATGCGTGCGTGTGCAAGCATGCATGTATGTATAGGAACACGTCAGCACAATAATGGCTATATGGTACTTATTGAAAATCAAGATAAAACCGTTGACAAAAAGAAATGTACAAGTATTCAGAATGATGAGCTGAAAGTAAACGTAAATATGAAGTACTACAAAATACAATGTAATGATGTTAACATTCAGTAAAAATATATTTGATTTAAAATTAAAGTTAAAGGTAAAAATATATTTGATTTAAAATTAAAGTTAAAGGTTTTATCCCGAAGTTGTAGAATGTAGAAAGCGATCACGTAGCACTGTTTGTTCATAACTTTCTCTGCTTTCATCTTTCATCCTTCCTGATGTTCTTTGTGTGCACATATATATTGCATATAATGCCTATAAACCTACCTAAGTCCCAACCAATGCACACACACACACACACACACACACACACACACACACTTGCATCCCAACCTTTCTGTCTCGGTTGTTAACGCATTTCTAAACATAGCCAATTATATATGCATCACACTTTCTTTAGTTAAACAGTAATCGCTAGCACAACTAAGTCTTTAATTCTTTATGAGAGATTTTTTGTAAAACAGTAATCACTAGTACCTAGACAAAACGAAGTCTTTTATTCTCACAACATTGAATAATTTTCAAGTAAATATTAGTCTTTTATTTTGTTACCTGTAGACTGGGTTGATAGACTCCAAGAGAAAACCGCAGTCGTAATTTGGAAATTTACAGCACGGCACTTCTTTAACTTCAGTTTGTACTGCCTAATCTGAAAGTGTGAACAACAGGATTCTTATTATATTGGGCATCTATCATTATACAGACTCCAGCACCGTTTCGGATAGGTAAATACTCTCGGCTTTCTCTGCTTTCATCTTTCATCCTTCCTGATGTTCTTTGGTGAATATAATATTGAATACACTGGTAATGTTTTCGGAATAACTTTTAGAGTGCTATTTGCCTTGCATATTTAGTTCTGAAGTAAAATGTACCCAAAGGGACAAAATAGGAGTAAATCACATCGAATGAGCAACAAGCGAATGCAAATAGCTGTTTCTGATTTTTTTGTGTATGTAACTGATGACGTTTAATGCAATTACAAAGTATAGAACACTGCGTGCTTGTGCGAATAATAAGGGAATTGGCTTTGACCAGAAACGTAATTCGGCCTAAAGTACTTAAATCGATTTGTTTATTTTTTTCTTATTCTGTAAATGGAAGTCATCAGCACACCTGAACAACCGTTAAAGAGTAAAACAACGATATGGTCACAAGACCAAAACTCATGCCAGCTTTCATTAAAGAATGGGATCAGCAGTCTCTGAAAGAAGACAGCTGGGAGGAGAAAAACTGAAAATTGTACAAAAAGTGACCCCTAGTCCCACTCGACTTTATTTTTTGTTGAAAGAGACTATTAGGATTTGTTTCGGGACTAGAATAGAATCAAAGCAAATCAATTAGGTGGGAAGGAAACCAACTTTCGTACCTGTAAAACGAATAATTGCCATCAATTACAAACAAATAATCATATTTATAGCTTATGTGGATTCAAGACATCTTTGATGAGTATTTCGCACTCAACAGTTGAGTTTTTCTTTTCTCTTTTTTCACAAAAGATTGGTGTAGCAGAGGTTATGGTTATAAATGTTTTCGGCACAAGTTTGGCTTAAAATATGTTCCTACTGTTTCTTATATATATATATATATATATATATATATATATATATATATATATATATATATATATATATATATATATATATATATATATATATATATATATATATATTCCTTGTTATAAAAATAAAGTAGATGACATAATGTGGTGAAGATGCTTTAAAATTATAGTTAAAATGAAATGATATGCATGACACGAATTATATGATATTTTAAGCATACGTTTGGTAATATTAAATGCCAAAATTATAGATTGTATCTAGCTTTGTTTTCTTTCCAGATTCAAAATGACGACAAAGCGTACTGTATCCCTAGCATCACGTAATGAGAGTGGTGTAGGGGCCGGTGATGTTACAACGCAGATGACTGGTCAGGATGTTCTTGCAAATGGCTTCAATAGTTACAAAGAAGGATACGAAACGATTGAAAAAAGCGAGTTCGGTCAACAATTTCGAAAGCTCTTCCATTATGTTTTGTTTCCATTGAGTGTCCTCGTTCTCATGCCAAACCTGGTGATGCTTCTTTGGTACGCCATGTCCAAATGTGATGGAAGTTATTCACATCTTTTGTCTCTTTTCTACGATCGATCCATCATTGATGTATTACTGAAAGTTTGGAGTTCTGTTCCAATATGTAGCCTATTTTCTATCAGCGTCATAGGCGGGTATTTTGCTTGGGCTCTATTCTGGATGAAGGTATTGCCAGGGAGGCGCGTAGAAGGCCCCATCACTCCAAATGGAAACGTTCCGTTGTACAAAGATAACGGATTCCTACATTACACGGTCACCATGGCGGGATTCACTATTTTGACAGTCATCTTGAAATCCTTCGAAATGTCGCCTAGTATTGTGTACGACCGATTAGGGGAACTCCTTGCCACGATTATTATATTTAGCATATTTTTCTGTTTGTTCTTGTATTTGAAAGGACTCTATGCACCTTCCTCCACTGACTGTGGAAAATCTGGATACTTCATCTTTGACTATTATTGGGGCACTGAACTCTATCCTCGTGTATTTGGAATAGACATAAAGGTATTTACCAACTGTCGATTTGGAATGACTGTGTGGCCTCTTCTTGTATGCTGCTACGCTATCAAGAGTTACGAACTCTGGGGCTTCGTGGACAGCATGATAGTTTCAACTGTTTTACAGCTGGTTTACATCACGAAGTTCTTCATCTGGGAGGCTGGATATATGCAATCACTAGACATTATTCTGGATAGAGCAGGATTTTACATCTGCTGGGGATGTCTTTGTTATCTACCCGCTTTATATCCGGCTACAAGCTTCTTTCTAGTCGAACACCCGGTTGTTCTTGGAAATTTCTGGGCTTCGATTATTTTTGGTTTTGGAATAGGTTCCATTGCAATCAACTATTTGGCAGATGCCCAGAGACAAATGGTACGCGGAGCTAATGGAGAATGCTTAGTTTGGGGCCGGAAACCAGAAATCATTCGTGCTAAGTATAGGCTAGAAAGCGGGGAGATCAAAGAGAGTATCCTGCTTGCCTCTGGTTGGTGGGGACTCTCCCGCCACTTTCATTACGTACCAGAAATTTTGCTTGCCTTTTGGTGGTCCGTTCCAGCGCTTTTTACTTATCTCATGCCCTATACCTATGTAATTTTTCTAACCATTCTTCTGATTCACAGGAGCTACAGAGATGATCACAAATGTGGGAAGAAATATGGGGAATTTTGGCACGAGTACCGCAGACGTGTTCCGCGTAGAATCGTACCATACTTGTTCTAGATTCTGGTTGTATAACATGATAGTATTTTCTCATCTTTGAAAATTTGTAAATTTAATATAATATAGACATGTAATGTAGATGCCTTTCATGAAAGTACTTATACTAACAAGGAAGAAAGAAATATTATCAAAATATTAAGATGATGACAAAAGATCAGCTTAACATGGAATCCCCCCCCCAAAAAAAAGAAAGGCCGATTCCAGAGTAAGGGTCTCTATAATATTTTCCAACATATGGAAACTTGAAAACCCAATTGATTAATACGTTGGGATTTCATTATGCTGTTGGCTTTTTTTTTAATTTAGCTGACCGTCCGTCAGCAATTCTTTGTTACCAACTCTGCGGTCCATATTTGCCTTCCAATTTCAATCAAATTATGAATATGGGTTTATATTATCACAATTGTAGATGATTTCGATCATGAGCGAGATCCAGCATACAAATAAAGTGATCTTGCATCAGATTGGTTAACATTTGTATCACTCTGTTGGCCGTATTTATATTATTGGGGTCTTTATCGAGTTCCATGCATATTAATATGATGATCCTGATCCGAGTTTGGTGCAACTTGGAATATGTACTAATATCATTTAGATGTCGGATTATTTCAGTAATGATATATATCCACGCATATTAATCATATGATCTGACATCGGAGTGGTTGAGTTGGTTACGCCTCTTAAAACTACATTTCTGATCTGATTTGTGTCCAAACTTTGGCTGGTATTTGTAAAATCGTGGATGGACTCAATAATGAACAAAATTCACACATAACTAAGTGTTTCATTTTAGATCTTATCGGCTGAACAGGTTGCCACTCTGGAAGTCATGTATCCGTTTTTAATTAAACGTGCTTACATCATCAAAATCTTCGATTCCATACTAGCGCGAGCCGTTCTTATTTACGAAGTGATCTTACATAATACTGACTAAGTATATTATCAATTATTCTCATCCGATTTTGATCAAATTTGGAATATGGACTGATGTCATCACATATTTTCGAAAGTCAGAGCTGAGTTTGCTTTGGATTGGTCGACTTTGTCACCACTCTTGGTGCCATAGTTTTCAGTCTTTTGGATTTTTTGACCAAATAGATCTTTATTGCAATTTGGGAGATAATTTACAGGATGTTTATTACAATACAGAATAAGCCTGCTTAGTGTGATGGTCGTCTTTTAGGTTATGTAAGTGTGGTAAGCATCATGTCCGCTTGAGCCTCTTGTTTTACTTTGATCCATCTGCAAACTTTATTAACCCAGATCTGTCGTCGCATAATGGCAGACCAGGGTTGAAGTAGTGTGTGAAATCAATTTTACCCTATGGTAGGTTAAAGATAATATTTGTTGAGATCATTTATGAAACAAATAAACAAATTAGATACTGACGGACTTGTAGCGATTGTTATTCTTGAAATCCAAACATTATTTCTTGGCTATGGATGTAAATTGGTTATTATTAGAAGAAATGTGCCAGTATATAATTTATATTTAGACTCAAAACTCTTTAACAGTATTACGATATTTTATTTGTCGTTTTTGTTTATTTATTTACTTATTTATTATACATTCTTTGTTTTAGGTTTGATAGATGTGTTGTCTTTGAATTATTTGATCATGAACACGGCTGGTGTTGACATCTTTAGCTCCGAAGTTTTAATTGTTCATGTCATGGTTGAATATGAAATTGAAATCATTGTTCAATATCCGCTTGCATGAAATTTTTTAGACAACTATTGAAATGGCATACAAAAAATAATTTATTTTAAGGTGTATAATCATAACGCAGTGAAGTAAGAATACCATTATTTCATGTGGGAACAAATTATAATAATATGAATGCAGTTTTACTTTGCGAATTGAAGCGCAAGGAGAGGGAATGGATGCATATTGCTTGTATTGTTTGTGTTGCTTTGTAAATGGTGCGTTTAAAAATAAGTAAAATTAAAAAAACCTGGACATACATACTCAGATATTATAATTTACGATGAAAAATATAGACAAGTAAAGAAATTAACGTTGCCGTTATCTCGTTTTGACATAAAATAGTAACAGTGGCGTAGGAAGACACCCCTCCCTTAATTTTGGGACCACCTTTCAATTGAAAAAAAAAAACGTTTGACGGACGTGTTAGGCTGTTGTGGGGATTGCTTGGGCGGTTGTTACGCCACTGGGTAGTCGGATCCCGAGTCTGGTAAATTACAGTGAAATTAAATCAACTCTGGTTAGCAAAAGTGACGCCATCAAAGTGACGTCTTCAAAGTAACATTATCAACAAACCGCGGTCAAACGAGCGTGGCAAATGTGGTTCTTCCTTTATAAATATAGCGAATATATGCTAAGTTAGTGAAGGAAATTGATTATGGCAGACGAGAGCTTTGTGTTCATAACAACCACACTGTCTAGCATATTGGTATCTAGGCAGTTATAATCATAGTAAAAGAATACGGTAATGGGGAATGGATGGATACAGATACGGTATATGGAATCGGATGGGTACAAATAAGGTATATGGAATCGGATGGGTACAAATAAGATATATGGAATCGGATGAGTACAAATACGGTATATGTGACTGGATGGATACAAATACGGTATATGGGACTGGATGGGTACAAAACCGGTATATTGGACTGGATGGGAGCAAGTACAATATGTGGGAATTAATTTGGGGCGTGTGTCCGTAATGGTACTTCCTATTAGTAGTTTTTACTTAAATCATCTTATGACAAAATATTTGTAATTTCAGTTTTAGGGCTATTTAGAAGTTTAAATAAAAATGCTTAGTGTACAAAAAGAATGCATTAAAACGCTGAATTTGCTGAACTCTCCATACACATACTATGAATATTGTATCAATGTGGCTCACAGTCGTTCCTTCCGTCAAATATTTTCTTTAGCATTTGTTAATACGTGCAAATAATATCAGATATGATGCGTACGAACTTCTGTGAAGTTAGATGCCATTCATACGGACTTGAGGAAAGCTAGATAATTTCCATTATGTCATGGCATTTTTAACTCAATCGATTCAGTCATTCATTCAGCCAACCTTCCAGGTTAAGTAAAAGGTTGAAAGAAGAACTTATAAATATTATCAATTTAATGCATGTTTCTGGTGTATGCATCTTTGAGAAACGAACGATTTTCAACATCATAATCTCTTCTCCTATAAATGCTATAAACATGTTACAAATGCCATACGAATATTTTTATTAGCACGAGTGACCGATATCTTAAACGACTCCAATAGTATATGTTCCCGGAAATGTCTATATCAGTTTTGCTCAAATGGAATCTATCTAGTCTTTACTCAAATGGAATCTATCTAGTCTTTACTCAAATGGAATCTATCTATTCTTTACTCAAATGGAATCTATCTAGTCTTTTCTCAAATGGAATCTATCTAGTCTTTACTCAAATGGAATCTATCTAGTCTTTACTCAAATGGAATCTATCTAGTCTTTACTCAAATGGAATCTATCTAGTCATTACTCAAATGGAATCTAGTCTTTATTCACAAGATGAATATTCCTTATTCCAAATGTGTTACGATTTATAAGCTTATTTTATTTGTCGTAGTCAGAAGATTGTTAGAGACACGTGCAACAAAAATTGATTTCATTGGTCGGCTTGTTATTTGTGGGCGGAGTTTTCTATAGGTCCAATTATAAATGAAACTTTAAATTGACAACTTTGTGTCTTCGACTGGGGGATGCAAACCATGTACGGATTTTGAAATAAACAAGTAAGATGGCTGCCAGTAACGCACAAATGTTTATACTTTCTTTTGTGTAAAATGTGTTTATTTGTTTTAAATGATATGTGAGATGCCTGTTGTAATAAGATGTTTTCTTTTTTGGTGTAGTCAAACGTTTGATACATATGCGAGTGTTACTAGTACAAAAACGAATCTGTATAACTACAGTCATTTGTTTATGAAATGTTACATCATTGGCCAAATTCTTGTCTTATTTATACTGATTTTGTTTTAGTTTGCACCTAGTCATTTTTGTTACTAAGAATTAAAAATAGTCAATTGTGTTTTCTGACGATTATAAAATATATAAGATTCAAAAGAATAAAGCCAAAATCAAAAAATGTCTAAACTTTTAGTTTTGTCCTTTGTTTTAAAAGCTATCTATCCTTTTATTTATCACTCTATCTTTCTATTTAGTCTATGTGGCAGAGAACATTCAAATTCAAACGTAATAAAAAAGACATTTATAATAAAACCTGTTAAACAAAATTTGGCAAAATTTGACAGAAATCATTTTGACATTGAATGCCTTTTAATATTAGGCAAATAAAATAATATCTATATTACTAAAATCGAGAAAAATCAACTTTTAAGAGAATCTTTCCAGAAACTACCGTATAGTTGTGTGGAAATTATCTTTTGCTTTTAAATATTGAGACAAACAAAACTTTAAATGACATCTTCTGAAAAGCAACTGTACGGAACTTAAATAAATTAGTTGTTTGTAACCCATCTGCTTATAGATGAGATCTTGTGATTGTTTGCAAAAAATAAATACGATTCATTGACCAATACGTTAAATTCAAGGCTACGGGTCCGTAGAAGACGTATCAACAAAGACCCACATTGAAAGCTGAAAATACAAGAAATTGAAAATTTTAGAAAAGCTATACTACAGAGTTACATTTGAGCTTAAAGCTATGTTTTTTTTTTACTGAGTTCAATATACTGTAAGAAACTTTGCGTGATTCTGATGCCATGACTTGAGGTTGACGCTGTGCCATGGACATTGAAAATGGTTTGACAAATCTTTGCAAGTTTGCTTCAGAAAAGAATAGTCGATCTGTCTTAAAATTTTCATGCGTTTATCAGTGATTATAATGTCTGAAATTTGACAGTTTATCTATTACGCTATCGAGGACAACAGCTATCCCATAAACTGAGAATGTTCTCATTTGCATACAGATAAGTTTGAATACAGGATGAAGGAAACAATTATTCATATGACTATAGTTAAATTGGTTATAAACGCACCAATATCCTCCCAGCTCTTGATCCACAGGCTTTCAATTTTAATTAACAGAATACGCCACTGATAATACGTTAACTAACGGCAAATGACATTGGAAATATGGTAATTTGATATTGCTCAGATATAAAAAAGCAGTAAAGTTACAAATAAACCTACAATATTAGAAACTATCGAATCAAGTGTAAGCGGACATCCATTGAAGTGTAAGCATGGACATCCAGTCAAGTGTAAGCATGGTCATCCAATCAAGTGTAAGCATAGTCATCCAATCAAGTGTAAGCATGGCCATCCAGTCCAGTGTATGCATGGTCATCCAATCCAGTGTAAGCATGGTCATCCAATCCAGTGTAAGCATGGTCATCCAATCCAGTGTAAGAATGGTCATCCAGTCAAGTGTAAGCATGGTCATCCAATCCAGTGTAAGCATGGTCATCCAGCCAAGTGTAAGCATCGCTATCTGGTCATGTGTGAGCATGACCATCCAATCAAGTGTAAGCGTGGTCATCCAATCAAGTGTAAGCGTGATCATCTTGTCATATGTAAGCATGGCCATCCAGTCCAGTGTAAGCATGGTCATCCAGTCCAGTGTAAGCGTGGTCATCCAATCAAGTGTAAGCGTGGTAATCTTGTGATATGTAAGCATGGTCATCCAGACATGTGTAAGCATTGTCATCTGGTCAAGTGTAAGCATGACTATCGATTCAAGTGTAAGCGTGGTCATCCAGTCAAGTGTAAGAGTGATCATCTTGTCATATGTAAGCATGGTCATCCAGTCCAGTGTAAGCATGGTCATCCAGTCCAGTGAAAGCATGGTCATCCAGACAAGTGTAAGCATGGTCATCGAGTCAAGTGTAAGCATGGTCATGCAGTCAAGTGTAAGCATGGTCATCCAGTCCAGTGAAAGCATGGTCATCCAGACAAGTGTAAGCATGGTCATCTAGTCAAGTGTAAGCATGGTCATCCAGTCCAGTGTAAGCATGGTTATCTGGTCAAGTGTAAGCATGGTCATCCAGTCAAGTGTAAGAATGGCCATCCAGTCCAGTGTGAGCAATGTGATCCGGTCAAGTGTAAGCATGGCCATCCAGTCAAGTGTAAGCATGATTATCTGGTCAAGTGAAAGCATGGCCATCCAGTCAAGTGTAAGCATGGTCATGCAGTCAAGTGTAAGCGTGGTCATCTGGGCAAGTGTAATCATGGTCATCCAGTCAAGTGTAAGCATGGTCATCCAGTCCAGTGTAAGCATGGTCATGCAGTCATATGTAAGCATGGTCATCCAGTCCAGTGTAAGTATGGTCATCCAGTCAAGTATAAGCGTGGTCAAATGGTCAAGTGTAAGCATGGTCATCCAGTCATGTGTAAGCATGGTCATCCAGTCAATTGTAAGCATGGTTATCCAGTCCAGTGTAAGCATGGTTAACTGGTCAAGAGTAAGCATGGTCATCCAGTCCAGTGTAAGCATGGCCATCTGGTCAAGTGTAAGCATGGTCATCCAGTCAAGTGTAAGCATGGTCATCTGGTTAAGTGTAAGCAATGCCATACAGCCCAGTGTAAGCATTGCCAACCAGTCCAGTGTGAGCATGGTGATCTGGTCAAGTGCAAGCATGGTCATCCAGTCAAGTGTAAGCGTGGTTATCTGGTCAAGTGTAAGCATGGTCAGCCAGTCAAGTGTAAGCATGGTGATCTGGTAAAGAGTAAGCATGTTCATCCAGTCAAGTGTATGCAAGGTCATCCAGTCAAGTCTAAGAATGGCCATCTGGTCAAGTGTAAGCAAGGTCAGCCAGTCAAGTGTAAGCATGGTCGTCCAGTCCAGTGTGAGCATGACCATCAAATCAAGTGTAAGCGTGGTCATCCAATCAAGTGTAAGCATGGTCATCCAGTCAAGTGTAAGCGTGGTCATCTGGTCAAGTGTAAGCATGGTCAACCAGTCAAGTGTAAGCATGGTGATCTGGTCAAGTGTAAGCATAGTCATCCAGTCAAGTCTAAGAATGGCCATCTGGTCAAGTGTAAGCAAGGTCATCCAGTCAAGTGTAAGCATTGTCATCCAGTCCAGTGTAAGCATGATCATCCAGTCCAGTGTGAGAATGACCAACAAATCAAGTGTAGGCGTAGTCATCCAATCAAGTGTAAGCATGGCCATCCAGTCAAGTGTAAGCATGGTGATCTGGGCAAGTGTAAGCATGGTCATCCAGTAAGGTTTAAGCATGGTGATCAGGGCAAGTGTAAGAATGGCCATCCAGTCAAGTGTAAGCATAGTCATCCAGTCAGGTGTAAGCATGGTCATCTAGTCATATGTAAGCATGATGATCCAATCAAGTGTAAGCATGGTCATCCAGTCATGTGTAAGCATCGCTATCTGGTCATGTGTGAGCAAGGTCATCCAGTCAAGTGTAAGCATTGTGATCCAATTAAGTGTAAGCGTGGTCATCTTTTCATATGTAAGCATGGTTATCCAGTCAAGTGTATGCATGGTCATCCAGTCAAGTGTAAGCATGGTCATCCAGTCCAGTGTATGCATGGTCATCCAGTTAAGTGTAAGCATGGTCATCCAGTCCAGTGTATGCATGGTCATCCAGTCAAGTGTAAGCATGGTCATCCAGTCCAGTGTAAGCATGGCCATCCAGTCCAGTGTGAGCATGGTGATCTGGTCAAGTGTAAGCATGGCCATCCAGTCAAGTGTAAGCATGGTGATCTGGGCAAGTGTAAGAATGGTTATCCAGTCAGGTGTAAGCATGGCCATCCATTCAAGCGTTAGCATAGTGATCTGGTCAAGTGTAAGCATGGTCGTCCAGTCAAGTATAAGCATGGCCATCTGGTCAAGTGTAAGCATGGTCAACCAGTCAAGTGTAAGCATGGTCATCCAGTCCAGTGTAAGCATGATCATCCAGTCCAGTGTGAGCATGACCATAAAATCAAGTGTAAGCGTGGTCATCCAATTAAGTGTAAGCATGGCCATCCAGTCAAGTGTAAGCATGGCCATCCAGTCAAGTGTAAGCATGGTCATCCAGTCAAGTGTAAGCATGGTGATCTGGGCAAGTGTAAGGATGGTCATCCAGTCAAGTGTAAGCATGGTGATCTGGGCAATTGTAGGCATGGCCATCCAGTCAAGTGTAAGCATGGCCATCCAGTCAAGTGTAAGCATGGTCATCCAGTCAAGTGTATGCAAGGTCATCCAGTCAAGTCTAAGAATGGCCATCTGGTCAAGTGTAAGCAAGGTCATCCAGTCAAGAGTAAGCATTGTCATCCTGTCCAGTGTAAGCATAATCATCCAGTCGAGTGTGAGAATGACCACCAAATCAAGTGTAGGCTTCGTCATCCAATCAAGTGTAAGCATGGCCATCCAGTCAAGTGTAAGCATTGTGATCTGGGCAAGTGTAAGCATGGTCATCCAGTAAGGTTTAAGCATGGTGATCAGGGCAAGTGTAAGCATGGCCATCCAGTCAAGTGTTAGCATGGTCATCCAGTCAAGTGTAAGCATGGCCATCCAGTCAAGTGTAAGCATGGTGATCTGGTCAAGTGTAAGCATAGTCATCCAATCAAGTATAAGCATGGCCATCTGGTCAAGTGTAAGCATGGTCAACCAGTCAAGTGTAGGCATGGTCATCCAGTCCAGTGTAATCATGATCATCCAGTCCAGTGTGAGCATGACCATAAAATCAAGTGTAAGCGTGGTCATCCAATTAAGTGTAAGCATGGCCATCCAGTCAAGTGTAAGCATGGCCATCCAGTCAAGTGTATGCATGGTCATCCAGTCAAGTGTAAGCGTGGTGATCTGGGCAAGTGTAAGCATAGCCATCCAGTCAAGTGTAAGCATGGCCATCCAGTCAAGTGTAAGCATGGTGATCTGGGCAAGTGTAAGGATGGTCATCCAGTCAAGTGTAAGCATGGTGATCTGGGCAAGTGTAAGCATGGCCATCCAGTCAAGTGTAAGCATGGCCATCCAGTCAAGTGTAAGCATGGTGATCTGGGCAAGTGTAAGCATGGCCATCCAGTCAAGTGTAAGCATAGTCAACCAGTCAAGTGTAAGCATCGTCATCCAGTCACATGTAAGCATTGTCATCCAATCAAGTATAAGCATGGTCATTCCAGTCAAGTGTAGGCATGATCATCCAATCAAGTGTAAGCGTGGTCATCCAGTCAAGTAAAAGCATGGTCATCCAGTCATGTGTAAGCATGGTCATCCAGTCATGTATAAGCATCATTATCTGGTCATGTTTGAGCATGACCATCAAATCAAGTGTAAGCGTGGTCATCCAATCAAGTGTAAGCGTGGTCATCTTGTTATATGTAAGCATGGTCATCCAGTCAAGTGTAAGCATGGTCATCCAGTCAAGTGTAGGCATGGTCATCCTGTCAAGTGTAAGCATGATCATCCAGTCCAGTGTAAGCATGGTCATCCAGTCCAGTGTAAGCATGGTTATCCAGTCAAGTGTAAGCATTGTCATCCAATCAAGTGTAAGCATGGTCATCCAGTCAAGTGTAGGCATGGTCATCCTGTCAAGTGTAAGCATGGTCATCCAGTCCAGTGTAAGCATGGTCATCCAGTCCAGTGTAAGCATGGTTATCCAGTCAAGTGTAAGCATTGTCATCCAATCAAGTGTAAGCATGGTGATCTGGTCAAGTGTAAGCATGGCCATCCAGTCAAGTGTAAGCATGGTCATCCAATCAAGTGTAAGCGTGGTCATCTTGTCATATGTAAGCATGGTGATCCAGTCAAGTGTAAGCATGGCCATCTGGTCAAGTGTAAGCATGGTCATCTGGTCGAGTGTAAGCATGGTCATCCAGTCAAGTGTAAGCATGGCCATCTGGTCAAGTGTAAGCATGGTCATCCGGTCAAGTGTAAGCATGGTCATCTGGTCAAGTGTAAGCATGACCATCGAATCAAGTGTAAACGTGGACATCTGATCTTTGTGTAAGCGTGGATTTCTAGGTCTGATTTTATTAAAGAAATCAAAGTTTTTCCAAGGAGATAAATTGATCTTACAAGTTAAAAAGTTTACCCTCTCTTCGTTCGAAGTTTTTTATTTCTGCAATAATGCAAACTTCTATTTTCGATGCGATACCATTTTGTCCAATGCAGCAAGGAGTTTAATTGATCGGTCGTGTACAATATATATACATACATATATATATATCTATATATCTAGATATATATATATGTATGTATATATATATATATATATATATATATATATATATATATATATACATACATATATATATATATATATATATATATATATATATATATATATATATATATATATATATATATGTTTGTATGTATGTATGTATGTATGTATGTATGTATGTATGTATGTATGTATGTATGTATGTATGTATGCATGCATGCATGCATGCATGAATGCATGCATGTATGTATGTATTTTATGTATGTATGTTAACTTTTAATAATGTCAAAGGAATGTGAAAGTACAACCTGTTTTGAAGAAAAGCTATATCTGAAAACTAATATATGTCAATTTGATATTGTGTTTTACGTGTACGTAGTCATAAAACTGATCTTTTATATTGTAATTATCGTGTTGAATAAATACTAAACAAAATGAAGCGAGTGTTACATTTTGCTTACACATGAGATTATCAAGATGCAGTGTAGCGATGGCTGCCAGTTTGACATTCTTTCAGTTAATACAGTCCCACAACTGAGTTATATGAAAACCAAATTTGTATTACTATAATATCTTTAAGGGAATGTCCATTATTTATGTCAACAATTTTTTTGGCAAAAATCTGTCAACAACTGTCAAACTTTCAGTGATTTCCCTAATACCATCATGTCAAATTTTTTTTACACACACCCCTACAATCAATAGTAAAACGTAAACATACTTAATCATTCGCTACGTGATTGTGCTATATATATTTTCTATTTATATGTAATTATGAGAACTAATCATCATATTTTACAGGATTTATTAAGTATAACGCTTGATTACACCCAATGCAAGAATCGTTTTCGTTTGGCTACCACCGCGCACAGGTACGTAATTACTTTTTAAGCTTCAAGACTTCCAGAATTCTATCTGTTCCGCTCCGTTTTCAGTAAGTATTTGAAAAAGATAGACCGGTAGGAGGTAAGGATGGGTGCATTTGTATACATAGAAAGGAGAGAATGTTGACATACCTCGATGTATGCTTAATGCAGTTTCTTTCTACGTATTATTAGGGAAACTACGCGACGTCTAATGTACACTGATGATTAAAATGGCTGTTTCCATTTGTTTGAGAAATGAGTTTGAACTAGTCAAAAGTACAATGACGTTCGCAATTTTTACAAACAGGAAAATGAATAATGCCAGAATAGACAATACAAGCGTTTGAATTGTAAAATATGATAAAACAAAATTTTTTATCAGCCAGTTGTTATTTCCTATTCTAATTTTGAAGTCCGTGCATCGAAAATTACCAAGCGGAGCTAACAGTCTCTTGAGAGAAGCACGTCTAACAGAGGCCAAGCTGTATACTCTTCATCCATGGATCGCACACCAAAATAAAGGGAATATAACGGTTCGTTTAACAACAGTAACATGCACAAGATTTTTATACTGAATAAATAACCTGGATTATCAGAGTAGAAAATCTGTAATTATTTCCTTTTGAACATCAAATCCCCTGAAAAAGGATGATAAATAAAAACTAAATCATTATGAGAATAGAAATGGAAATTAAAGGGAAATGGAAATTTAAAGGTCATTAGTATGGAAATGGAAATTAAAGGGTAATGGACATTTAAAGGTCATTAGTATGGAATGGAAATTAAAGGGAAATGGAAATTTAAAGGTCATTAGTATGAAAATGGAAATTAAAGGGAAATGGAAATTTAAAGGTCATTAGTATGAAAATGGAAATTAAAGGGAAATGGAAATTTAAAGGTCATTAGTATGAAAATGGAAATTAAAGGGAAATGGAAATTTAAAGGTCATTAGTATGAAAATGGAAATTAAAGGGAAATGGAAATTTAAAGGTCATTAGTATGAAAATGGAAATTAAAGGGAAATGGAAATTTAAAGGTCATTAGTATGAAAATTGAAATTTCAATGACATTATTATGGAAATGGAAATTAAAATAACATGAACACAGAAATGGAAATTTAAAGGACAAGAATTAAAGGATAAGAAAGTTTATTGCTTGTCAAGTACTGACGGCGAAATTAGTGCGGTAATCACATGGGTTGGAAGGTACTGGGTTCAATTCTCGATTACTTCCCATATGCGGCGTCTCACACTTTCTCTTATGACAATTGATTTTCACTAAAACTTATGTTTGTAATAAATGATCGTCAAGTAACAGTTGGATTGGTTGTTTTGTTTCTTTCTAAATGATCACAAAATATTGCAATTGTTTGCTTTAACCGAACTTTTAACTAACTATAGACTATATCTGAGTGTCTTTATCAGGGAAACAGGCATCGAACCTTTGATAGCATTCACAGGTATATAATAATCAACATTTGGATTACGAATGGACGATCTGCCAACCAAGCTACCGCGGCTACCCGTCAACTAATAGGAATTTTCATTATCGATATCTCTTCGTTTTGTTATGTGTATCTATATTGTGTGATTAGACTTTGTCCATGATTACACTTGAAGCTAATGGTCATTTGTAAATGATATGTTTAGATAGTTAACTTTTGTTCATGATTGTACTTGAAGCTAATGGTCATTTGTAAATGATATGTTTAGATAGTTAACTTTTGTACAGGATTGTAAGCTGTCAATAAGATGTGGACGTAGCTTTTCGAATTCAGAATATTCTAGGAACAATTTGATGGAATTTTATAATTAGACATAACGTATATCTAGGGAATCCAACCCATTATATTATTTTCTAGGATATATATATATATATATATATATATATATATATATATATATATATATATATATATATATATATATATATATATATATATATATATATATATATATATATATATATGGCATTTGTTAAAAAAATATTCGTTTTTATTTCATTCCCGTTATATGATCAGGTTCTGGAATAATTTATATTTGTGTGCAGATATAATTCGAGGAGACTTATTTAAACTATTCATTAGAATTGCTAAAGTGTTCCAGAGACGAATTATTTAAATCATTCATTGGAATTACTAAAGGCTCATTGAATTGATTGACACAATTTTGGATTACTGAGGACTCATTCAAAGTCATTTCTGGATTATAATAGTGTGGTACATTAGGACATTCAAGACCATTTAATTCAAGCGGAACATTCTAAACTCTTTTGGACTTATAAGATTTAGGATTATTTGGGATTACTCAAATTGTTGGTTTCACGTTTTTTCTGTTTCTTATTTTAAAACCTAGAATCGATCGTAAAAAATTTCAAAGACAGAATCTGTACCATAAATTCGACCATTTTACAATCAGTAGAAAAAATAAGTCACCTAATTAGACAGTATATAGCAAGTGATTTCATATATATTTAAACTATCCGGAATACGTGTTTTATTTTTGACTATCTGGAATGTTTTATTTTTTACTATCTGGAATATGTGTTATTAATTTGTATTTATGCATCGTTAGCATTATAGAAAAATTGGCTTTCAAGACATGTTAAGGACAGGTATATAATGCAATGTAATATATTTCAATCCATCGAGAGTGAGAATAAATAAATGTTCAGTTCATTTTATCGCATTGAAAGCAGTCGTTCTAATTTATCTACTCGCACCTTCCTCAAGGTGGTACCTGTTACTGATGCAATAATTTGTTATTTATAGAAATCAGTTATAACAAAAAAGGCTAGTTTTGCATTTCGTTGATTTTATAATATAGAAAGTACGCAAGGAAATATAAAAGCCCTACTAACATATAATGGATGTAAAAAAAACCTGATAACGTATAGAGACAATTTAGACAGTGGATGTAAAATAAACCTGATAACGTATAAAGACAATTTAGACAGTGGAGTGTGAGTTGACATTATCAAGCCAAAAGTAAAGAAGCTTTCTAGTAAAATTACCGTAATGTAACGCAAGAGAATACATTTTCTGACTTATTGTATTACTGCTTGAAAATCACAGGTAACAAAGAATATCTAAAGTCCTTGTTTAGTATACATTATTTCTTTAAACAATTATATCTTAAGGCAAGCTAACTCGCCAGGTAATTACATTTTCGTGTATGTATGTATGTATGTATGTATGTATGTATGTATGTATGTATGTATGTATGTATGTATGTATGTATGTATGTATGTATGTATGTATGTATGTATGTATGTATGTATGTATGTATGTATGTATGTATGTATGTATGTATGTATGTATGTATGTGTTACGATGCAGCTATAAGAGTATATATTTCTCGCTGAGCTCATTCAATAATTTGTCCATGATGAGTTTTTTTTTTTTTAATAGGGAATCTGCAGAGGAATGGATGATTCAATTTGTATGATATCCCCAGTCTCCACTTAACAAAAGTCTCTACACTTACATGGCAAGCAGAAAACAGTCCTTCCATTAATTGTTGACAATCACATGACTCCAGCTGACACGTGTAGCCTATAAAAACGGAAATCTTTATGTTTTGTGATCACATGGTGCATTTTTAGACGTTGACATATCTGATTTGTGCAGGTGAATTTTTATAAAAATGATTTTGTACAAAATCAATGCACTGTTGGGCTTGCTCTAAATGATCTTCAGGCATTGGTTTCAGCAGAGGGGATGTACGTGTGTGTGTGTGTGAGTTGAATCGCCAGGCGAAGGATGCGCTTTTGTTTTTAGCTGAAATGATAAATTTTTCACTTTCAGTCGAACAGGTGCAATTCTTTATAAAATTTTATGGGGTAGAGGGATGTTGGCAACTGACATGAAAAACTGTTCTCTGTAGTAAAGTAGGGGCGTCAATAAATAATAGCGTATAATGACGCATTGAACCCCTCGCGCCGCGATCGTCTCTAGGGTCACAATAACCTCTCCTGGCAGTTCAATATGATCTCTTTTTTTTTTCAAGGGTTCTTTACTTTTTCCAAGTATGTATGAGAAGAGGATGTTTTAAGACATACTTAATTTGGTCAAAAAAGTTATAGAATTGAGGTTTGTCTCTTACACGCTTTAGATGCATCCTCAAAGTCGGTGCGTTTTGAGACGTACTTTCAAGCTGTTGTTTAGAGTGCGCTGCAGAGAAAGTAATCGACTTCCAGACGTACATATGGCTGGAAACGGCCACCGAAGAATTCAAGGGGGGGGGGGCGTTGGTAAAAAAAAATTGCCTAAAAATTGTTGACATAATAATTGAACGTCCCCATTTGGTCAAGCCAAACTTAAGTTTTCTTTGTATTAAGATAACAATTTTGTGATTGAACTTTTTTGGAGATGTACTAATCAATTTTGATTTTGTGATCACCACAAACCGCACATTTGAAGACCGAATGAATGACGAACCTTGTCTTAAACGATAGAATCCCATCATCAGTATCCGCATGTAAATACATACGAATATGCCGTATTTACCAAATGAAGCAATCACAAGGAAATAAATGATTTCACAATAACTGCAACCATTTTAGTGTTTTTTATTTGTTCTATATTTATGTATTCCTTTTGAATTTTCGGGGGGGGGAATGGATCTAACAAACTGCTGAGAACATTAAACTCGACATCACGTGCTGTACATGTCGAATTGTTAGGTCTCACTGGGCAGTTTATTTGGTGAATTTTTGTCCGATAATAACTTATTGCAGAAAAATGAGAATAATTTGACACTGACAATACAAATAAAAACTAACCAATGATTGTTGTAGAAAGCATGCATGTGAGATTTTGACTGAGGCAATTCCGTATACCACTGATGGTTTTTATACAGAATAAACACTGCCACCAACCCCTCTTTTTACATTCATTTTTGACAGCAAGGAGCTATTTTAAATATTTTGCTGTGACAAGGCTGCTAAAAGAATCAGTATGTACCTTATGAATGAATAAAGTTCACTATTACCATAATAATTCTGCATACTTTTCATCATTCCTCAATGATCTTAATTTTTAGATATCTACCTATGTAGCAGACATAGTATATACATAAGTCAAATCAGCTGTTAATTTGCAGCCCAAGTTTCGAATTTGATTTCCAATGTTAGTCTAACTGTAACAAGCAGTTACGAAACAAGCCAACTTATTTTCATTCCTAACTCGAAGTAAATTGTAAACCATATTGTAGATTTAGCTTCCTTGTGAATTTATAGATGCTAGGCTTATTATAATTAGGTTCATGCCTTCTGAGGTGTCAAAATACGAAACTATCCAATGAGACCTTAGTTCCAAACCAACTGAGAACAGATAGGTATTGGCAATGTCTGGGTGATAAGCGATTTGCCTGACATAGATTGAAAGGGTTACTACTCAGAATTTAATGCAAATCGCTGATTATAAAATTGTACTTGCTATCTATCAATGTTATTAGTCGAACTTCTTTACATCGTACCTAAATGGAAATCTTTGTGCTTTATTGAATATGAAGAAAATTAAGAAATCGCTGCGACAATCACATGTTGCTTTTCTTTGTTTCTTCATTATTGCTTCATATCAAAGAAATGCTGACACATCATGGAGTTTGGTGTCAGGATTATAACCAGTAGAATATCATTCAAAATGGAGGTCTTTATCTATTGTGTTTTTGATTAAGTATACTCACTTGTGTATTCTACTAACTTACATGAACAAACAAACAAACAAACAAACAAACAAAATGTCCCAGATATGAACAGGTTAAGTGTGCAGAAGCAGAAGAGGGAAGAAAGGGGGAAAGGAGACATTCGCAACTTCGAGGTCAATCCCATGGATCATGCGTCGAATGTACGCTAGTTTCTACCATGATAACCACGTGTGCCATTTACGAAACATCGATTGAGAGAGAAGTTTTTAAAACTTTCTAATGTATGAAACTACTTTTTTATTCGTAACTTATCGGTCAGTACTTGAATCAATGCAATCGTTGAAAAGCCGAGGTTGTACGAATAGATTGTGGTTTCGTTTTAGCGCAGATATTTCGGGCAAACAAAATATTTTATTTTTTTAAAGAACTGCGTCGACTTACATCTAAGATATATTGTTCTCTCGCAGCTGATGTTGTTCCGAATGTGGAGACGTGAGTGGTCATGTGATTTTGATTTTTAACCTAGCAATAATTTTTTTTTTCAGTCATATCGCTACGATGTCTGCCTTGTGACAGTTTATAGTGATATCTAGCACTGGGGCATATGTAGCATATTGTCCCACCCAGTCAAATTATTTTGACACAAGGTCGACCAGTCCTAACACTAACCTCTTAATGCTGAGCGTCAAGCGAGGCAGCTGTTAGCACCATTTTTGTAAGTCTATGGAATGACTCGACCGGGGATCGAACCCACGACCTCCCGTATCCGAGGCGGACGCTCTAACTACTTGGCCACCGGAGCGTTTTGTTAGTGGTAAAGAATCCACTCACGGGTCTTTGTAACAAAAACCATTTCCGAAAGTGACAAGTTCTCAGTGACACATTTGTTCTTCATTCAACTTTCATTGCATATAAATTAAATCAGAATCCGACTGGAAGATGGAAAAAGAGGCGGATGTCACTGCCTCTTATACACTTCACCGTATAAGCTATTAACGTCCATACCAGTATTTTATATTCGTTTCACAATTTTAATTATCAACATAATCCACTCTCTGTACTAACATGAAATTTTTTAACGCATATCTCCTCACTCTATTTGTCTGTCTCTCCCTCTTACACACATGCATGCACGCACTCTACCACTACCACGACAAAGAACTACAACAATAAGAGGAGCAGCAAGTGCTAGGTGGGTCTACTGATCAATGCTGTAACTACATTGCATAAAATGCGTGTTTTCATTTGCAGTAGTCTCATTTTGTCTTAGTCCCTAGAGATCTTGTAGTATCTCCCCTATTAAGCAAGTTCTTTTTCATTTGTTAACAGGTTCTCTGCGACATAATTCTTTACTTGTGTGATCGCTCATTACTTTTTATCATCAATGACTAGTGTTTGATCAGGGTTTCATTGAAATTTAGAATATATATATATATATATATATATATATATATATATATATATATATATATATATATATATATATATCTTTGGTCCAAGTGTCCATTTTTGTAGGGTAAATCTCGATAATTTATATAATGGCATTTGTCTTGTAATGTTTACAGTTGCGGATCTCAAATAGCTGAAAATTATCTTTATCTAATATATTATTGTAAAAATAATTGCAATTATCTTGAGATAACATAAACTAAAATATCTCAGTTGGAAAGAAAATCGCAACCCCCACCAAACATTTAGTAGACACAATTAACATGGACATAGCAAATCCAAAATCCATCTACTTAAGTAAATGAGTTTGCTGTCTATGTTAATTGTTGTATAAGTTGTAAAAAATGTTACTAAAGTGGAACGAGTACGCTAGAGCTGACAAGCTGTAAAAGTCACCGTACTAACGTTAGATAGCTTGTTAGACAGCTTGTTAGATAGCTTCCTCAAACAAATAAGAAGTGTGTTGACACTGAAGCCTACAATTTACAAGCTACACTATTGACATAAGTGGCACAGGAACTTTTGAGCGTAATGCTAACACCAGGGACAAGGTGAACCAGAAAATATAAAACACACTGACTCGATAAACCAGACATAGCGGCCTAGAGACATTACATACAATTCAAACAACTGCCCTCCTAAAAATCGGTCTTACAAAGTATTGCTTGTACTTAACACATCACTTGGCCACCGGAACGGTTGCTAAACCAATCAAGTAACATCTACGGAGAAACAGTTAATTTAATCAAGCAACGTCTACAGAAAAGAACTAAACCAGTCCAGCAACGTCTACAGAAAAAAAATTAATCTAATTAAATAAAGAGAAAAAGTTTAACATTTTCAGTCAACTGTGAAAATCACAGCTTAATAAAGACTGTGGTAAAAAAATATTCGCACATTACTTATTTGCATTTGATGACCTTTCAATATTTTATACATTTCTTAAAATATGTTAAGAATCATATTAATATTGAAGCTGATTAAAACTGATTTTACTTTACGAATATTGAAGCTAATTAAAACTGGTTTTACTTTACGAATATTGAAGCTACTTAAAACTGATTTTACTTTACGAATATTGAAGCTAATTAAAACTGATTTTACTTTACGAATATTGAAGCTACTTAAAACTGCGTTTACTATACCTGACTGTGTTTGACCTTGAAATTTCTAGCATATATGAAAGGAACTAAATCTTTGAATTCTACAAGATGATGAGGGGGAGGTATTGACATTTGGAATCTTATAAGTCTCAATAGCTAAATGTCTAAACCTATTAAAATAGAGTACATGAGTTTTGCCTAGGACGAAACAGAGTACACGAGTTTGCCTTTGTTGAAACAGAGTACACGAGTTTGCCTATGTTTAAATAAAGTACATGATTTTGCCTTTGAACAAGAGAGTATATGGCTTTTGTACCCTCTAGTTTGAAGTAAAGTTCAATCCATTCAAGGCTTCCTGGAAGATTACAAACCAAGAAACAAACGAAAACAAAGGACAAACAAAACAATACGAACAGTATTTTCAAGGAAACATTATTGCAATATTCTTGTGCTTGATTGTGTTACTGGATTTAGTGACATAGTTCTCTCCTTGGCTGAGAATGACTACCATGTTATGTCCATGGGCTGGTGACTTTACTGTTTATCGCAACGCGATATAACTTTCAAGGTTATGATGTGTCTTAAAAGAAGAAACCCATTGGAAACAATTAAAGTTTTCGATAATCAACACACACACACACACACACACATGTAGAAAACTATATGTAGTGTGTATTTGATACGATGCCATTGTTTTTAGCTCTGGATAATTATCATTCTTTAATACTGGGCGTCTTTGGGCTTAATGAATATCCTCTAACATCCAATTATTCTGTATGTGCGTTTGCGTACGTGCGTTGACGCGCGCGTATGTGTAGGTGGGTGGGTGTCTTATAAAGCTCCTCATCATTCTTAAAGCAAAAATTCAACAAAAATGAAGAAAAATTTGCCACGAAGTTTGTGTTTTTAATAGTACATAGTAATGATATTTCTGTCTATTTCAAATAGTATTGAGTCAGACACAGTGTGAGTCAGTCTTTGAAGGTTTTTGTTTGTGTTTTTTTTGGGTGTGTGTGTGCGTGTGTGTGTGTGTTGGGTGTGTGTGTAATATGAGAGTCATCAATCAGTCTTCCGCGAAATTGGTACATTCATGAATATTTTATAAACTGTAAATAACATTAAAGTAGGTAAATAATTCCTGACTCATTGCAAAATGAAAATACCATGAAAACGCTGACGTGATAGCACATATCGGCAAAGATAAGGTCTCACTGGATAGTTTCACATAGGTAGAAGGCATGAGCCTAATTATGACAACCCTAGCATTTATAAATTCACACATAAGCTAAATCTGTAATGTCGTTTACATTTACTTTGAGTTAGGCTTGTAAATGGGTTGCCTTGTTGATTACTGCCTGTCACAGTTAGACTAGCATTGGAGATCAAATGCGCAACTTGAATAAGGTACATACTGACTTTGTTAGCTGGCTTCTCGCAGGAATATTTTGAAAATAGCTCTTTTCTGTCAAAAATGAATGTAAAAAAGAGGGGTTGGTGGTACAATAGGTTCAGTATCAAAACCACCAGTTGCATAAGAAATCAACCTTAATACCTTAGTCAGAATCTTACAAGCATCCTTTCAACAAAAATCATTAGTTAGTTTTTATTTGTATCTTTATTGTAAAATTATGATCATTATTCTGCAATAGGTCATCGTCGGATAAAAATTTGCCAACAAACTGTCCTGCGAGACCGAAGAGTAAAGCACTGTAGATATAGTGCAGGGGAGATAAATAGCAACAATCCTGTATCTTGGTTCGTGAAATGTACCTCCCCTTAATCAGCTTACTACACACCATATAGGACTCGCGGTACTAATTTAGTTCCCCATAATAAACCTATGCAAAAACGATGATATTAAAATTATCAGTAACTTAGAATTTCTGAATGCTCATTTCCAAGCTATATTTATCTGTATAGATGAAACCTGGATGTCAGCTTCAGTATAGAGAAAAGGATATGAGGCGCGTGATTTTCTGGACCTGCATGTGTTTGAAACATGTGCTTTCAATTCCCCACAAAGGAATCAGGTGCTAATTTCCAAGCTCAAGATTATCAAAAGACTGATATTCCATCCATAAAACAATGTCTCTGTTTTTCATTTACAACTAGGATAAGAGTTCGAAAGATTCTTTTTCTCTAAAAACAACTTACATTATTAACCAATCCTGGCCCGTCAAACCCATATATACTCTATGTTCACCAATTTCCAGGCTGGTTCCCATTTTCCCCATACAATTAGGAACGTGTGTCCTATAGGACACACGGTACTAATTCAATGGAAGAACTGTGAACCAGTCTATAAATGGGTGAAGAAATAATAGAGTATATAGGGGTTTGGTGGTACATAATTGGTTAATAAGTACATAATTGGTTAATAATGAAAAGTAAAATTTTATTAAAAATATCTTTTGAAAGCTTATCCTATGTGTAACTTAAAAAAAATATAGATAAATTTCTATTGATGCAAATTTAGTATTTTTAAAAGTAGCACTTGATTAGCTTGGTGATGAATCAATAACATGGACTTCATGAACATGTAGGTCAAGAAAATGCCGCGGCTCGTATGGTGTTCTCCACACAGAAGATTGCCCCAAGGATAGTTGTGCATGGAGAAATATAGGTCTGATCATCAGGACCCAGAAATTTTTAGTTATTGAATCTTAAATATGATGGTGTTTCCATATGTTTACTATGGGAGTTGAATTAGTACCGTGACTCCTATAATTCAGGTCACATAGCAAATGATCATAAACGGTAATGGCTGTCCAAAGAGAACAATCAAATTTAATAAAAACAGCCGGTATTCTGATTTTATGAGAGCCCTTAAAATTAAGTATGTTACGTATATCGTGTTCGTTTTACGGTACATCTGATCAATGTTGATTGATCATGATTTGTTTTCTGATCTTCCTGCCGAGTCGATTTTGTTTCTGATCTTCCTGCCGAGTCGATTTTGTTTCTGATCGTCCTGCTGAGTCAATACTATTTCTGAGTGTTATGAAAAGTCGATTTTTTGACATTATTAACAAACATTATTAAGATGCTGTTAAATTAAACGTTACCGTGGTAATATCTTTTCTCATTGTATTAGGAGAGAGAGAGAGAGAGAGAGAGAGAGAGAGAGAGAGAGAGAGAGAGAGAGAGAGAGAGAGAGAGAGAGAGAGAGAGAGAGAGAGAGAGAGAGAGAGAGAGAGAGCATTGCATTCTGATATACGTTATACACCTAAATAGCCAATTTTAACTTTCATTTGCGGAATACGACCTCAACAAATGTTCATGGTTGAACTAATTTGTAATGTTTCAAACGTAATCGATTGATTGATTCTTAAAAATTCGCAAACAGATATCATGTCTGCGACAAATGCGATGAAGATTAATTCATAAACATGATATAGAAACGCCATATATTTACGCAATCCTTTCTCTTTTCCGTCAATGCGTACATTTTGCCGATCACTTCTACATTTCTCAAAGAAAAATCCCCGAGACAAAACAGGGAGCCATCTTTAGACGGACTTGATGGCTTAAAATATTCACTGGTGCATAGGTTTGTTTCCGTATTATCTAGAACAGCAATTGCCCATTCTTTAACGCTTCAAAATGTACATTGATTTCTATATGGGGATGTCCACAGATATAACGTAGTTCTGACGGAGTCACAGGTGTAAGGTGAATCAGTCACAGATTAATTTATGTGTTGTATTTGTGGATATCTTGCATGATCTAAGCACATACCTAATACAAATTGTTTCCCACATGTCGTCAAAAATCAGCCTGAACTCGTAAAAAGTACATTTACTTTACTAGGTAGTAAATTAGGAAAAAAAATTGATAGTTCTGAAAGTGCAATGAATGAATTGCCAAAGATATAAAAATGTAAAAAAAATGTTATCGGCTCCTTTTTTTTTTGGTAAGTGAAAATGAACCAAATGTAGCTAGCATATTGTTGAATTCCAAACTGCATAGTCTGTGGTCCAAATTTATACTCGTCAATCATGCACCAAATTAAAGACAATTAAATGTTCATTTAAAATACATGAGATATACGCCAATGAGAAAAAGCTGGGAATTGTTTTCCTTTAATAATTAAACCTTGTGCGAAGTACAAAACTGTAGAACGCCACCTTAAGGTCAATCATACATCGAATTCATGCCGATAACTGTCAATTATATCAGCTCGACTAGTTATGAAACGGAAATTGACCGCAAGAAAATTTTATTGGCAACACACCGGTCAATCCAAATCCTAGAAATAGCTGACTGTGGATTCTATTTTGCGAAGAAATTTCATGCGAACAAAGTGTATGATCTTTTTTACAAACTACTTCGTCGACATTCATTCCATGTATATTATGTCTTGCATAAATAGGATACAAGGTCCGAATGCAAGATTGAGGTAAAATACAGTGTGTAACATTTCATGAAAAAAAAATGTAACTACCTCCTGCAGTATGTCATCACCTTACTCAATGTGTAAATGAGAGCAAAATTGTAGATTGTGTAATGCAAACATAACATGGTGCTAGTGATAGATTGTGTTTTAGGTTGTTTGTTTTTTTTTTACCTGACCCATACAAATAATTAAACAGCGCAGAGAACTGTTGCAATGCACGTGCTCATTAAAATTAGGACAAAAATGTCGTTACATTAAAAACACCGCAAGCTTTGAGTTGCATGTGGTATTTAGTTGAAACACAAGCAAACAACATAATAAGTAGGACCTGTCTTCTCAGAGACGAATGCACTGTTATGAGATTTAACACTTGAGATTTGGCGTCTTTCATAAACGTATGTGGAACTATGCTCAATTAACTTGCAAAAGGAAACAAATTGCTTTCAAAGTTTGAGAAAGTTTTTCAGACTGGTTGGAAATTTGATTTATTAGGTTAAGTTATAAACTTGATACACTTTCAAGGTTGCCGCACACGCTAATGTCTTATTTCGAATCCTCTATGTAAGTTTACAGCATTAAAATATGCCGTTGCAATTAAATAAACCAAATATAAAGCTGAAACAGCGCATATTAAACGTCAACTAATTTAAGTGTCTACAGTTGTAATTAAAATCTAAGCAATCGGCTGAGATAGGAGAAAAATAAAATTAAATAAATATTTCTATCAATCTTATTAACAATCACAACGTTAAGCAGGTAAAAGTTTGCAACCTTTTAGAGCATTAGTTAATTTGTAACATTTAACGGCATTCATTTGTTATTTTTATTCATTTATAAATTTAAATAAAAGTCAATCTAGTCTACAAATGCATTTTAAACAAATACAGTCTGTACAGTTGTGGAAAATCTTCCAGAATTTTTTGTAAGTTGTTTTGTTTTCACAAATTCTTTAATGAAAGATAACCCTGGTAAGATTGTTCATTTTGTTCTGCTTTGAGATCTCTTCATGATTTCGGACTGATAGATTTAATAAAATACTGAATTTTTAAAAATAGCCATTTCCATATTTATCATCGATAAAACGGACTTTGACAGAAATAATCAACAATAAAAATGGGTGAAAATCACATCTAAGGCCAATAATTGGCGATGGAACCGCGGCAAGAATGGTTTCCACTCAAGAAACATGGCACATTTTACGGTGTGACCCTTTAATGATAAACAAGATTCTGACGCATGATAATGTTGACGTTAACCGGAACCTTTGATAAATGATAATGTCGACGTTAACAGGAACCCTTGATAAATGATAATGTTGTCGTTTTCTTTATCTTAGCCCGTATAGAATAAAGACAAGGATAGACAGCAGCCATCTTTTGTTTCTCTGTATGACTATAATTCTCTTTAATTAGTATTTACAGTACTCAGGTGCGTGACTGATTATTTTCAGTTTGAAGCAAAGTTTTAAATTCTTTCTTGACTCTTAGACTCATTCAATGTGACCCTCTAAGATATTATAATTTAAATTACAACATATTGTATGGATATATTTGAGGTTATCATATTGCCAAATTACTCGTTCAGAATACATTAATCGATTATTCCATTTGTTGTTTACACAGTCATATAGTTTTTATGAGATGATTTATATTTAACGACCAAATTAATGGAAATTGTTCTGAGATAGAATTTGTTTAGAAGAATTTAACCTTGACCTTGACAAAACGAATGCAAAAACATTGCAATAAATACGAGGGCTTATTTCAATGACTATAAAGATTAATTACAACTCGGACACCTGCGTCTGATAACCTACTGACTAATATCGCTTGCACTTGTTTCCAAAGATTTAAAATATATAGAACGGTAATTATTCTTTGTAGCAAAGAATGTTATCTGGGTTGGTAAAGGTTTTTAAGACCATATAACAAAACGGGACGTTAGGTTAGATTTAGGGATAGTTTTGAATGGTCTTCTAATTTGTTATCATGATTATAGTTTTGAACGAAATGATGCTGCAGTTAATCATCCTGTATCAGACTATTTCTTCTTGCAGATTATTTGTGTGCCGGCTTTAAAGAAAACAGTAGTATTACATTTCAGCGATATCTACAATCACTCTTCTGAACAGAATGCCTGAGTGATAAATGAACTGCCAGCCAAAATTTAAATAAATGGAAGAAAATTTCCATTCACGCACAAATTTAGCCCATTAACATGCTTTCTGCTATGTCTACCGCTGGGATTCTGTGAATAATTTTATGAGTGTACATTTAGAGTTTCAAAACATTTTTATTATTTCCTATACAGATTAGTAATTGGATCTGATCATATGTTATCACAACATTACATTTTTCACCTTTAGAGAGAGAGAGAGAGAGAGAGAGAGAGAGAGAGAGAGAGAGAGAGAGAGAGAGAGAGAGAGAGAGAGAGAGAGAGAGAGAGAGAGAGAGAGAGAGAGAGAGAGAGAGAGAGAGAGAATTTTAATATTGAGTTACGTCTGTAAGTTTGTAAGTACGAAAATTTAAATACGCTTGAAAAGAGTATTGCTTTCATCGTTCCCAAATTTTGGTGAAGCTTTACACTTTTTTTGACGGATTTTATTGTAATGTATTTTCTAATATAAACTCTTCTGTAAATAAGTTTTTTAAGGCCATCATATGTATGTAGATCTCCGTTCATTATGTATGTGTTTATGTAGTACTTCTTTAGAAAAAGAATAAAATATAAAGATTTCTCATTGAAACACCCTTCATCTATTTGTCAGAATAAAACCATTTTGACGCTTGGAGGACTTAGCATTGAAGTACATCTCAATTCCATTGAGATTGGTCACTCCATAATCTATTAATCACACTACATACCCCGAAACAAATGCACTGTTGTTTATGGTGAGCCATTACATAACGTATATTTATCAGTATCTTCAGCTTTTTGTCTTCAAAATACAAAGACGTAATTATCGGTAGAATTAACACAATATCGAAACTATTGTGATATTGAGATTTTATTGCTTTGTACTTTAGAATATATATTTGGTAAATAATCACTAGCGAAGTTAAAATTTTTGCTATGTTTTTCTCAGGTTGGAAAGACATTCGAGTTTAAACGCGATTTCTGTGCCTGTATTCAGTTTTAAGTTTAATTGTCTACAGAATAAACTTGTAGTCTGAGGAACACCGTGGAAGGTAAGACATTTTTTTTAAAAAGCATTCAAATTCAAGAAAACTTCTCTGGTAAGTTAGCACATCGCTAATATAAACATATTTATGTTAAGTCCATTTCTTGTGAGGTGATGGGTAATTCATTTCTTGTACATAATGGGTAATTCATTTGTACGTGATGGCTAATTTATTTCTTGCACATGATTGGTAATTCATTTGTTGTACACGATGGGTACTTAATTTCTTGTACAGGATGGGTAATTCATTTCTTGTACATAATGGGTAATTCATTTCATGTTCACGATGGGTAATTAATTTCTTATAAATGATGGGTAATTAATTTCTTATACATGGTGGTTACCTTGTATGCTTTTATCACTGTTTATCAACAAGTTTGTGGTCATAAGAAGTTCACCTGTTTGATGTATACTTCTTTGCATTAAAAGATTCTACGCCAATAAAATACCAGGCAAAAGCATTTTAGTCTCCTTTGATAATTTATCTGTATATTCATCTCCTAATAGGACAAGAATTTGATCTCTTACATTTAATTTAAACAATATATTGGGTTTGATGCTTTAGGACACATCAACACAAGTAGGTAATTTAGTGCTGAGGCAATTGGAATAAAGAGGCATGGTGAAAGACACACAAAGGTAGCTGATCCTCCTGGTGATATTCGAACCCGTACCCTTTCGGTCGTGAAGCCCGTTAACTGACCATTGAACCATCGCTGGATTTAAAATAACAGATTAAATTGTGCAATGTCACTGTACCTACTTTATAGCTATTATAAGTGTTATTTCATTGATCCCTAGTAAATATTGTATGGGGGAGCGGGCGACAAAAGCAGAAAGTTACATCCGTTTCTTGGCTCAGAATAATAGGTTTTGAGCTTGTAAACGTTCGTAGTTAATTGTTTGTAGCCATTTTTTTGTATACCGCTCTCTCTCTCCCTCTCTCTCTCCCTCCCTCTCTCTCTCTCTCTCTCTCTCTCTCTATATATATATATATATATATTTATATATATATGTATATATATGTATGTATGTATATATATATATATATATATATATATATATATATATATATATATATATATATATATGTATGTATATATATATATATATATATATATGTATGTATGTATATGACGACAGCGAGCAATCGAGGAGTGTGCTTCAACGGCGCAACATCAGAGTCCTTCCCAGTTAGCAGTGGGGTAAAGCAGGGTTATGTCCTTACACCAACACTTTTTGCCATCTTCTTCTCCGTGCTCCTCAAGTACGCCTTCAAAGACTGCAGCGAGAAAGTGTACAGTCACATCAGGGCAAATGGCAAACTGTTCAACATCAAACGTTTCCGTGTGCCCAAAGTCACAGAGGTTCTCATCCGTGAATTGCTCTTCGCCGACGATGCAATTTTGACATTACATACGGATAAGAAGTACTTCAGCAGCTTGTATGTCGCCTCTCCCACGCCTGTAAAGAGTTCGGACTGGCCATCAGTTTGAAGAAGAAGAATTTCATGGCGCAGGATGCAGACTCCCCTCCAACCATCACCATTGATGGGTATAACTTTGAAGTTGTTGAGAACTATATACATACATTGAGTCCAAGCATTTTCAGCTCTCTCTCTCAATTGATGCTGAGGTGAACGGCAGAATTGCTAAGGCAGCAGCAGTTATGGCAAGACTGAACCAGAGGGTCTGTAACAATCTCATCCTCACTGAGAAGACCAAAATGCGTGTTAACCAGGCATGTGTGCTCAGCACACTCATATACAGTAGCCACCTATACGAGCCACGAAAGGAACCTCAATAGCTTCCATTCTGCGCATCCAGTGGCAGGACAAAGTACCCAAACACGGAGGTTCCGAAACGGGCCAGCATGAATATCATGTTCAGCATCCTCAGCGAGAGGCGTATTCGATGGCTCGGACACGTCAGGAGAATGGATACAGGCCGCATTCCCAATGACCTGTTATACGGCGAGCTGGCAGAAGGCACACGACCGACTGGACGGCCACGTCAAAGATACAAAGACATCTACAAGAAGGACACGAAAACGGCCAACATCAGCGTCAACAACTGGGAGAACTGTGCTAACAATCACTAAGAGTGGCGACTTGCTGTGAGACAAGGCTTTCAGAAAGCCTAGGAAGAGATAAAAGCAAACCTCGCTATAAAGAGAGCCGAGAGGAAGGCGAAACAACAACAGCCTCAACAAGAATAAACTTTCACCTGCATCAATTGCAACAAAGATTGTCACGCAAAGGTCGGACTCTTCAGCCACTCGCGACGGTGCAGATAAGGCACCAAAACAAGGAGCTACACCATCGTCTCTCGAAGACGGACGGATGCCAACATCACACACACACACACACACACACACACACATACATACATACATACATACATACATACATACATACATACATACATACATACATACATACATACATACATACATACATACATACATACATACATACATACATACATACATACATACATACATACATACATACATACATACATACTGTAGCGGAACTGCTCTCTCGGCTACACTGCCCCGAGTCTCGCTATGTCGGGTTCTTTATGATAGGTCTTATAGTTGGAGTGATACCCCGCTGAATCTCTCTGAGGACTGGCACTCCAGAGTGTGACAGATTTCCACCTCAGCGGGATACCGGCTTATTTCTGTCTTCTTGGGCGCCGCCGACTTGGTCACAGCTAGTCGCAGAGTCGCCGACTGGTCGCAGTCGCCGACTTGTCGCAGAGTCGCCGACTGAGTCGCAGGGTCGCCGACTTGGTCGCAGAGTCGCCGACTGTCGCAGGGTCGCCGACTGGTCGCAGTCGCCGACTTGGTTGCAAGAGAGAGAGAGAGAGAGAGAGAGAGAGAGAGAGAGAGAGAGAGAGAGAGAGAGAGAGAGAGAGAGAGAGAGAGAGAGAGAGAGAGAGAGAGAGAGAGAGAGAGAGAGAGAGAGAGAGATTACATTGCAGAGATGTTTTTGGAAGTGGCCCTAAGATGTCAACAGCTATGATTTCCATTGGACCCCCTGACGAAATCAGCTGCATTGGTGCTTGCCTTTTCTGTCCTGGTGACTTTCGTTTCGCACAGGCCTCACATCTCTTGCACCACAGTCGCACATCTTTCTGTAGTCCGACCCAGTAATACTCTTTTCTGATCTTCTGTAGAGTTCTTCTGATGCCAAGGTGTCCTCCACTTCGCAAGTCGTGCGCCATGCGTAGAATATCATTTCTCTTGTCTCGTGGAACAATAGCTTGACTGTGAACTTCTCCACCGTCGTGCGACTCCCATCTGCGACAGAGTATGGAGTTCTTTATCTCTAGCTGGTCCCACTGACTCCAGAGGCTTTTCACCAGCACGCCATATCTGGCGACTTCTTCCCACGGTGGTCGTGTCTTGCTTTCCACCCAGTTCATCACAATTGCGACATCCTGGTCGGATTTCTGAGCCTCGGCGAATTCATTGCTTCCACAAGACGTCTGTATCACTGCTACTGACATATCAGTCGCATCACTCCAATCCTTATTTGTCGCTTGTTCATCGCTGCTTACTTTTGTTTCTTTCTTTTCGGTTTGTGTCTCTACTTGAAAACCGCATTGTCTACATGGGCCACTGGACAGGGCGTCAGCGTTACGATGAAGTCTTCCTGGACGATATCGAATCTCAAACTGATACTGCGACAGGACATCAATCCATCTTGCGAGTTGCCCTTCCGGATTCTTGAAATGCAATAACCACTTCAGGGAGCTGTGGTCTGTTCTATTTAAGAACCGTCTTCCGTACAGGTGATGCTTGAAATATTTCACAAAGAATACGACCGCCAACAGCTCTTTTCTCGTCACGCAAAATCTTCTCTCAGCTTTCGTTAGTGATCGACCAGCATATGCTACAACCCTCTCGCATCCGTTGTGAACTTGCGATAGGACAGCTCCAAGTCCTCTGTCGCTAGCATCTGTGTTAAGAATAAAAGTTTTTCCAGGGTCTGGGAACGCTAATACAGGGCTCATCGTTAATCGTCTCTTCAAGTCATCGAATGACGACTGACAACTCTCAGTCCAGACAAAAGGTCTCCCTTTTTCTGTAAGTCGGTGTAAGCTATCTGCAATATCGGCAAATCCCTTTATGAATCGTCGGTAGTATGAATATAGTCCTAAAAAACTGCGAAGTTCTGTCTGCGACGTTGGGTTTCTCCAGTCGACGACAGCGGACACTTTTTCTGGATCTGCACGTATCCCCTCCTTTGATACAACATGACCCAAGTACTTGACTTTTTTTTGCGAACAAACGACATTTCTTGGGCTTGAGTTTGAGACCAGCTTCCAACAATCTGTCAAAAACCTGTCGCAGACGATCCAATCCCTCCTCAAATGTGCGACCAAAGATGATTATGTCGTCGAGATACACCAAACATATCTCCCACTGCAGTCCCGCTAGAACTGTCTCCATCAATCTCTCAAAGGTACCGGGTGCATTACAGAGTCCGAACGGTATGACATTGAACTCGTATAAACCTTGTTTAGTCGTAATTGCCGTCTTCGACCGATCTTCTAACTCCATTTCTACCTGCCAATATCCGCTCATGAGGTCTAAAGTCGAGAACCAAGTTACTCCCGATAGCGAGTCAAGCGACTCATCGATCCGCGGTAGAGGGTATGCGTCTTTAACAGTCACTTCGTTTAATGCACGGTAGTCGATGCAGAACCTCGTTGTGCCATCCTTTTTCTTTACTAATACCACTGGTGACGACCATGGACCGGAAGATGGCGAAGTTATCCTTTTCGTTAACATGTCGTTCACATGCTTCTCAATTTCTTCTCTGGCGTAAATCGGAACTCTTCTCGGGGATAGTTTTATTGGTCTCGAGCTCCCTGTTTCGATTTTGTGTCGCGTCTTTGTAGTCCTTCCAAGATCAGCATCAGATTCGACAAAGGGTGACTGTTAGTCGCAGAGAAATCTATCCACCTTTCTTGCCTGTTCTTCAGAGAGTGATTCTTTTGACGCTTGAGCCAGTTCTTTCAAATGGGTCGGTAGTCGAGGCTGCAACTCGTTATTCAGAAGACAACGAACGGTCTCATTCCTATCTAAATCAACGACTTCTCCGACTTCTTCTAAGACAGCTATGTTTGTTAAAGTATAGAGTGTCTGGTTATCTGCAGTCGCATTTAGTATCCGTAAGGGCAAATTCCTTTTCACGGGTCTGACTAGCGTTCTTGAGACTAATATGTCGTGCCGCTCTCCAAACTTCTGATACTGCTCTATCACTCCAATTTCCGGCACTGCTGAAGACGACAACTTGTCAAGTTTTCCTGGAACAATCATCTTGTGCATCGCTGGAACGTTCACTGTCTCTGCAACAATTATTCTGGTGCATCCTACTTGTCCTTTAAACGTACAAGGTAAATTCTCCTTGCCGATGGAAAGGCGACTCTTGTTAACATCGAGTCGACACGAATTAAACTTAAGAAAGTCTAATCCAAGTATTCCCTCTGCTGAGATGTTAGCAACCAGCATTTTATGTCGTCGACGAACACCATTTAGGCTTATTTCAAAAAGTTCCTTCCCGTCGACTGACATTGGTCTACCGTCTGCGAGACTGACTTTCCCTCTCACAGGAATCAGGTCTGGTCTTTTCTCAGGTTTAATCCTCCTATATACTTCTCTAGATAGGATAGTTACTGTAGCACCCGTATCAATCAGGAGATCAACACCAGTCCCGTGAATGGTGCCTGCCACATATAACCCGACGCCAGCATACGACGATCGGTTTCCAATTCGATAAGAAACCTTATCCCTGTTGCGTCTCTGCCTCTGGTTCCTGTCATATCTCATGCGACCCGTCGTCTGCGGGGTCGGTCGCGAATTACTGTTGCATGACTTCTTAGCAGGGCAGTCTTTCTTAAAATGTCCCTGCTGGCCACACCCGTAACAAACAAGTTCGTCATGGTTTCTATTTCTGCGTCGCTCTGGGACTTTACTCGTTTGTTTGGTACTCCTAACTTCAGTCGTGAGAACAGCCACCAATCTCGTCAGCTCCATCATTTGCTCTCTCAGTTCTCTGATTGCTGGCCCTTGTTCCTCATCCTGCGACGACACACCACGGACATGCCTTTTTCCTCCCTGTCGTTGCAGCCTAGCTCTAGTGAACGCCATTAACTCGACAGCTATCTGTACCGCATCGTTAATCGTAGTGGGTCTCGCCTGTTGTTAAGCGCATGTCGGAATCGCCCAGGGCATCAATAAATTATTCTTTAGCGAGCGTATCAACCAAAAGGAAACTCGCCTCAGGGTAAGCTAAAGTCGCAAGCCGCCGTATAGCTTGCGTAAGCTCTGGTAAAGATTCTCCGTTCTTGCGAATTCTACTCCTTTGCTGAACTCTGTATAACTCGGTCTGGTTCGGGGGTGCGAATCTCTGCTTCAAAGCATCCACTAATTCAGATTACGACTTCTTCTCAGGCACTGCCAACAATTGCTGTGCTTGACCTCTTAGTGCGACACCTAAATACAGTTTCTTTTCTTCCTCTGTCCAATAGTTTAGGGTCGAGCACATCTCGAAGTGAGTGATAAAATCCAACAAGGGTGTCGTCCCGTCGTACGACATCGGAGTAACGACCGGCCGCTTCAAGGTTCTTTGCGGAAGATTAGTCGCCTCATCGCTTCTTTCCGTAACCATTCTCTTGTTCTCAGATCTCCTTCGATCTTTGAGAGCTGTAAGTACAGCATCCTTTGTCGCTGTAGTATAGGCTATATTCTTGGTCTCCTGTGACTTCGAGGGTGTCGATATCGCCTGTCCACTAAAGTAAATCTGTCGACTGGGGACAATTCTTTCTCTCGAGCACTCTCCTGCCTTCTTGGTCGTCTCCGCACTCATAGCCATGGTCCCCTTCCTTGTAGTTAGTCTTTTCACTAAATCTTCGCATTCCTTTTTCAAGCGTCGAAATTCGTCTTCGAAAGGAATCGCCGTCTTTACCTCCCTCTCGGGGGTAAGCATCCAGTCGCCTACATGTGACCCTCCGTAAGCCATCTTGATTCTGTCTTCTACTCCACGACCTATCACATCGCTGCCACCAATTTGTAGCGGAACTGCTCTCTCGGCTACACTGCCCCGAGTCTCGCTATATCGGGTTCTTTATGATAGGTCTTATAGTTGGAGTGATACCCCGCTGAATCTGTCTGAGGACTGGCACTCCAGAGTGTGACGGATTTCCACCTCAGCGAGATACCGGCTTATTTCTGTCTTCTTGGGCGCCGCCGACTTGGTCATAGCTAGTCGCAGAGTCGCCGACTGGGTCGCAGGGTCGCCGACTGGTCGCAGTCGGCGACTTGGTCACAGAGTCGCCGACTGTCGTAGGGTCGCCGACTGGTCGCAGAGTCACTGACTGAGTCGCAGGGTCGCCGACTGAGTCGCAGGGTCGCCGATTCGGTCGCAGAGTCGCTGACTGTCGCAGGGTCACCGACTGGTCGCAGTCGCCGATTTGGTCGCAGGAGATCGATCGATCGATCGAGAGAGAGTCGACAGTGCGAAATAACCAAAGAAGAGCTATCCTCGGTCTAAACGTGTATTGTCGCAAGACCGCTGCGTTGCTTGGACGAGCCTTGTAGCGCCGAGTTGCTGGTCGATGAAAGACCTTGTCCCTACCCTTTTCAGATTCCTGGCCTGCTTCTTTCTGCCCAAGGATTACGACCAAGTGTGCTTGCCGTGGCGGGGTGGTTATACTGCTACACTGCATGGGACGTCTTCACTCTATGCCGGTTATTTACACACTCCCCTAGCAGCCACAATTGGTCCGTATATATACCCAGGCGGAATCACGTGACCCAAGGCTAAGACGATTGATGGCACTACAAAGCCCGCCAAACATTCGAAATAACAATATAAACTTTAATGAAACGAATATTATATAACGAAACGAAAATAATTGAAGTCCATGGGGTTTCCTCGTTATAAGACATCCATCCATGCATGCATGCATGCATGCATGCATACATACATACATACATACATACATACATACATACATACATACATACATACATACATACATACATACATACATACATACATACATACATACATACATACATACATACATACATACATACATACATACATACATACATACATACTACATACATATATAAATAGATACATACATAGATACAAAAACACATACACACACTAACACATACATATATATATATATATATATATATATATATATATATATATATATATATATATATATATATATATATATATATATATATATATATATGCTTTTTTGTTCTCGCTAATGACCTTGTTACACGTATCGAGAAATCAAGTTGGTCACGCGATTTTGTAAGATTTGTTGCCCCTTTTGTCTAACAAATGAATGCAGTGTATCGTGCGAAAGCAACGAAGATGACAAATTTTTAATGACTCTCTATGAAACTTGGTAGCTGTTATCATCGTCATCTGATGATGCTCGGTTTTCTTACATATTTATGTCTGCTTATTTTCTCCTATTTTGTCTTCTGTGTTAATGCAATGTATAACACGATCTCTAATGCGCAACTGGTCCTGCAGTTTTTATAAATAGTGTGATACAGCTTGGTAAATAACATTGAATACAGCTTGGTAAATATTTTTGCATACAGCTAGTTAAGTATCACCATATCAATAATGCACTGTGCTCCAGCAATGTTTCAACGAGTGTTTGGCCTTCGTGCTTTGTGACTTGTTTTGGATTATGATCTTCTGAACGCAACTTGCTCCGCAGTTTTCAGTTTTGAGCCGAGACATTTTCTACAAATTATTATCATCATTTCAAGATAGATCAATCAGTGTCCTCTGTTAGTGTCTGTTACAGTTATGGCCCTTCAGCCTTGCATCAAAGTGTAATACATGACATAATTTTGTGAACACAACTAGTCCCATACCTTTCTATGGATCACTAGGTAGCTTTATGCAGATATGTCCATCTTTGAAGATGTGTATATCGACATATTCAAGGTTTTTTTTTTTACGGTTAGGATATTCTTTTTTTTAAATTATCCCCGTAATAGGTTGACCATTGGGTCCGGGAACCATCCCAAGGTCACCTTACAATCAAATATTTCTTGATTCCAGATAAACTAGAGATAGTAAATGTAATGTATATTAAAAAAACAAAACAAGCAAGCAACAACACACACTCACACATTCATGAACACATGCATAGACAGCCTACTCAATGTAACTAGACAAAATCAAGGTGTTCGTACAACTTTTCCTATTGCTCTATATTTACTTGAATCTGGTTGTAGTGTACGATAGGATCTTCTGAACGCAACTATTCGCACCTTTTTCGGGGGATCACTATGAAACTTTGTGCATGCTATGGCAGATTTCTGTAGATGCGCATACCAATAAGAGCTCTATTGCACCTGAACAAGGTACGATTGCTGAACAATTATACTTAACAAAGAAAAGAGTAGAGCTTTGTAAAAATTTAACATAATGATTTATTTCTTTAGAAAACAAGGTAAAATATAAAAGAGGACTTACGATTTGTGAATCTAACGCAAAAATTAATGCTAAAATTTAAAAATAAAGTCCTCGTACTAAAATATTCTAAATGAATTAAAGATCGAATCCCTATGAAATTCCAAAATGGAATGCGGTGACGTCTTCTATTATCTTTATAGTGTTGTCGTGTCAATAGTTCCTTGTTGAATCACTAACATTAATATTCCGGCTTTAGGATTCCGAATATTTTCCAATAAATTTCTTTGTCCAAGAATTCTGATGAAAACTGGATATTTCGAGGTTAGTTAAAATTATTAAATAAAATATTCAACTTAGACTAGTCACAACACAAAATATATTTGAGCTCCGAAGGTATGAATTACGAATGAATTAAATCATTATAGAACGTTAGTTGTAAACGGAATTTTAGATCACGTGATGTGGTCACATGGTTACTTAGTTAAGACTGGCGCAGTAACAAAAAAAGCCGGCTGACACATATGACATGGACGAATTGACTCTACTGAACGAATCTATAAGATTGAATATAACTAAAAAAGTTGTTTACATAGAACTGAAACTCAAACCAAATATGATCTTGATTACGACCAATGATTTTCATTCTAGGAAAGAAATAAAAAAGTTGTTTATCAGTTCTGAATCAAGGTCAGGAACTAGGTCAGGTAAAATAGAGTGTAGCATTACTGGTTATTTACCAGGTCAAATAGGATATGAACTGAATTTTCTGGAAAAATGAAAAAAGTCAAATCAAGTGAATAAAGTTATAATTTCAATAGCATGTATTGAAAAAAAATAGAATAAAAAAGAAATTTAAAACATAATACACAAGTAATTAAATTACATATACGTAACAGCAACAACAAATGCGAAATGAAATGACCAAGAGAACTTGCAATCACGAATGCATGCATGTGTTGATGCTATTTTGGAATTACCACCGTAACCACCGCTGGCATTGGTGTTGCTGGAATTGCGACTATCATAGGCAAAGTAACTCGATTTTTATTGTTGGAGGTAAGTGTATTGATAGTAATCGGTGTGGCTGGCGGTGCTGGGAAAATAATTCCATAACGATTACATAAAGAAGCATGTGTTTATTCTGAAATTAATGCATCCACCAAAATCAGCCTTAATACAATTACTAAAATGTACTCAGTAAATATAAAAAATAAATCCATTACATTCAAAATGGTGTAGGTGTAAATGGAAAACCACCGGCGTCTCTGAGCAGATATACAGAACTGGAGCGTTAGCGACCCAAAATAAGTAACTGATTTACATGTAGTACGTTTGCCTGTGTATATTAATCTGCCACAAACGTTTACGGGATCTAATGGTATAATCATTTGCGCTAGGAGTGTTTGGTTCGCAAATTCGTTTATGTTTGCGAATAATATCCAACATTTTTGCAAAGGGTAGTCACAAGGACTCCGATATTAGAAGCATATATAAAGGCAGAATTGTCTGCACCTGCGGTCGCAGCGCTGTTGTCCTGCTCAAGATGTCATAGTTGTAGTTACACTTTATTTGTAATTGTATTATAAAAATGGTAATTGTAATTCCAAACGAATTAGTAATTGTACTTCCCAAAGAAGTAATAATTGTGTTTCTAAAAATGTTACAAATTTCTTCCTCGTTTTATGCCAGCCATTTTTATTAATTAAAATCCTTCATGCTAGTGTTAGACTATTTTTGACTAACTAAATTTTAATCCTACAGCGGGTAAAGGTTAGTAAAGATAAGCGGTATTGTAGACGTTAGCCTACCTCAGTTACCGAAATCTAAATAACCTATTGTGATACTACGTTTACAAACGCAGACCTATTTTCCAAGTCATAACTTTTCGACTAACGTTGATGTTATATAGGTACATTGTGTATATTACTAACCAGAAAGAGTGCACACAGCACATTTTGTGTTGGCAATTAGCAGAATTGCCGAGTCAAACTAAACCCAATATGCAGAAAATATTTTTCTTATCCAATTTATCAAGTCGTGGCCTCCAACCTTCAGACTCCCGAAATCTAGAGGATATCCCGAAATCTAGAGGATATCCCGAAATCTTGAGGATATCCTGAAATCTTGAGGATTCTTCATTACTTCGAGCCCTACAAAAAGTTTGGTGAGGGATTGTACTCTATTAAAAAATATATGACAAAGCCATTTTTCTTTGAGCAACAATGACTTTAACCTTCAACTTTTGACCGAAAATCAGTAACATTTTTTCTTCTTTCTGTGATAATCATCTTGCCCTTTGACCTCTTCACTCCCAGATCAACAGGCGTCTTATTTAATTCACCATGTAAATCGTTTTCAAACTTCAGTGAAGGCACATTTTTGATAACTGATTGGGTTCGTGTAGAAACAGTTTTTCATGGTTTAGTCAAAATGACTTTGTCCTCTGATTTTTTTTTTCTCGCCCAAATCGATTAGCCGTCCTACCTTAAGTTCGAGTCATCTGCAAAGTGAGGTCTAGCTCTGTCATTTAGAATCACGTCTCTTCTTACAGTCCCAATAAAAGTAAGTTTTACTTTTTGGACTCCAAAATCAATACGTTTTTCGTTACCTCATGCACAAATATTAAGGATATAATGTGACTTTTGCAGCTATTATTTTTGTTTATTTATCACATACACAAGAATCTTTGTGAATTAGGTGTTTCTGACTTCTGTTGTTCTTAAAACTGTTGTGTGGCATGTACTTCTCTCGTAATTGCTTCACTGTACCCAGTCAGCGAAATGCCAAGGAAGCAAGTTGGCACTCACATCAGTAGACATGTGGGTCCAATAGAATTATAATATCTAAAATACGGCCTGGATGGCAACTATTTTGAATTGTATCAAACTGTTTAGTAAACAATATTTTTCAAAATCATCTCAGAGGGAAATGGCATGCTTTTGCACTGTGAATAGGACTTTGAGTCAAAAATGAAATACAGATGTGAAAAATGCAGGTACGATGTAGTGGATGAGGTTTATAAACCTCGTTTGCTAGAAGCTTTCATTGTCAGATAAAGTTCATGATATTGTTATGTTTTGTTTATTGTAGCTATAAAAGTATGAATCTACTTGACCAGTCTGGTTTATTATATTTATATATTTATGAATTTTTTAATATGATGCAGGTGGATGCGGTATCAGCTTTGTCCATAAAATCTGCTTCTGCTCCCCTTTTACTGCAAACAGAGTTGTTTATATGGTGCCAATGGCAGGAAGGTGTAGAATCCTATTATATATTTGGCACACACGAAGAAGGCTTATATAGTGGAATGTAAATAGATACGTTATGGAGTAAATTATATTAAATATGACCTCAGTAAATTCATGTATACACAGTACTAGGTGTGATTTTTTAAACGTCACTTTGACCAAGTCAGCATCCTTGAGTTTTATAGCATGTCAGATATCTGTGTCCAAATATTTTATTTGTTGCTTAAATTACTGGCAATGCATGCAAACTGAAAGTGCTTAACATCATTCTACGCTTAGTGACATGCTATTAAAATAAAGAAACAAACTGAACTATTACTATATGTGAGCAATGTGTTGAGAATCATCGTAAAACAATCACAAGAAAACAACAATAAATTGCGTCATACCAAAACGCATATATATATATATATATATTATATATATATATATATATATATATATATATATATATATAATTAGGTATCATGTATAAATGAAATTTATTCTGTTAATTAATGAATGATATAGGCAGTACTGCAATTCAATCTGCACACATACTTCATTATATAATGATATATGCAATACTATGAATCAAATTGATGACAAGACGTAAGAAAGCTACCACCTTTAAGTTGTTATACACAATCGCAATCAATATAGAGGGACCTCAAAGAAACTTAATAACTTGTTTCCTTTGTAAAAGTGTCAGAGATCAAAAAGACCTGTATCAATACATTCTTTGTATCATATATCAACGCATTCGCTTATTTTATGTACAATTCCCACCTTTACATTGTAGTAAGTTTGCTTACTCATAATAGATTAATGATAATCTTTGTTTTTTTTTGCAATTTTAATTTTGCATTAGCGGTAGTTATGGTGTTCCGCGTGCTTGATTGCTTCACATGCATTACATATATTCAAAAAATAAGGACATATACCTATCTAGACATTGCTTGTTTACAAAAATACGCTTGCCTGGATATTTTAAAGGTAACAGTGGGAAAAATGTACAGAGTAGAAAGAATAAGATTACTTTTTTAATACAAAAAATATTCATTTGCTTCACTTTCGCATTTAAAGAACACATTAAAAAGTATATACTGTATATCAAAAGTCTACAGCATTGTATAAGATCATTAATAATTCGTATACACACATAACCAGGCCCTTTCATTCCATTGATATATGCCTAATAGGATTAAATGATCATGGTTAAATTCTATTGATATTTACACTTTACATATTTCAGTCACGAAGTAAATAAATTCCGAACGAATTTATATGAACTGTGTAATCGATTCACTCTTTGATAAACACTACAATCATTGTAATGCTATTTTGCTTCTTTCTGTCATCAAGCCATCTGATTCTATCCAAAAACGTGACTTAAAGGCGACAGTTGTTTATCACTCTTGACCATTAGTGGTCATATTTTCTAAAGCTAAACTGATGAATATATTTGTGTACAGAGCTGGATCTGCTACTTAAGTTCTGAGACAATACTGGCACTTGGTCTGGCTTATTTCTGGTAAAACTATTGCATGCAAATAGCTGTGACTGCTGTGTAATGTTAGACTCTGCATTGTCAGACATCTTCAGGAATAATTAAACAGAATTCACTGGACCCGTGCTTATTCCAGCTGCATACACTCTCATATCGGATGGTTTTTCACGTTTCTCACACTCCACTTTGGTGAATGTTTGAAATCTTTAATGAGTTTAAGTGACGAGCTCTGCCAGATTCTTCAGTTTAAAAAATTATATAAGTTTGTGTTACTATGATCATGAAATGCAATGACTTTCCCATATTTTTCTTGTGAAATTGCTTGATAGTGCTTGGTTCGTCTTGAAATAAATAAATTTAGATTGAATGTCGATTTATACTTTATGATTGAGTTAGCATTATATATATATATATATATATATATATATATATATATATATATATATATATATATATATATATATATATATATATATATATATATATATATATATATATATATATATATATATATATTGTCTTTGACGATGCTGATTTCTTTTGAAATAATCTTTAAAATTCCTTTTTTTCTTTATGCACGAACATTTTCCTCAGAGTTTTTACAATATTCCAGCGCCTAATCTACTGACAATTTTGTGATCCTGGAGGATTAGAATTTTAGTTCTGTGTAGAACCTACTTATGAACCCCTGCAGTTCTTCTGATGTAATTGTGTTGCAGTCCAGCATGTGTCCAACAGTCTCATTGTGTTGCAGTCCAGCATGTGTCCAATAGTCTCATTGTATTGCAGTCCAGCATGTGTCCAACAGTCTCATGGTGTTGCAGTCCAGCATGTGTCCAACAGTCTCATTGTGTTGCAGTCCAGCATGTGTCCAACAGGCTCATTGTGTTGCAGTCCAGCATGTGTCCAACAGTCTCATTGTGTTGCAGTCCAGCATGTGTCCAACAGTCTCATTGTGTTGCAGTCCAGCATGTGTCCAACAGTCTCATTGTGTTGTAGTCCAGCATGTGTCCAATAGTCTCATTGTGTTGCAGTCTAGCATGTGTCCAACAGTCTCATTGTTTTGCAGTCCAGCATGTGTCCAACAGTCTCATTGTGTTGCAGTCCAGCATGTGTCCAACAGTCTCATTGTATTGCAGTCCAGCATGTGTCCAACAGTCTCATGGTGTTGCAGTCCAGCATGTGTCCAACAGTCTCATTGTGTTGCAGTCCAGCATGTGTCCAACAGTCTCATTGTGTTGCAGTCCAGCATGTGTCCAACAGTCTCATTGTGTTGCAGTCCAGCATGTGTCCAACAGTCTCATTGTGTTGTAGTCCAGCATGTGTCCAATAGTCTCATTGTGTTGCAGTCTAGCATGTGTCCAACAGTCTCATTGTGTTGCAGTCCAGCATGTATCCAACAGTCTCATTGTGTTGCAGTCCAGCATGTGTCCAACAGTCTCACTGTGTTGCAATCCAGCATGTGTCCAACAGTCTCATTGTGTTGCAGTCCAGCATGTGTCCAACAGTCTCATTGTGTTGCAGTCCAGCATGTGTCCAACAGTCTCATTGTGTTGCAATCCAGCTTTAATCCAACAGTTTGATTGTGTTGCAATCCAGCTTGTGTCCCACATTTTGATTGTGTTGCAGTCCAGGTTGTGTCCCACATTTTGATTGTGTTGCGGTCCAGGTTGTGTCCAACAGTTTAATTGCATGACAGTTTAAACAAACAGAAAAAGTTGTAGTCAGACAGTTTTTATCTTTGCGAAGCTGATTTTGAGTTATACACCCCCACATTTTCTACTACGCCAAGAATATCAACAGGGTACAATTTATTCAACATAATACAATTAATCAAACAACGTACAGTTAATCGAAAGTGGTATAATTAAACCAGCACCACACGTAATCTTACAATTAATCCAACACAGTACAATTGATACAGATTTCTCATAATCTTTGTATCGGGGAATTACGTACGTGATATGGTAACATTAAAAATTGTATATTTCAGTATATACACATATTTGATTTATATGGTAGAGTTATTCGTTTAGAAAACGGTAGCAACCACAATGAAATCAATATTGTAATACATCTTATTTTCAAGGAACTGATCATCTGAATCATAATTCAACTTAAGAAAAAAAAATCAGCTATATGTATAAATATATACCATATTTTCAAATATTATGGAGTCACTTTGGAGAAGGGGCATGATATTGTCATATCAAGAAAGTGTGTCTGTTATGTATACCTAACTTGTATTTGCTTGGTTTTTCTCCATGCTTATTGTATAATTCTATTTTTTGATTCTACTTTGTCCAAAATCAAGTTTATTGTGTACCTGATCAGCAACAGTATAGTTTGATAGAGAAATAATATATAGTTAATTTTTCCCTTTAAGGGTAGGATAAATATTAGGATCATTATCAATAAAGGTAAACATGTTTATTTGGGCCTGGGTCTAGGATACTGGCATTACCCACAGATAAACTTGTACGACCTAATGTTTAATACATTTGTTATTATGATTGTAGTAACAGACATTATCTGTTTACAACACAGATTTTAAGAAATAAAATTTGGACCTACATCATGGTTCTCCCCTTTTGCCTTAGTTTGTTTTTAAAAATTGTTTTGTTTACTTGAGAATTTATTAATTCTTCCATTTAACATCTTTAGTAGCATACTTCTTATTGTTATGTTCAGTATTTGATTTGGGTGGAAATATTTATTCAAATTAGTATTCACTGGAAATACAAAGTGCTCGTCAATAATAATCTAGGACAGAAACATTAACATCGTATCTTTTTCAAACATAATTTATGTATGTCGTATGGATATATTTGTATTGTATATTTTTCATACATAATTGAAGTGTGTCGTATGGATTTGTTTGTATCATATATATTTCATGCATGAGGTACGACGCATGGAGTTATTTGCATCGTATCTATTTCATACATAATTGATGTATATCGTCGTATGGATTTATTGCATCGTATCTTTATCATACATATTTTTAAAAGCTAAAATGATACAAACCAGCTTTCAGAAATTCTCCCGAAGTTGTGTAAAAATGAGATAATGTTTTGCATGCGGATTATTTGCACAGATAATTGCTTGCTGATTATTTGTAAGGATAACTGCATACTAATTATTCATTGCATGCTGATTACTTATAAGGATAATTGCCTGCTAATTGATTGTAACGAAAATTGCCTGCTGATTAATTGTAAGGATAATTGCATGCTAATTGTTCGTAAGGATAATTTAATACTGATTATTTGTATGGATAATTGCATGCTGTTTGTAAGGATAGCTGCCATCTGCTTATTTGTAAGGGTAATTGTACACTGATTATTTATAAGGCTAATAAAATAACACTGTTTTGTAGTTGATCAACTAATGTGTCAACCAGTTTGCTTCAAGCACATACATACATACATACATACATACATACATACATACATACATACATACATACATACATACATACATACATACATACATACATACATACATACATACATACATACATACATACATACATACATACATACATACATACATACATACATACACACATACACACACATACATACATACATACATACATACATACATACATACATACATACATACATACATACATACATACATACATACATACATACATACATACATACATACATACATACATACATACATACATACATACATACGTATATAAATACAAACTCACATACATACATACATACATACATACATACATACATACATACATACATACATACATACATACATACATACATACATACATACATACATACATACATACATACATACATACATACATACATACATACATACATACATACATACATACATACATACAATCACAAGCACGAAAATGTAATTACTTGGCGAGTTAGCTTGACTTAAGATATAATTGTTTAAAGAAGCAATGTATACAAAACAAGGACTTTAGATATTCTTTGTTACCTGTGATTTTCAAGAAGTCATGCATTAAGTCAGTTAGAAAATGTATTCTCTTACCTTACATTACGGTAATGTTACTAGAAAGCTTTTCTACCTATGGCTTGATAATATCAACTCACCCTGCACTGTCTAAATTGTCTTTATACGTTATCAGGTTTATTTTACATCCATTATATGTTAGTGGGGCTTTTATATTTCCTTGCGTACTTTCTATATTATAGAATCAACGAAATGCAACACTAGCATTTTTTTTTGTTAATTTTGATTTTCATAAATAACAAATTATTGCATCAGTAACAGGTACCACCTTGAGGAAGGTGCGAGTAGATAAATTAGAACGACTGCTTTCAATGCGATAAAATGAACTAAACATTTATTTATTCTCACTCTCGATGGATTGAAATATATTACATTGCATTATATACCTGTCCTTAACATGTCTTGAAAGCCAATTTCTCTATAATGCTAACGATGCATAAATAAAAATTAACAACATATTCCAGATAGTAAAAAATAAAACATTCCAGATAGTCAAAAATAAAATAGGTATTCCGGATAGTTTAAATATATATGAAAAATCACCTGCTATATACAATCTAATTCGAGTGACTTTTTTTCTTACTGATTGCAAAATGGTCGAATTTATGATACAGATTCTTTTTTTTGAAAATTTTTACGACTCTAGGATGTAAAATAAGTAACAGAAAAAATGTGAAACCAACAATTTGAGCAATCCCAAATTATCCTAAATCTTATCATAAGTCCAAAAGAATTTATAATGTTTCGCTTGAATTTTATGGTTTTGAATGTCCTAATGTACCACACTGTTATAATCCAGAAATGACTTTGAATGAGTTCTCAGTAATCCGAAATAGAGTGTCAATCGATTCAATGAGCACTTTAGTAATTCCAATGAATGATTTAAATAATTCATCTCTGGAGCACTTAAGCAATTTCAATGAATGGTTTAAATACGTCTATTCGAATTATATCTACACACAAGTATAAATTATTCCAGAAACTGATCATATAAAGGGAATGAAATAAGAACGAATATTTTTTCACAAATACCCTACATATATAAATATACTTGACCTAGAAAATAACATCATGGGCTGGATTCACTATATAAGCGTTATGTCTAATTATAAAATTCCATAAAATTGTTTCCAGAAAATTCTGAACTCGAGAAGCTACGTCCATGGAATCAAGAATCAATAGACTTTCATATATACAAGATGCACGTGGCCTTAGTTAAAGTTATCCATTTGTGGTGGAGTCTATCTCCAAAAGTGGAAACTTTTCGCGAAACTGTGTTACAAAAGAGAGCAAAATCGATAACACCAACACCTTACATTACCATCTACTATCAACTCCGTTGCCTCAGGAGCCGCAGGGTGTCACAAGGCGCGGGATAGAGTCCTACCATGTGTAAGCACAGGCAGACTAAAACGGTGTGTGCATTGGCAAGGAATTTTACCCCAATTGTCTCCATAGTCTTTCATGTGTTGATGTGTCGTAAAAACCAAATCCTCACAATTCTTAAGCGCCCAATCTAGGGATAATGATATATGAAATACGAGGTTTCCCCGAAAGATTGTTTATATACGGTGATTGCATGCACCATTCGATAGGTTGACTTGAAAAATATCGGCATATGCTACCTCATCGTTTCAACGCTACATAACAGAAAATATGGTCAGAAAAATTGATATATGAACCAAATTACAAGACTGCTAACTGTGCATGATAAAGGCACTCCCACTGGGGGCCAATCTAAATTCAAATATTACAAGGAAACTCTGATTTTGGTGTAATATATGTGTTCACTAAAGTGTATATTCAACTGCATCACATTGCCTTCCTCGGCACTATAATGTGACACAATTTTCAGATAAATTCCTCGGAATGTTTGACACTTTTCAAACCTAGCTCGGAATGATGTACATGAAGATGGGCAGAGCGCATGTTTAGTCAGGCAGGTACGCCACTCGAACCAGCTGTTTGTTGGCTCAGCAACTAATTTACAGAAAAATAATACATTTTTTTTCCGCCTGAAATTTTATTGTGAGTATAATTCTAATCTTGTTAAGCAAATACAAATATAAAGTGTGATTTTATTTCGAATGTGCACCGATCAAAAAAAAATTATATATAATATTTTGTAATTTATTCATTATAAGCAGCAGAGAGGCTAAATAGACAACTTTCTAGAGACCTTTTTTTGAAATTCTACGAAGGCTGAAAAAAGTTTTTGCCTTAGCAATGAAAACGTCTCTTATTGACTCAATTTTTGCTCGATTTTTTTCACAATCTGATCACTACCCGTATGTCATTCAGCATTGCTACTGCTATGAATTAACCAAATACTTTATCTAAACCTACACGATACCTTGAACTTGGATCATGTAAATTTATCGTTATAAATCCAAATGGAACAGCTTGTGCTTTAGAAAAGAAATTTTTAAATTTAATGATATCCATGTCCCCTAAACACCAAGTATAATAAATATTATGCAAAGTATAATTATCTACGCCAATTAAATACAACCAAAATATTACAGTTATCTCTAATCACCTTAGGTATCTGCGTGAATCTTTGAGTAACAAAAATCAAGTCAGTATTTTTATGTCTACCCCGACAAAATATTCTAGCTGGATTGGATTGTTTGCCCAGCACCACATCATCGTACATACATACATACATACATACATACATACATACATACATACATACATACATACATACATACATACATACATACATACATACATACATACATACATACATACATACATACATACATACATACATACATACATACATACATGCTGTTACGTATCAGCTCGTTCAAAATAACACAAAGAAACATTATCCATCGTTTATTAGGTTTAATTCTTGAAAATTCCTAAGCACTCTTATGCAATCTTGTCAATTCTTTCAATGACATTCAATTACATGCAATCTTGTCAATTCTTTCAATGACATTCAATTACATGCAATCTTGTCAATTCTCTAAATGAATTGATAATTAGAAAATCAAAGAAAAAAGTGTCACGACTAACATTTTACCAAAATTTCTGCAAAAACTAAATCATACATACATACATCAGAACATCAATACATATGCAAGTAAATCAACAAATGAAATAGCATATTAAAATCGGGAAATTAAGATTGCGTACTTTTTGCCGTTTCTTATTCGTTTCCTACGAACTTTAAACGTATAGTCTGTCTCCTATCTGAGACAACTATCCGGCCCCTTACTCAATAACGAAAACGCACTTTTTACGTTCCAGAGTCCCGTTTAACTTGTCGCTAGAAAGATTGAAGACTGAAGAATTTCTCCAAAGCAAAACCCTTAATCCCTTACAAAATTACGCCCCTAAAATCCCTATTAACCAATCAGAATCGACTGTTTCCTAAATCTTCTCCTTAGAATGTTTGATTGTTAAGACAGCTAATCATGCCGTAATTAAGATCTTTTGAAAAATCAATTATTGATAATATTCCCCTTTTAAATTGTTGATTTTGGGAAGAGGGTTATGTCATACCTTTGTACCATAGCAGTTGATTCGGTCAAATTTTGTCGCTTGGAACGAATTTTCATTGACGTTCAGAGATGAAATGAAAATAATCATATAACTGTCTCTATCCCTTTCTACTTTAATTAAGTTGACTTTAATACAATTCATTTAACCAATGCTTCTCAGAGTTTTCAAAATTCGACACATCACAAGGACCATGTTTTCTAAGTGCATGTCAAAGCTTAGTATATAATACAATATGCCAAGCAATATACCTACATGCCTCAGGAGAATAAAAATATGGAACTAAACGTTGATTGTGTTAAAATTTTTTTTAAAAAAAATATATCAGTATTCATTACAATATTAGAAGAAATAATGTTAAAGAAACTTAAACTTGGAAACTACGATATCTATGGAAGATCATGGACTAGTTAGATTGCTACGATATCTATGGAAGATCTTGGACAAGTTAGAAAACTATGATATCTATGGAAGATCTTGGACAAGTTAGAAAACTACGATATCTATGGAAGATCTTGGATAAGTTAGAAAAGTACGATAAATCATGGATAGGTTAGATTACTACAATACCTCTCGAAGATCATGGACACGTAAGGACACTACAATACTTGTGGAAGATCATGGATAAGTTAGGATACTACGATCGTGGGCACGTTAGGAAACTATGATACCTACGGAAGATCATGGACAAGTTAGGAGACTACGATACCTAAGGAAGACTATGGGCAACGTAGAAATGTAGAGTGAGACTCAAACATGAAATATTAACAGCTGTATAATGTTTAAGAACTTAAAACAGCCCCATTGACAGTAATTGTGAAGTATATTTTATTACGAATATTGTTGATGAAATACGCATTGCGTATATTACTGGTGATGAAATTACCGCATGTGTTTAGAAAGTTAAAATCTGAATACGTTGGCAGTGACTGAATATCAATTAAGTATTCGATTATAATAATGAAAATCTTGATGAATTTTTTAAAATTTTAATCCTGATTCGGAAATTATACCATAAGCATGGCTGGAGGGTAGTGGTGTTATAAAACATTTTTACAAGGGTACTGGACGTTTGGTTAAACTAATGATATCCCAACAACAATTATTGCCAGTGTTCAGGATAACTGTCACATCATTACAAATAATTATGTTATCAAGAAAACCAGGGTATTCAATAACTGTTCATAGTTTTAATGTAAATAAGTAAGGAAAAAGAAATATTTTGTCGTTTTCCTACCTTTTTAAGAAGCGGTTAATTCAATTTGGAAGTTGGTCTTTGGCAATGGCTAAATAAATTCTATATTGATGAAAAATATTAAGGACACTATAATATGTACCGTGGTTAATAAGGACTTTTAATATTAAGGAATTTATATAATATGTACCTTAGTTTATAAGGACTTTCAATATTAAAGACTATTTATTATATATACCAGATATATATTCATGTTTTAGTGTTAATGACGAATAAACAGCTTGCTTTCTATTAATAATATTATTCAGTGGAAAGAGTGTTTACCTTTTTCATCATTTCTTAATGATTTATAATAACTTAATTGTCAACAGAAAATAAAAAAGCAAGGTATCCAGTTGGTTGAATATTTAAAAATTGTCTGAACTTACCAGTCTTGACATTCAAGACTTTTGATCTGTTAAAAGTGATCGGTGAGATCAACTTCGATATAAAGTTATGAATGTATAATGCCTTGTGTGATGCACTCTTTTATCCATTTCAGTGTAACTGTATAGTGCTTCGAGTGCTACATTCATTTAACCATTTCAATGTAAATGTACAGATGTAAGCATAATGCTTTGGTTAAAACATTCAATTTTCCCTTTCAGTGTAAATGTACAGATGTAGGCTTACTGATCTGAGTTATAAATTCATTTATCCTTTTCAGTTCAAATGTACAGACGGAATCATACTTATTTGAGTGACGCATTCATTTATCCCTTTCAATTGAAATGTACAGAGGTAAGAATACTGATTTGGTTGATGCATTCATTTATCCCTTGAAAGCAAATATACATACGTAAGCATACGGATTTTGGGTGATGCATTTTTATCCCTTTCAGTACAAATGTACTGATGTAAGCATACTAATTTCAATGATGAATTTATTTATACCTTTAGTGCAAATGTACAGACGAAAGAATACTTATCTGGTTGATGCATTTATTTATCTCTTCAGTGCAAATGTACAGATGTAAACATGCTGATCTGGTTGATGTATTCATTTATACCTTCAGTTCAAATGTTTAGATATATGCATACTAATTTGAGTAAAGCAATTATTTATCCCTTCAGTGCAAATGTACAGATGTAAGCATACTGATTTGGGTGATGCATTCATTTATCCCGTCAGTGCAAATGTACAGATGTAAGCGTACTGATTTGAGTGATGCATTTATTTATCAGTGCAAATGTACAGACGTAATCATACTGATTTGGGTGATGCATTCATTTATCCGTTCAGTACAAATGTACAGACGTAAGCATACTTATTTGAATGATTCATTTATTTATCCCTTCTGTGAAAAATGCACAGACGTAAACATACTGACCTGGTTGATGGATTCCTTTATACCTTCAATTCAAATGTTAAGATGTAAGCATACTGATTTGAGTGATGCATTCATTTTTCCCTTCATTTTAAATGTACAGACGTAAGAATACTGATATGAGTGATGCATTTATTTATCGCTTCAGTGCAAATGTACAGACGTAAATATACTGATTTGAATGATGCATTCATTTATCCTTTCAGTGTAAATGTACAGACGTAAGCATACTGATTTGTGTGATGCATTTTTTTTATCCCTTCTGTGCAAATGTACAGACGTAAGCATGCTGATCTGGTCGAGGCATTGATTTATCGCTTCAGTGCATATGTACAAACGTAAGCATATTGATCTAATTGATGCATTCATTTATCCCTTCAGTGTATATGTACAGACGTAAACATACTGATTTGAGTGATGCATTCCTTGATCTCTTCAGTCCAAAGGTACAGAGGCAAGCATACTGATTTGAGTGATGCATTTATTTATCCCTGCACTGCGAATGTACAGACGTAAGCATACTGATTTCTCTGATACATTCATTTATCCGTTCAGTACAAATATACAGACGTAAGAATAATGGTTGGATGATGCATTCATTTCCCCTTCATTTTAAATGAACAGACCTAAGCATACTGATCTGGTTTATGGAATCATTTATCCCTTCAGTGTAAATGTACAGACGTAGGCATATTGATTTGGGTGATGCATTTATTTATCCCGTCAATGCAAATGTACATACGTAAGCATACTTATTTGAGTGATGCATTCATTTATCCATTTCAGTGAAAATGTACAGAGGTAAGCGTTCTGATTTGAGTGATGTATTCATTTATCCCTTCAGTGCAAATATACAGAGGTAAGCATACTGATTTGAGTGATGCATTCATTGATCCATTTCAGTGAAAATGTACTGACGTAAGCGTACTGATTTGAGAAATGTATTCATTTATCCCCTCAATGCAAATGTACAAACGTAAGCATACTGATCTGGGTGATGCATTCATTTATCCCGTCAGTGCAAATGTACAGACGTAAACATACTGATTTCAGTGATGCATTTATTTATCCCTTCTTTTGGAAATGTACAGACTTAAGCATACTGTTTTTGATGATGCATTCATTTATCCCTTCAGTGAAAATATACAGACGTAAGCATACTGATTTGAGTGATGCATTCATTTATCCCTTCCGTTCCAATGTACAGACGTAAGCATACTGATTGGTGTGATGCATTTTTTTCTCTTTCAGTGCAAATATATTTATAGGGGACCTGCAAATTTGTAGTTATACTCCAAATACTTGGATTTCTTACAGCTATTTATTTCGAAATATCAAAATTGTAGTTTGAATTATAAATAAGAAAGAGGAGTCAGAGGTTGAAATAAGGTTGTTCGTTTTTTTTTTCCTGCATCTTTCTTTTGTCAGTATAAGTCGGTTGGAGAAATGTAGCCTAATCACATATGACCTATAAATTACATATACTATTTATTGTAAACAGGCCGTTTTAGTCTATGTATATAACGTATGGCCCGTCTGAAAAAAAATATCACGCTAATTAATCAATACAGTGCAGTCTATTTACGGAATACCTCGTAGATTACGGGGCTAAAGCTATGGTAACAATACGGCCTATACAAGATACTGTCAGCTTCGCTCCATTAACTTCTGGCAAACTACGATGGTAACGATGCAATTCTTTGAGATAAGATACGATAGGAAGGAGTCAGGAAATACCGAATTTTATCTTGAGAAGAACTTTCACATGCACTGCTTGCGGCAGTACAAACATTAACATTTTGCTGAAAACGCGTGCATGCACTGTGTGATTGTTAGCATCCGTACCTGACGGGTCTATGTAGTTGAATTCTGAAATAAGAAGTAATGGGTACTGTTACGAGTCTATGCTCTTAAAATAAGTAATAGAAAAGAGTGAAGAAAACAAGCTTTGTAAAAGATAACCAATAATTTATTTCCCTAGAATACAAAGTGAAATATCAGAAAAAGAACTTACGGTTTTGCGAATTAAGTCCAAAATTAATCCAAGAATTAAAGACACAAGCCCTAATAATAAAAAGTCATGACAAAACTCAGTTCAAGTCACGAAGACATTTAAAATTGAAAGTGATGACGTGTATGTTGTGGCCTGCATCGTACTTATGTATCAACAGTTTTGTTGAATCACATAAATATTATTCCAGGTTTGAATTCAGTATAAATTCCAATGAATGTCTTTATCCAAATATTTTATCAGAGCACCTTTATATTTCCAGAAAACATAATCACTTGAATTCAATAACTTGAAGAATATAAAATATAGCCCAAAATGGACACAGCATAAAATAATTTAAAGTGCCAGATGTTAAAGCAGAACTGGCAAAATTCTGACAGTCACAAAATAATACAGTTCTCTGTTCAACCTCAGGTCACAAATTAGCATTTTATAAAAACAACTATTACCTAATGGAAAATAACTTTCTAGCATGATTTGATGAGCCTTGTTTATTTAAAACATAATACGACTAAAAATTCACTTCGGAATCGCCAAAACCCTGACCTCAAATCAACATGTTTACCTGATAAATAATTTGGCCAATGAACTCATACCAATAGAGGATACTGAAGCTATTATTAATTATTTACATCAATGAAATTTTTTTAAAAAAATTCAATAATGTCAAACAGAAATGAATTTAATTCTGGACAAGGGCAGGTCCAGTAAAAATGTTACATTACAATAGCATGTAATGGAATAATATTTAAAAAAACTAATAGACAAACAATTAAATTAAATATGCATAACAGGTACTGTGGTTTCTTTAAGCCAAGAACTTGAATATTTTACAGGATTCTAAGACACTTGCAAATTGATAACACGCTGCAAGCATTGTCATTGCAAAGGCAGTTTATGTAGCTAGGGTCTTCTCGCAGTGTGTTCGTAATTGTTATGGACATTCATGTAGTGTTTACTCGTTATCAAGGCCATTCCCACTGTGTGCACTCAGTTGACAATGTGCTTTATACCATGTGCACTCAACTTTCAAGCTACTTCCTGCAGTGTGTACTCCATTGGCAAGGTATTTTTTGCAGTGGGTATTCAGTTTTCCAGATGCTTCATGCAGTGTGTAATCAATTGGCAAGGTGTTTCATGCAGTGTGTATTCGATTGGCAAGGTACCTTTTGCAAATGCACTTAATTATCAAAACCTCTGATGCAGCATGTACACAGGTTTCAAAATACTTATGCAAAGTTTGCTCAATTTTCAAGGTACGTCAATTAGGGCGTACTAAAATAATCCTATAATATTTTGTCTCCAGTTCTTATAATTACGAATAGTTATAAACACATAACACTGAATCTTTAAATGGAATAACATAACCATATTTTCACTATTTTTGTACAATTTAATAATTTAAAATGCTTGTTACAAAAGTTTAATAAATATTTGCAATTATTTTGAAAAAAATAGTATTTTGAAAGACAAAAATGGGAGCCTTTGGTTCTTAACCATCCTGGTCAAAATAGGATGGAACGGAATTGCATCAATGGAGTGCACTTATCCCATGACACTAGGATCTCAAATGGTTAATGATCTAATATTTAGTTTATTATTAAACGAGTGGATAATTTCCAGCTGTTGCGAGCATTGACGAGCAAAAACTGGTAATCATTCAACGAGTTTCATAAATTCAATATTAAATGAGTTTCATAAATTTGATTTTAAATCTTTACTCCTCTGAGATTCTGGTTATTATGTAATTTTCAGTTTAATGAAATAATCAAGAGAGAAAAAGGGAAATATTTTGGTTTATTCTCGCTCAGACACTGCACCTTTCAATTGTTGCTAGTAAAAGAACAGTCTATGACGCTAGTTAAATTAATAATGCACAATTCTATAATCAGTAACATTTCAAATATGATTTGTTTTACAGATTACTATTAAGAAATAACTACACTTTGATAGAACATTTGACACAGATAGCATCATTCTTAAACTCTGGATATCCGATGGACGCGAAATTTTCAGATTTCGATTAGAAATTTTTCAATGTTTCCACATAAACTGTATTAATTCCACTACCTTGGATGAAGTATTGTACACGGTTGATTATATGGATGTAGTGTTGTAGACGGTTGATTTTATGGATGAAGTATTGTACACGGGTGATTCTATGGATGCAGTATTGTACACTGTTGATTCTATGGATGCAGTATTGCACACAGTTGATTCTATGAATGAAGTATTGTACACGGTTGAAAAATAAACAGCATTCTACTTGTTGGATATTTGTCTAAAGGGACGATTACTGTTTGCACAAATTGTACTAAGTCTAGACTAAACTGTGAAGATAGAGAAGTGGGCTCCAGTATGTGCTATTAATTTCTACGTCACTCTCAGCATGCAGGCCTTTTCATATAAACATTACCAGACATACCTCTCCAAAGGAAGAAATGGAATGATTACCGATTTACCTAAGGACATTTAATGACGTTTAGAGAAACGCAAATGTTATGAATATTTTTTATCGATATAGCGAGTATGAAACAATACGTGATTACCTCCCTTTGTCAGGGTATCGTATTGTGATGAAATTTATTTGGATTAGAATAAGTACTTCATATCCACATAGAAGCCAATATACTTCTATTTGAATATACCAAGCAGTAAAATGTCACCAATTTATCATTACAGACCGCTACAAAACTGAAATAAATGCATCGATATCTTGAAAATCGTAATTGCCTAAGTTTAATAGTGAAACATCTGCAAGATATTGTTTGTCAGAAACGAGCTACTCAGTATTTCATTTTCTCTGTGTTAAAATTTTATTTTTTCATGTTAGTAGTGATTGGGGACACCCTAGAGCAAATAAGAATATATAAAGAAACACAGGGCATATATGGGAATTTAACAATGCAGGACTGTCTAGGAACCAGGGAATTTAACACAGGGAATGTATAGAGACAACGGATTAGGACTTATAGGGACAAGCGGAATTGAACATGGGTGTTTTCACAGTACTTGACACTGGCAACGATATTGCAAGAGGCTGACCTCAATCGGGCGGAACAGTGTGGCAAGGGGATGACCTGAATACGCGTTTTTCTAGGGTCAAATAGAGACATAGATATATAGACGAGGTTAAAGACCGGGTTAGAGATATCGAGACATAGACATATCACACAAACATATTTATGAACAAATCTATTACAAAAATATTGACTAAACTTTTTTTAGGCAAGAGAGCATAGGTATCTTTTCGAGGCAATGGAGTGGCCCTGAAAATGGACTTTGTTGTTTTTTGTTAACACCATTCAATTAATACAGATAGGATCGAACGGATCTTCTTCTCTTCCTCAAACTTCATTGGACCTCTGGATCGTAGATTAAGACTCCCTTCAGACAGCCTTGACACTCCACATAGATCCTTCGTTTCCAAATGTTCGTATCGGTGATCTTGGTGATAGTTCATAATGATCTGACATACATGGGATAGTCCGGGTTGAATAGAATGAACATTTCTAAGCTAGTGCACATCTTGTAACGAGAACAGGTGAATGGATTGAGGTGAACAGTGGTTATTTATAGTGGAAGAGCGGATCGAAATGGACTGAGTTATTTTATAAATTCTAACACGCCTTACAAAATTCAGTCTCAGTGCAGAGCCTGTCTTCCAATCCAAAGAGAGCTGCATGTGACATCACATTCCTTATATAGGTGCGCTAGCTTCTCTGCGCAAAGAATCAATCCGACAGTTAGAAAATGACGGAAACGAAGAAGACAGTGATACGGGGTGCACCGGCTGTGAAGAGGAGGAGTGATGGCATATCGGCGGCTACCAAAATAACCACAAATCTTCCAGAAGAGAACAAATTTAATTGGGATTTAGCGGATTTTCCTCTTCACAAGAATTTTTTCCTGTACCAGTAGCTTCTCCGCTTTTTCCTTTCTTACCGTACGTAGAGGATGATTTTAGACAGACAGAAAGAAAAATTGTAGAAATTTTTGCAACAGCTCAAGGAATCAGAACAAGCCTTTTTATGTATCAGCAACGTCGAGAAGAAAAAATAGGAAGAAAACGACAGGAAGAAAAAGACTCAGAGAAGCAACAAGGTCTAGGAGGGAAGGAGGACAGTGAAAGCCAAACGGTGACGGTACTCATAAACATTTTGGTTAAGTAGTCTGAAACAAGTATATCAGACTTTTTTAATACGACACAAGAGTAATGGACCTTTCCATACCAAACATTCCAACCCCATCCACAGTCCGACTGAAATACAAACACTAGTGCGGTCCAGAAGTAGATCTTTGCCGTAGCAAAGGCTTAAAGCAGTTAAAGCTCATTACTTCCCGTTCCTGACTTTATTTTGATATAACAAACAAACAAACAAACATAGAAACAAACAAACGGTCCTTTTCAGGGCCATCCATATCTATCGAAAAGAGACTATTCAATGTTTGCCAAAATCAATCAAATCTCAAAATACTTTTTCTCCCATGACTGACGTGTGTGAGTGCGTGAGCGTATGTCCTTATTTTCAAAATCATGTGACATTTATGTGTTTCTTTGTGGTGTATTCTCTGGAAAAATTTACAACTCAGTTTCACAACACACAATTTAAAACAGTTCATATGCTTCTTCTTTTTCTTTCACTCTCCTTCTTTTGAATTTCTTTACTCTCACAGGATTTTTCCCTCTTCTTTCTCACGTTTCCTCGTTTTTCTTTCTTCTCTTTCTCTACGTGTCTGTGCTCTTCCTTTTCGGAGAGTACCTCTTCCTTCTGTTCAAAACCTCCCTCTTACTCCTGCACACATTTGTCCAGGAAAGAATCTATGTTAAATTTGTCACCAAATCGTGGAGTTGGAAAAACGAATTCTACATTGAGAAATACCATACCAACAGGAGGAAGAAGATGACCAGAAGAAAGACAATTTCATCTTTTCGATTTCGAATTCAGGCAAGAGACCGGCATTCACATTCCTAATTTATACGTGTCAGTACACTCGCTGTAGCAAGATTCCTGGAGGACATGAAAATATCTTTCGGGGACCTAACAAATTGACCGATTTTGCCCAATGGATCTTAGACACCATCGACGAAACATGAAGCGAAGAGAACATCGAACATTACGGAGATTGCCATCGTTTTGCCACGGTGATGGCTCACAATTTATCTGGATAGGAAAGACAATTTCTTCCGAAATACTATACGGAACTAAGCACTAATCACGGCTATGAACACCGGGACCGCCAAGGAGAAGTGCCCACCGACTGTAAAGTGAAAGGATTGACTCTCAATTATCGCTTCAAATTGTCAACGAATTTTGGAAAAACTCTTTGAAATCGTGTACCAGAAGAGAGCGCTACTTCACATCCTCTTTACTTTGCCTAATGGATACGCTAATAAAAAGGAAAAGAGTTCAAGACCAATATTTCATTGTGAGTATATTTGCCAAACGAGAAAGATGAATCCATTAAAACAGACAAACCAAGTTCAGTGATTCTCAAGTGCAGTGCGATTCTGTGCCTGTGTTTACAGGGATGCCGTACGCTATGACATCAGCTATTCAGTACAACATCATGAAAACTCTGCTATAAGAACTACTAATACTACTACTACACCTACCATGAAAAGTAATGACGGAGACGAAAGCGATGCCTTTCGTTATCGTGGACTCCTTACTGGGTTTCATTGTCAATATCATTCTTGACGTGAAACCATACCTTGACACAACTGGTAGATCCTATCATCGACACCAAAAAGTAAATGATTTTGAAACATGGAGGTAGTGGTTATCCGGATAGTGTCATCATTTTCTCCCTCTATAATGGGATCCCAACGCCCCAAAAATCATCATCAAAAATAAAGCCACTCCCAGACCCAAACGCACCCAAAATAAAAAAGCAGTGGAGTCAAGACCAGGCCACAGCCCCAGAGAAAGAAAAATACAAGAAAGGCTTTTTCAGAACGGAGCAAGAGAGGCACTGCGGCTAGGACGCAACCTTACATCCCAAAAAATGATCAATATCGCCGGTGACCGAGTCTCCAGCAGCCTCAGCTTCTTCCACTTCTCCGTTGTTAGTGATTCCTGCTCAACCAAATTTGACATGCGTCTTTTCCGATTTGATAAAAAATATGGAAACCCGTGTCTTCAGGAACTTTATCTACAACAGTGACACCCTACTCGTCTTTAGCTGCAGTGGCAGCTTCTAATAAAGTACCGGTTCTCCATTCAAAGTCCAAGAGAGATCGGGAATGTTAGAGTTTAGTGGATTTATCCAAGCAAGAACTATGCCGATTTAGTCCGTAGCGAATCCCTCGAGCGATGCCTGCAATAACAATGATACAACGGACGAACAATTTAGTGGCGACACATTCCATTATAATAAAAGACCTTGGGTGAACGATGGGTATCAGTGTTCGTGTGCTCCTGAATACAAAAAAATGTCCTCTGCTAGAAATGCACAAAGTCAGCATCGTTGTTATCCTCTACAAAAAAGAAAAGGAAATGGAAAAGAAAATGACAGTTTCGTCATTTGACCTGGCTTAGCGTTTCAACCTCCAAAGAATAGAAAAAGAAAGGTCTGTCTCCTCTTTTAACAAAACATTGAGACGTGTTGTCCTTTCTGTCCACAGCCCCTCCGCCCATTCAAAAACAATTCATTAAAACTGCCTTCAAAGAAGTCGTCGATGCCGTGTGTGAATGTTACCTGAATGTTTTGATAGGAACGAAAGGAACTATACCTTTGTCTCAACATCAGAAAAAGAATGCATAGCCACGCATCTACACGTTCTTTGCCAAATGTTTTAGAAAAAAATTCCCTCCGTCAAAAGGATAAGATTTTGGTGGTATGCTGAAGATTTGTGCACCTGTTATTTTGACCCATTTTCAAAAGGGTATTGGGATCACTGATTACATGACTGGTGGCAACAGCTAATTTACAAGGGATAGGTCACAGATTAAAAGGATCAAGAAGATTAAAGGGGCCTCTAGTGTCAAAAGACTTCAGACGTGACCTTTGGAATCTGATGAAATTCTATAGTTGGCAAGAATAACGCACCCCGTATTTACACCCCAATCTTCATTTGACTGAGATATCCAAGTTATAACACGAACTGCAATCGTTGATGGTTCGCAGCCATTCATACGAAACAGAAAAAATTGCAACGGTACAGTCAAGTGTTGCAATGACTTGAACACTTCACCAGAAAGCTTTAGACGAAACAGCTCGACCAACTCTGAAATATTTTAAGGCCATGATGAAAAGTCTATAACTACCATCATCACCTCCAGTGACCAAGAAATACTTAGCCCCACGGATTCATGAGGAAGAAGAGGTACGACAAGTCTTTCAAACCTCGTCAGCGTTTCTTATCCCTAGCAAGCTTACAGCTTCCTTGTTGACCCCTTCCCCCATACACCAACGAGAAGAATTAATGCCTGGGTTAAAAAAATGATATTCAATCCTCCGACAGAAGTGATAAAGAAAGAAGGGCCACGACAAGTAAGAAAAAAAGCAAAACAAAAGCCATCCCATTACCACCACCACCACCACCACTAGCCTCAACCTCTACTCCAGCGGCACGTAGTTCACGTAAAGCCGTTTCCAACTCACCACCTAATTTCATCCAAATTATGATCAGCGAAGAGATTGGTGACATATTGAAGATTAAAAGTCCTAATGGAGAATTTGTTAGACGGCATTTACTGCAGGATAAGGAGGAGTTTGTATCGTGCTGCTAATACCCGACCGAAAAGTGCAACGAAAGTTACAAGAGCAATCCACGTACAACTTACACAAACCTTTTGACGACAATATTCCAGAAATCGCACCCGAGTGGAGGGTATCGATCATCAATTGCAAGCCGATTTAGCCGATGCGCCTCATTTGTCCACCTACAACTGTGGCTACAAATATTTGTTTTGTGTCATCGACAACTTTTCCATGTTGAAACAAAGCTTACATGACCCTCTTCGATGGCAAACCGACAAAAGCACCAAATTTCTGAACCATGCTTTCCAAAAAGAATTGAATAAACGAGACAATCATTTTTTCACCACCGAGAATCCGAAACCAAAGCCAGCATCGTGGAACGTTTTCAAAAAACCTTGAAAGAACATATGTGGAAATATTTACGCACATCGACATCTTACCGCACCTAGTCAGAGCGTATAACCAATCTTACCATCAAAGCATCAGTTGCGTCAACGAAGAAATGACTCCGGACAACGAAGTGGTCGTTTTTGAGCATCTGTTTGGTACGTTCCCGTCTGTGGCTGTCCCCAAGAAAGGCAAAGTGTTGACGACGGGAGATTGGGTGCGCATTGGCAAAACCAAAAGCACTTTCGACTAAGGTTACTTATTCAACTATACCATTGAATTGTCTCGTGTGCGTGATAGTCATCATTCAGTCTATCAGTCGGAATACATGAATGGGGAAGTATTTAAAGGAACGTTTTACTTGCCCAAGCGATAACGCGTAACCAAAATGAAGACGACGTGTACGACATCGAAAGCATTCTCGATCAAAGAACCCATCAAGTGGGAAAATGACGTGTCAAAAAAGTCAAAGTACATTGGAAAGAATATCTTCCTAGTTCTTAAAAATATCATCATTGACTAACAAAATCTCAATGAAGCCTTCTTGATTGCAGGTTAAAATATCTTTCTTCAAACTGTCAAATACATCTTTGTCCGACAAGAAACTCCTATATATGCACTTGGCACTGCCGAGTCAGGCATTCCTGCTTCCACATCAAGGACAAGGTAGAACTAGACGAGGAAGACACTTCTTTAGAGGATTTCACACATCCAGTGTGATAAAGACAAGAAAAGAGGATCCGTCCTAAAATTAGACGTTTTTGATTATTAAGTAGAACAATAACGCACCGATAGTCTTACGAATGTTCCAAGTCGGAACTGGATATGTTGGCCATGCCAAACCCTATGATGACGATGCGAGAATCCCAATGGGTTGAATTTCATCCGATATCCCCTTTGACAACTTCAGCCCCATTGAGTCTGAAATCAAAGCACAGCCGGAAGATTACATCGATCTGAACAACTGTTAATGGTACCTAAATGTCTCAGTGATCAAAACGGACGACACCACTCCTGGAGCCGATACGAGAGTAGTTCCCGTAAACAATTTCAAGCATTCCTTGTTCAGCGAGGTGAATTTGCATTTGAATAACAAATTAGCCAGCAATAGTCACCCGTACCAATAGTTCCTGAAAAATCTCGACGTACGGAAATGATGCCATGACTACTCATCTGGATGCTTTCATCGTATGGAAAACTGACACAGCATGCGTGGTCAAGTTTAACGACACAGTCCTGACAGCTGATGAAGATCATTACAATATGGGGTTTAACAACTGTCGAAAAGAAAGTCCTGCAATGGCGCAGTTTAGAATTGATGCATTTGGACATGTGGTTAGAAGAAAAGTATTTGCTGAACGAAGTGGGAATCTGCCTGGGATGGAAACGCAACAGTACCGCTTTCCATATGATGGCCCATGCCAACGATTACAAAACCATCATCAAAGAAGTCAATCTCTACGTGCGACGCGTGGTAGTGTTACCTAAAGTGGGAAACCACATCAACCACACGTTTAACGACCGCCTAGTACCCGATACGACTTGTTAAAGATTAGACCTTCACCATTGCTGCTGAACTCCGATTCAAGATCAAAGATCATTTGTTCCAAGAACAGTTACCCAAACGTTTAATCATTGGTACTGTAGGCAACAAAGCCCTCAAAAGAACCGTCACAGTCAATCCTTTCGAGTTTAAACACTGCAGAGTGTCCAAGATCAAAGTCAGTCGCGATAGCAAAACCTTGTGTACCAGATCCTTCGAACCTAAGTTTACCGAGAATAATTATTTGAGATCGTAACCAAGGGCCAGTTAGGGGTCAACAGCAGCCGTGGCATTTTGTATGACGATTATGTTACCTTTCGTGGGCCTTTGATTTCACTCCAGACCAAGGAAGCAACGAAGGATAATTTCAGCTACAGGCAGATTAGGGCCCAGCAGCTGCCACGTAATTGTGAACGACGATTAAGCAGAAAGTTACATTTCATGGGCGTTTGATTTCACTCCAGACGCCAGACCAAGGCAGCAACTAAGGACAATTCCTCCATATAAAATCTGGCCAACTTTGCGTGGAACTTAAGTTCGCAGAAACTCTAACCGAAAAGGTGAACGTCATCTTGTATGCAGAATTCGACAATACACTAGAAGTCCACAGTTTGAAAGAAGTCATTAGAAGCTATGGAAGACTCTTATCCTTCTTTGGATGGTGAATGAAAGATATGGCGGAAGCAGCACCTGGCTCCAAAATAGACAAAGAGAAAGAGGTAATGGTGATGTCCAGAAAAAGATCAATATTTAGTCTCCTGTTTTGCCAAACACCTGACAGAAACAATTAGAGAGTTCAGCAAGAAAGATTGTTATGGATGCCAAAAGGATGTTCCCAGTCCAATTAAACACGAACAATGCCTAATGATGCGTCAAGTGAAAAATTGGACGAGTATCTCGTTGACGTTTGGGGTCTCATCTCAGAAGAAACAGTGTTATGTCAGTTGTATAAAGACTTGCGTGATCATTCTTCCCCTCCACCGACTGCTCTGGAGATCAATCTCATCGAATTTCTCTTGGTTTAGAGTAAGGAGACGAAGCAAATAGGCGTTTACTTGACAGAGATTTTTAAGCAAAAAGTCAGGATTGAATTGATGACGTATTATTGCATGTGAAACAAGAAAAATAAAACAACACAAAATGGATAACTGGGAACTTGATTACCTTTTACAAAAGCAGTTCGCACAAAGCTTCTTGGAATCCTATCGTGTGCGCTAAAGATGAACTTCCTCATCGCAACCTAAAAGCCATCATCAACACGGACGACAGCCATCTCCCAGGAACCCACTGGGTAGCCATCTACTTTCCCTACGATGCCTGTGTAGAGTATTTTGATATTTTTATGGATTACCGCTTTTGGAAGACGACATCATGGACTTTATGAGAAGAAATGCCCAGACGACACGATTCAATAGTGTGAAATTATAAGGCGCATGTTTCTTGGGGTGTGAACAATATTATGTGTATTTTCGTCATTAACGCAGTCTTGGATATCCCTTCAAACATTTAGTGACTTATTTTTATTGTGAGTCTTTTAGAAACGACGAAAAGAAGATAGATGGATTTATAACTATTTTGAATATCTCTTGTCTTTAGCTAGGAAACAAAGTGTACATCAATGTACAAATTACTTCCATCAGTTTAAGTCTAATTTGACTTTACATCGTTGTCAACCTTCTCAAAAATTTTATTTGAAAAACAATATGTTAGTGTTATATTCTGTGTTGGTGGTTTGTTGATTGAATAAAAATGTGATCACAAATGAGTGCTAGTGCTTTGTTTTAAAATTTTCTTTTATCACTATCTATGCTCTTTGACTTCTCGCTATCCCTCACCATGAGATGAGGTATGGCTTTAATACCCAATAACCGTAAGGATATTTTCCATCAGGGTCTCGCTTGAGACATAAATCAGGACGGTCTCTAGCCATAGATAATGCATGAACATGTGATGATGTCTTTAGGACTAACAAAAATGGCCATGGAGGCGATCATCCAAGAAAGTGAAAGGATAGAAGAGGAGGAGGAGGAAGAAAAGAGGAAGGAAGAGAATAAGGAAATGGAAAAAGAAAGGATTCTACATCACCTAATGATTAGGTCTCAATGTGAGGTGAAGCCTGAAGTCAGAACACCAACACCACCACTATTACCACTACCAAGACCACCTCCACGTATCCACAGCCACAACCTCTACCGCTGTCTCCCAAATGGAAAACTGAGACGAAGAGTTGGAGAGACAACGGCAAGTGTGGGAGCCATAGAGTCATCATCATCCCGAATCTGACAAGTATTCACTATCTCTCAAAGTGAAAACTTGAATGATGAGGACACTCATCAACCTACTGCGCTTCCAACCACACGCATTAATTGGGAGAATGACTGGAGTTTGTGTGTGTGTGTGTGTGTGTGTGTGTGTGTGTGTGGTGCCGGCTTGGAAAGTGCTAACAAGGAAAGGTGTAGTTGGAGTTCACAAAAACAACCCTTCACAGGGCTAACCATTTCTCTAGAGAATAGAGCCTAATCAATAATATGATGTATATATGTGTGCGAGCGTACGTTTGTGTGTTTGCTTTTCTCTTTACCAAAAAATCTTATCCCTAAACACAATAATAGTGCATGTGTGTTTGTACGTGAGTGCATGTGTTTGTTTTTGTGTGTGTATATGTGTGCGCATGCACGTTTGTGCGTGAACGTGTTTTTGTTTATACCCTGATCAAAAAAGACTTGTCCCTGAACACAAAAATAGTGTTTGTGTGTGTATGCGTATGTTTATGTGTGCATGTGTGCGCGTAAATTTGTGTTTGTATGTGTGCTTGTCTTTTCCCTTAACAAAACACTTGTTCCTAAACACAACACATTTGAAATTAATGTGTTGGCTTGTAAAAAGATTTAATTTAGGTTAGCACTGCTATCTCCGTGCATTATTTGTAGGTTATATGGGTAGTTCGTGAGAGGGGATGTTTTCCTTCACTTCTGGGCTTGAGGCATGAACTGTCCATCGTTCAACCTTCGTGCCATAAAGACAAACACCAACGACATAATAAAAAAAACAGATACAAAGGAGAAATTATCTGACAACAATGGGGATGAAATGTCAACAACACCAATACCAGAAATCAAATAATATCACTGCAATAACAACAGCAACTACCACAACAGCAAAGAAGGAAAAATAAACCCTAATGTAATAGAAACAATAACATATACAGTAGAGGAGGAGGGAAGTGACATCAATACGGACGAAATGACTATAACACAGACAACAGTAAAGTATAACACTAACTTAGCATCAATAACAACAATAAACCACAAAGAAAGATTGGTAATACCAAGAATAATAAAACAACAGCACTAACATAAAATCAACATCTATAGGAGTTAAAAAAGAATGAATAGCAGCAACAACAACACTGACAACATCACACAAGGGGAATCAGGTGGCATCACAAATAATACTCCGGCTACCAAGGCCTCAATCACTTCACCCGATGCTGTCAACCAATACCACCACCACATTGTCGTGAATTATAATTACACCATACATAATAGCCAACAAGCAGAACCGTTCAAATGAAATGAAAGAAACAGAGAACTGCAAGACACCAACCGAGAACAAAATAAAACAGCAAATAATAGCTACTACGAAATACCGGAATACGAAGAACAAACCATAACACCAAAAGGGAAACACCCAATTAAATAAATACCCAACATCAAAAGAACGATTAAGGCAGACGAAAGAACATCAACAAGCAAAACTAACAAGATATATAGAAAACAATAACTTGCCAACAAAAGCAACATACACAACACAGACAACAGGAACAACAATAGAAATACATATAAAAACCACGCACCCACAAAATTCATTCAGACTGAAGCGCAGACAGGAAACCAACACCAACAGATGAGAGCAAAACTTACAAAATATGAATATAACCCCCACACTTAACACTATTCATCAGCAAGTTACACAGAAACAGTTCTACAAATTAGCAACAAAACACTGGCAACAAGATTAATGCAACATCACAGAGGCATGTTCAAAATAGTAAGGACACGGAGAAGTTATATAATCATTTGGTGCAACACCATCAACCAAGGAGCCAAATATCTTAAAATAACATAAATTGCAGGCATCAACGTTATTGTCAGACGACACCGAGCAACATATGCACCACACTACAACAATAAGCAAACAACCACCCAAAGAAGTAGGACCCAGATGAGAGACACAAACACCAGGCAAGAGAAAGATTCAAAGCTTTATTGAAACTACAACTCACACACGTAAGGTAAACCACTGTAGAGATAAAAAAAAAAATAAAATACTACAAAGTAGCACTTAAACGAATTACAAAATTATGAAATAGAGACGGAAATGAGACAAAAACTTTATTAGTCAAATTCACTGCCCCACCACCCATGACCATCAAACTGGGACCCCATGGAAAGACACAACCAATACACAAATATATCAACAAGCCTCGCTATTGCAATAACTGCCAACGCTGGGGCCACTTTACTAAACGATGCCGTAATAACACAAGAGTCAGCATATGCGGAGAAAAACATACAGGAAATTGTAACTACACAACACACAGATGATCGAACTGCAAAGGACCACATCCACTATATTCACCGGAATGCCCATATGCAATAATTGAAAACAAAAAGAACTATTCAGCTCATGGAAAACAAACAGTCAACAAAAAAAAGTCAAAAAGGAACAACAGGAACTCTACTCAAATCCAAAATCAAACACAACTCGGCCACATCGAACAAAAATTCCTCAAGAGAGACCCATAACTACAATAACTAACCAATCAGAACCACCCGTCAAAATCCCCCAAACTAACCTATTCAGAGCCACCAGTCAAAATCACTCAAACTAATGGATCAGAATTACCCGTCAAAATCATTCAAACTAAAAATATCAGACACAAACCGTATATAATGTCTCCAAGAAACACATCTAACTACAACACATACGAAACTAGCTAGGAATAAAGACTATGATACTATCTTTCACAAAAGCAGGGAAAAAATGAACAGAGGAGGAGGAGGACTGGTATTCTACGTACATAACACAATTGAAAATGTAACAGAGTTTGACACCAAAGTGGATGTTCCAGACAACCAAATTGAACATAAATGACTCACCATCAAATTAGGACCAAACATTTATAACATTTATAACCCCCTGCCTATAATGCAAATACTATCAATAGTTTCCTACAAATCTTCCAAGACATTAGTAAGAACAGTATAATTTGTAGAGATTTTAATGCACACAACACAGAATGAGGAGGACACCATACAGACATCAGAGGTAGAAGGGTTGGAAAATACGCCAGGGAAAGCTAACTAATAATCCTAAATACAGGAAAACCAGCCAGAATAGACTCCGTCACCGGGAAAGTTACAACCTTAGACCTAACATTATCAACACCATCTATAGCACAGATAACGGACTAAGAAGTACTCCAACAAAATACATTGGGAAGTGACCATTTCCCGCTATGTTCAACCATTTATCTAATGAATGCAAGAGAGCATCAACGGAACACCAAAAATGGATAACAGAAAAAGCAGACTTGGATCTATTCTAGGCAATCTTGAAGAAACTGCAACCAGAAGATGTACGCAACAATGATACCAACCACTACTATCGCAACATTATCCATGTGCCGAATGAAGCAGCACAGGATGTTATACCTAAAACAAACGGAAAGATAACAGAAAAAGCAGACTTGGATCTATTCTAGGCAATCTTGAAGAAACTGCAACCAGAAGATGTACGCAACAATGATACCAACCACTACTATCGCAACATTATCCATGTGCTGAATGAAGCAGCACAGGATGTTATACCTAAAACAAACGGAAAGATAAATAAAACCAACATACCATGGTGAACAGATAACTGCCAAAACCCCATCAGGAAAAAAAGAAGGCCATAAAAACAGCTTCAAACATACCAAACTAGTCTCAGACTTCAATTTATATAAACAACAAGAAGCCAAAGTGAGAGCAGGCAGAAAAGAAGTCAAACAAGACTCATGGAAGTTCTACTGCTCCACACATCGCACCACAACATTTCGCACATTCCAGCATTAACAACAACCGAGCACACACAGTTATGGCGCACACAGGCAATATAAAAAGACTTCCCCCGCATATTCCAAGACCAAACCACATAACAGGTAAGTAACGACTCACCTTTAAAAGACTACTTCAAACTACATGAATGGAGGAAAACAGACCAAAAAATATGCCACTTATCATAATCGATATGGTCAAACTTATATGAAAAGCAGGAAACATACCAAGATCATGGAAACATGCAAAAAATATCATAATAGCAAAGCAAGGCAAAAAACCTAAAACGGTAGCATTGTACCGACCTATCTCTCTAAGAAAATCTATCTGCAAAGTAATGGAAAGTATGATCAACAACAGGATAAAACACCATCTGCATACAAACCAACCACTATTTCCTTCTTCCTAGACAGTCCCACAATGTTAAATTCCCATATCTACCCCGGAGTACACCCCATTTTTTCCTTATATATTCTATATTGCCCTAGGGGATCCCCACTCACTACTCATATTTCGATCATATGAGGTAAGCGTGATTTTCTGGTCCAACCGTAAACGCATAGTAATTTGGCCAGACAATGACATCGTGGCCTGCGAAAATTGACGTAGCTGTCTGATGATCTCAGCGTGTTCCTGTTTCGTTTCAAATTTGTATACAAACCCCCATTTCGGCTCCAGACATATAAAACTGTCCGGCAAATATGTTTATATTCCAGTTAACAGATGCAGGTATACAACTCATTGTAATTTTTTTGCAAACGAAAGCATTTAAGTGTTTATAAATAACTTAAAATATGCGTAAAATAGAAAGTAAACAATTTTCTTGTTTCTTGAAAACGCATTATCGAGCACACAATTAAACATGTCGAAATGTATTTTATAAAATTTAAAGAAATGTAATTATTACTTTCAATATCATAATAAAACGTTTGCTTGATTTAGTAAAATATGTTCAATACGACCTTGTTAAATCGGATGAATATATAATGTCTATCTGATTTTAGGCGCATAGAGTTAGCACGATGTCTAAATTTGAAACGGTTTGAAGTCGTGATTGAGTTACTGATATTAACTCGATTGCATCGTGTATATATATATATATATATATATATATATATATATATATATATATATATATATATATATATATATATATATATATATATATATATATATATGTGTGTGTGTGTGTGTGTGTGTTTATTGTATATTTAATTTTGCACTGTTAGTTATTTTTATTCCTTACTATGGGTAATTGTATATTGGTTTGAACTTATCTAAAATCAAGTTCATTTTCTACATGACTTGAACCATCGAAATTACATATGAAACGTCTGGTCTATCTGTAAAACAGTTTATAAATTATTAAAGCTAAGATTGCATTTAGTAAATATTTGGATGTTGTTTTTGGAAAGTTTTGGAAAGTGACCGAAAATCAAGTAGAGGACTATTTAATATTGTTTATTTAGTAATTATTCATTCATTTTGTAAGTCTGGAACAGAATCAGTTGCAGTAGTTTTGTGTCATTTATTTAATCTAAGTGAGATTTTATTATTGAAATTTTTACTTCATTTTTACTCATACTTAAGAGCATAGATTCGTAATATATATATATATATATATATATATATATATATATATATATATATATATATATATATATATATATATATATATATATATATATATATAGACAGAGAGACAGACAGACAGAGGAATAAGAGAGAGGGATTTTTTTAAAAATCTTGTAAGCTTAATCATATGGAAAAAAAATGAGGTGTTTTGTGAAATTCTCAGGAACTTTGCTAGCAATTTTACAAATTCATCCTATTTAAACATAAAGGATAAAGCTTACATAGATTGTTAATGAGGAGATCATAATTATTATGGTTGTGTAATAAATGTTTGAAGTTTTTTATTTTGTTTTATTTGTGTCTAGGAAGGAAGACCTGTGTGACAAGGGCTATTAGAACTGATCGGACCATTTGCATGTATGCTTATTAGATATGTCATGTGAGGTATACTATTGTCCTTTACTCAAGAGTGCTGAGTTTATAGCTTTTCTCAAAGATTTTTCTTTCTCTACATTTATATCAAGCTGTTGATAGCACTACGGTGTATGTAACTTAAATCTGGTTTAAAGCGCATATTTTAATGAGCTGTCTATCCCTTTCATACTCTAATGAACTGTCCATCTCGCTGATAATCCAATGAACTGTCCATCTCACTCATAATCCAATGAACTGATCATCTCTCTCACAATCCAATAAACTGTCCATCTCTCTTATAATCCAATGGCATCATTCAGGTGGCCTAGTGGTTGGAGCTTACGCCTCTGATTGAAGTTGTGGGTTCAATCCCTGGCCGAGTCATACCAAAAACTTATAAAAATGGAGAGGCTATGAGAGACGCTTCGCTTTCCTTTAGCGATCGGGATGTCAGGCCCAGACCTCTTTCTTCTTGTCCTACGCATTCGACTCGTCCACTGATGGCATATATCTGCACACAAGGTCCGACGGGACGCTGTTCAACCTGGAACGACTGCGCTCGAAGACCAAAGTGAGGTCGGTGCTCATCAGGGATATGCTCTTTGCTGAAGACGCGGCTCATGTGACTGGGAGACTGTTCCTCTGATGCTTGCAAGCAGTTCGGTCTCATAATCAGCTTGAAAAAGACAAAGGTCAGCGTGCAAGATGCCACCACTATCCCCTCCACCAAAATCAACGGTGTCACCATGGAAGCAGTCAACAACTTTACTTACCTGAGGTTAACCATCAGCAACACTCTCTCGCTCGATGTGAAGCCTGACATCATTATGGACCGACTAACGAAGAGAGTGCCAAAGGACATCCTATATGGACAGCTGGCCGCTTGCACCGGAAGAGTTGGCCACCATTCACTCCGTTTCAAGGACATGAAGGAATGCGACATTTTACCTGACAGCTGATAAGTACTGGCTGATGATTGAGACACCTGGGGATTGACGGTCCGCAAGGGAATCGCAGTCTCTGATCCTAAGAGAGGCCAGCTGGTAGCAGAGACACGTGAGAGAAAGATTAATGCGGTAGCAACCACATCAACTCAGACTTCTGAGCACGTCTGCACCACCTACAGTAGGGACTGTCACTGGCGCATTGGCCTGCACAGCTACAGCAGACATTGCCTGAACCCCAGAGAAAGACGACTCTCCAATGTCTCTACTCGCATTGTCTCCCGAGAATGATCCGCCAGTGATGATGTCCTTCTCTCTTGTAACCCAGTGAACTGTCCATCTCAAGCATAATATAATAAACTGCTCATCTCTCTCATATTCTAATAAACTGTCAATCTATTATAATCTAATGAACTGTCCATCTCTCTCGTAATTCAATGGACAGTTAGTGCTTCTCATAATCCATTCAACTGTTCATTTCTCTCATATTTTAAAGAACAGTTTTTCTCGTAATCTAATGAAACTATCCGTCTCTTTCATAATCCAATGAACAATCACATCTCTCTCATAATCCAGTTAATTTACTACATCACCCATAATCCAATGAACTGTAAATCTCTCATAATCCAACGAATTGTCCATCTTTCTCTATCTCTCATAATCTCATGAACTGTCTATCTTTTCTAAAATCAAATGAACTATCCATCTCTCCCATAATCTATTGAACTGTCCATCTCTCCCATAATATATTGAACTGACCATCTCTCCCCTAATCCAATTATCTATCCATCTCTCCCTTAATCCAATGAACTGTTCATTTCTCCCTTAATCCAATGAACTGTCCATATCTCCCTAATCTAATGAACTGTCCATCTCTTTCTTAATCCATTGAACTGACCATCTCTTCTTAATCCAATGAATTGTCAATCTCTCCCTTAATCCAATGAACTGTCCATATCTCCCTTAATGAAATGAACTGTACATCTCTCCCATAATCCAACAAATTGTCCATCTCTTCCTTAATCCAATGAACTGTCCATATCTGTCAAGTTGATGCTGTCCATTATAAGAATATTCATTATTAGATAGTGAAGAAATATCCGATAACCTTTACGGTTCAAACATGTTGAGCTTTTTTTGACTCCTAAATAACTTGTGTCATGAGATTTTGTTGACTTGTAAGTAATATATAGCATGAGATTTTGTTGACTTCTAAGCAATATATAGCATGAGATATTGTTGATTTCTAAGTAATATATAGCATGAGATTTTGTTGACTTCTAAGCAATATATAGAATGAGATTTTGTTGACTTCTAAATAATATGTAGCATAAGATTTTGTTGACTTCTAAGTAATATATAGCATGAGATTTTGTTGACATCTAAGTAATATATAGCATGAGATTTTGTTGACTTCTAAGTAATATATAGAATAAGATTTTGTTGACTTCTAAGTAATATATAGAATAAGATTTTGTTGACTTCTAAGTAATATGTAGAATGAGATTTTGTTGACTTCTAAGTAATATATAGAATAAGATTTTGTTGACTTCTAAGTAATATATAGCATGAGATTTTGTTGACTTTTATGTAGTATGTAGCATAAGATTTTGTTGACTTCTAAGTAATATTTAGCATGAGATTTTGTTGACTTCTAAGTAATATATAGCATGAGATTTGTTGACTTCTAAGTAATATATAGCATGAGATTTTGTTGACTTCTAAGTAATATATAGCATGAGATTTTGTTGACTTCTAAGTAATATATAGCATGAGATTTGTTGACTTCTAAGTAATATATAGCATGAGATTTTGTTGACTTCTAAGTAATATGTAGGATGAGATTTTGTTAACTTCTAAGTAATATATAGCATAAGATTTTGTTGACTTCTAAGTAATATGTAGCATGAGATTTTGTTGACTTCTAAGTAATATGTAGAATGAGATTTTGTTGACTTCTAAGTAATATGTAAGGTGAGAATTTATTGACTTCAGAATAAGAAGGTATCGAAATCACCAGCTATGAAATAAACTAGAATAATTGGTATTGCTGCTTATGTCACTCAAATCGTCATCTATTAGTCTTTTGTACAGCTATAGTGATTTGGTACAGTCAAGCTGTAAGTGTTCTGCCTGAAAGATATTGCAGTTCAATTCATGACGTCACAGCGGGTAAGTGAGATCTAATCGAACGTACGGCCATTTCTTCGGCATTTTCCTTGCACATGCAAACAATAAGGAACTTCAAACGTCGGTAACCAGCTAATGTATTTAACTTTGTGTATTTGTTTGGATTGAACTTGATATTTTTAAATGTACTAGCAAATTAATTTAAGTTGGAAATTGTTCCATATTACCTAGGTACATATTACAGCTTTGTTTCGTGTGTGGCATTATTTCTTCTTTCTCAGTCTTCTTCATCGACCCATCTGTAAACATAGTTTTTCACGTGTCTTATTTCTTCTTCTATGGTTTAGGTTTTTGTCATGCTCATGTTAACATCGAGTCATCAGCTTCTACGATAACAGCCATAGTTGATCGAATGTGTATGCATATTTCCTGTTTACTATTTATAGATCTCAAACTCAGCAAACGTTACTTTAATCTGAAAGTTACAGTTCGATTCTTTACCTAAATAATCCAAACTTTTAATGTACTTTACAGATCAGAAAGTTGTGTTTTTGTAAGGACAAAAATTTCATAGTTTTATTTATTTTGGAATCCATAACAGTGTTTCTTTAACTATGTATTTAATTATACATACCAAAAAAAAATAGATACATATCCGAATGGAACGTTATAGACTTAACTTTTTAACATGGTTCAGTTTTCATTGTGTAGTCGTACCTTGTATTCCTTTAAATGTAAATGTATTGCCAAGACGCCCATTCGATTCACAGACACGACCCCGTCCTCTTTGTCTACTGAAGACATGTAGATTCGTTGCCCTATTGGTGACATTCTGGAAGCACGTTTATTTTTTTTGGTCCTTTGTATATCCTTTGTTTCCATAGAGTACTTGCATATCTATTATTGTATGCTTGCTCGACAAGCATGCTGCAACGTCTCCATCTGACAGAACACCTCGTGACAACTGGATATGGATATTGCCACGTCGCCATCTGACAGTGCACCTTGATACAACTGGATATGGATATTGCCGTGTCTCCATCTGACAGAACACCTCGTGACAACTGGATATGGATATTGCTACGTCTCCATCTGACAACAGTACACCTCGTGACAACTGGATATGGATATTGCCTTGTCTCCATCTGACAGTACACATTGTGACAACTGGATATGGATATTGCCACGTCTCCATCTGACAGTGCACCTCGTGACAACTGGATATGGATATTGCCGTGTCTCCATCTGACAGAACACCTCGTGACAACTGGATATGGATATTGCCACGTCTCCATCTGACAGTACACCTCGTGACAACTGGATATGGATATTGCATTGTCTCCATCTGACAGTACACCTCGTGACAACTGGATATGGATATTGCCGTGTCTCCATCTGACAGTACACCTCGTGACAACTTGATATGGATATTGCCACGTCTCCATCTGACAGTGCACCTCGTGACAACTGGATATGGATATTGCCGTGTCTCCATCTGACAGAATACCTCGTGATAACTGGATATGGATATTGCCGTGTCTCCATCTGACAGTACACCTCGTGATAACTGGATATGGATATTGCCGTGTCTCCATCTGACAGAATACCTTGTGATATAACAAATGGGTATGGATATTGCCGTGTCCACATCTAGATGTTAATGATGGATTTCGTTGCTCAAGTAATTATTTACAGTCTGTGGAAGAACAAAATCTTGTGGCTTAGCAACTCAGCTGGTCAGAGAGATGGATAGTATCTGCGACATACTTGACTGCATAGAAACTATTTCTTTAAATTTCCTCATATAAGTCTCTTGTTAAAGTACAGTTTCAGAAACCCACAATGAATATCTCAGTATAATCTCTCTTTGTATAAATGTCAATTATCAAAACAGGAACAGATAACACTTAGTCATGTTCATTCACTCTGTACACAAAGGACGTTGCATTGTACGGCCCTTATCCTTAATTGCCCTAATAGATAGATTACCCTTAATTGACCTTAATAATAAGATGGTTTTTAACTGCCCTTAATAGACACATTACCCTCAATTGTCCTTAACAGATTGCATTTAATTGCCCTTAATAGACTAATTGCCCTTATTTGCTCTTAATATACAGATTGCCCTTAATTGCACATAATATACAGATTTCTCTTAACTGCCCTTAATAGACGGATTTCACTAAAATTGCCTTTAATTGACAGATTGCCCTTAATTGCCAATAATATACAGATTTCCCTTAACTGCTCTTAATAGATAGATTGCCCTTAACTGTCCGTAATAAATATATTACCCTTATATGCCCTTAATAGAAAGATTGCCCTTAACTACCTTTAATAGACATATTACCTTTAATTTCCCTTAATAGACAAATGACACCCATGCTTTTACATTTATCCCTTGATAAAGAAATTTCGAATTGAGGAAAAATATGGACGAAAGTGAAGTGACAGAATTCAGCCAACATTGGGCGTGCAAACCAATGATCTTCTTGTATTGTACTTTAGACCTCAGCTAATTTTCCAAAGAAAACTAAAACAACACATAGATTTTTAATAAAAGGTAATTAGCTCATATTGTCAAGATTCTCATGATACCGAATTCCTTTCAAACAATCATCTTTGGAATCAAGTAAAGTAAATTAAATAAAAAAAATCTTTCTGAAGACGCAAAAGACGAAAACAAACTTTTATTTGCCAATATATTACTGTAGGCAGAAAGAAATAAAGGAAAAGACGTATAAGTATGGAGGGGGATTACCGCCATAATTCTATGCATGTATTTTCTAATCTTCCTTGATGAATAATTGTAAATGGCTGCTTGCAAGTGCTACTTTCATAATTCTATCCATGTATATTGTATTCTTCATTGATGCAAATTGTATGTGGCAGTTTGCAAGTGCTACTGCATTATTGTAAATGGCTGCTTGTAAGGGCTACATTCTTAATTTTAGTCATGAATTTTCTGTTTATTGATGCAAGCTGTAAATGGCTGATTGCAACTGCTTAGATCTACTTTTCTTCTCCGTCCTTGTATCTCGCAATTTGTCAACTACCGAACCTATTATTTAGTTTGTCGTATGGCAAATGCTATGCCAGTTATTACAAGTTTTATAATTTTGTTATAAACTTGCTATATCACAAGTTACATAGATTGCACCTTTTAAAATAATGATTATAATGTAGCATCAAGCGAGTTGTAAGTTAGCATCAAGGAAGTTACCATAAAATAATGCCTCATTATGACAACAGATGGCGCTGCGACACGTCAATTTCTTAGAGTACAACAGCTCCCCTGATCCTAGCAACAAGAGGTTATACAACTTTACGGCATATTTTTGCGTCTTTTTTAAAATATCACTGAATTATATTACCGCATTACAGTCAGCTATTTCTCAGAGTATTGACATTTGAAAGAGAGCTGAAATACAAGAAGCACAAAACAAATTAAAGGTATCAAATTGTATACAATTAGATGTATTTTACAAAATGTTATATTTCCGCTGACTCTTCCCACCCCATTCTTTTTTTGGATATTGTGTGTGTGTAATTTACCGCTACCGCATGGTGGAAGAATAGGGTAACCTCTTACAAGCAAGGTTTAAGATCCTAATTTGTTTATATATTCTCGTACACAATGTTATCAATTTGGAGCATGTTTATTATTTTAGAGTACATTGCAAATTCTTCTTTTTGTATCAGTAAAAATCTCATAACGTTGGAGCAAATTGCAAATTATACATCAAGGACATGCTTTCTTTTTCTTTATTCACGAGAGAGAGAGAGAGAGAGAGAGAGAGAGAGAGAGAGAGAGAGAGAGAGAGAGAGAGAGAGAGAGAGAGAGAGAGAGAGAGAGAGAGAGAGAGAGAGATTACATTGCAGAGATGTTTATTCTGCTTATTCTCTCATCCCTATGAAATTAATTTAACTATATACATGTATGGCATGGATGATTATGCAATAGCCAGCAAGTATTATCATTAGTTGTATGTGACAAGAATATCGTATCTCCAATTTCATTGTAAATCTGAATTCCAATGCAACAGCAAGAGGCAAATGACTTCAGACAAAGATATCACATACAAAGCATATACTGTAGCATAGCTATATGCTATAAAATATGAACTTATTTCACTATAAAAGAAAATAAAGTATAACAATATGAAATATATTTTATATATCTTAACATAAGGAACATTTTCTTTATTTCCATAGATAAAACTGGAAACTACATTTTTTATTCTTTAAAATCGTATTCATCCATATATGAATCAAAATTTATAGTACAGATAAGATGATTGATTGAAAGGTACTTCACTGATAAAGTATCATACTCCTTTGGTAGCAATTAAAAAATATAAAATATGTAATATAAATGACGTTGATACCGCTGCCAGTAACCAGTTCAATTTGTTTTTATTATTACTACTACAATACAGTACCAAATTTGATGGCTACATTTAAATATAAATTTAATGTAGTAGCTAAAAAGATTCATATAAATGTTAGCATATATCTTCTACAGATGTGATTATTTCTGTTAGAAGAGTAAGATAAGACACCCACCCACCCTTTAATATTTTAGAAACCTTTCAAAGTCTGTAAGGCTACTAAAGCTCAGGCTGTTGTAGTATTCAACGCCCACCACCACCATCTTTATTTGTCTATGATTGTATCATTCCTTTGTCCTATTTAAAATATAAGCTAATAATGTCATGACAAAAACATATCAGCACAATACAACTATGCAATAAAGCAAATTAAATAAATTTATATACAGTCCTGTGTTTAACTTTTCATAGGAAATATTGGGGAAAAAAATGTACACCGGCATTCTTAAAACCAATATTATTAGATGAATTAGTCTAAAACAAAAATTGCCATACAAGTAGGCAATTATAACGATCAAAAATCGGGATTGTCTTTTTACTTTGTTCTTATAAATTTATTTGCCAATCTTTTTTGTTTTTCACTTTCACACAAAATGAATAAAGTCAAGCTTTTCACAAAAATTGGCTTTTGGATTAACCATATTCATAATTGCAAATTTTAAGGAATTAAAACTAAATTCTGGATTCACCGATAAACATTTCCTTTTACATACCACATTCATTTGTCATTTATGCCTCAAGAACAGTAAGGTCATATTCCCTGGTGATAATTTCAAGAATTAATCCCAAACAACATTCCATTACTGAATCTTTATTCAGTATACACACTGTACAAAACTGGTCACCTTTTGGAGAATTTGTTGTTTGTTTTTTTGTTGCAGGCAATAAAATAGGATTTTTGCACACGCTATGAGCAAAAAATATCAAAAGGATTATATTTTATTTGCTAATTTGTTTTTTTTTTCTGATGCTCTGACCTTCACAAAAATATTATATTTTGAATTTGAGATGAAATGTTAAATTTGGCTTAATATGTGCCTTGGAATATTGGATAAGGTAAATTTCATAATTTAAATGACAATCTTTTTGCAGAGAGAGAGAGAGAGAGAGAGAGAGAGAGAGAGAGAGAGAGAGAGAGAGAGAGAGAGAGAGAGAGAGAGAGAGAGAGAGAGAGAGAGAGGTGTTACTACTAAACTACTTTTGAATTGCAAAAAGCAGCACACTTAATAAGTCGGAGTCATGCGTCACGAAATTCACATTTCATAATGTCTTTTAAAGTTTTTTGTTTTTTTTAATTAAAAAAAACCTCTTTAATGTGACAAAGAGCAGCTGAAAAATTATAACGTAAAGGTGCTTTATTTATGTTTTTAAATTATTGAACTAATTTATTATTTTTAATTGGTTTGATAATGGTAAGAATTTCATAAATAAATGTAAAACCTCCTGTAACATTGTCTTTTGTCTCACTTTCAGAGACAAGTTTTAAGGAATGCAACCAGTTGTAAGGCTGTTTGTTTGTATCTTGTTTTTTGTTGGTTTTTTTTTTGTTGTTGTTTTTTTATATAAATACGTTCAAAGGTTGAAGTTCTGTACATACAAAATGTAGATTGAGTATTGGAAGATAATCGTACACTAAATCTAATACCTCTATTCGCAATTTTTACCATGATACAAACATGATTTTCCACTATTGGATTTAGTGACAAAATATGTTCCAAAATGAAGGTTGTGATAAGAATACGAAAATTTTCTGGAATGCTTAATATTTTAAATGTCATTTTACTTATAAACATTTTTATGTGCTATTGATGCTGCTCTGAAATATATCAGTTTAGCCAGAGCTTATGTACAGTAGTATAACAGGGAAAAAAATCGACGTCTGTGACATGCATCAAAATGAGTGATGTACAAAAGATCCTTACAACCTGAGATCGTCGGATGAAAGCTCGTTAGGAAAAGTCCAAGGGAATATATAATTGTAATTTTGATCCTTACGTTAATGAATAACTAATCTTTCCAAATTATTGAGAGATCTAACTAAGGAGTAGATTTCTTAAACGGTGAAAGTAAGTGCGTCAAAACTGGTGTTGATGTTCAACCTGCTGAAGTGTATGCGTTTTTTGTTTTTGTAAGATTCTATCTAAAACTTAGATTTTCGAGAAAGCATATGGTTTTAGAGAATGATTAAAACTTCGTTTCTAGCATACATATTAAAAAGGGTACTGAAAAAGAGTCACAAAATGCATAAACACAAAATGAATGCCGTAATGCTCTGTGGGGAGCATTAATTATTTCTAGTAAATGAAAACTTTAGAAATTTAGAGCGCCATCTGTTGTCATAATGTCATGCTAATCTCTAACATATCATTATGACAACAGATGGCGACACGAGTTGGACAACGATACTGAAAACAGCAGTTGTAATTGTAATATGTCATGTTTATAAACAGAATATACAAAACTTGTAACAACTTACATAGGACAAACTGCAGAATCGGTTCAGCAGTTGGCAAATTGCAAGATGAAATGACGCAGATGGAAAGTGGATCTAAGCATTTACGAGCAGCCATTTACAGCTTGTATCAATGAAGAACGGAAAATTCACGACTAGAATTAGGAATGTAGTATTTGCAAGCATTCATTTGCAATAATGCAGAAGGAAAGTAACTCTTTCAAACTGCTACATACAGTTTGCATCAATGGAGAATACAATATACATGGATAGAATTATGAAAGTAGCACTTGTAAGCAGCCATTTACAATTATTCATCAAGGAAGATTAGAAAATACATGCATAGAATTATGGCGGTAATCCCCCTCCATATATAAGTGCTTCTGACTTCTCATGTACGAGGCACAAGGAGAATAGGCAATGAACATTTTTGTAACATAATCAAAACTTTCAGCTACTAATGAAAACATGAATAAATTAAGAAAACTCGTCTCTCTCAGTTCCTTTCTCGTCACATGCAGCCATATTACAGACCTGGTATATGCAATGTACGGTCCATGACCTTGTTTTATCCATATTTTTACATCAATGGGTGTGGCTTTATAATCCCTTTTCTTCAATTTATATAATGTATTCTTGTTTGCTTCTACATTTGACTAAAATGGTTTCCTACTGCCAGAGAGATAAAAATAGACGGGTGGATTCTCTACGAGTACCCAGATTTATGTGCAAATGTATGTATGTATATATATATATATATATATATATATATATATATATATATATATATATATATATATTTATGCCGGTGAACAATTCTGTTCCTAAATAATCGTATTCCTACAATACTTTTGGGATTTCGTTCTCACTAAAAATTCCTTTAAGTGATCAGGTAGGAAGGGAAAATGCATTCGTATAACGATCGTAGGTATAATAATAGGAGGTAAATAAAAGCCAAAAGCCTTTTCTAAAACAAATTGATAAGTGCATTTACTGTCCACGTGAAAGTATGCCAAATATAGCTCGCTATGATTAACATAAAATGGTAGCCCGTTCACGTTATTTTCTTTGGCAGCAATCGAAGCGGTCTGCGTACAGATTTTATTTGTACCATAAGATGCCAGAAACAGCGAACGCCCTAATTTGTTTATTTGTTTTTTCAAAAACAGCGCACACTACTGTTTATCTCTTGATATGAAACTAACGTATTTTCTTGCTTATACGATCGACTTTGACATTTATAAATAGGACTAAAGATTTCTGAAATACTACAGAATAAAAATCATGTAAACATAACTTATGATTTGCTCTTAGCAGTAAAACTTTTATAAATTTCTTCAGCAACTGTCAAACTGCAGGAATTATAAATTGTTCTTTACTTCCGTTAAAACTTAAATCTGCAGTTTTACTAGTCACCAATTTGTGAGATACTCGTAAATAATTACCTCCACCCCTCCGCCTTATAGCACAGAGAGAGAGAGAGAGAGAGAGAGAGAGAGAGAGAGAGAGAGAGAGAGAGAGAGAGAGAGAGAGAGAGAGAGAGAGAGAGAGAGAGAGAGAGAGAGAAGCCAGGACGAAATGATGTTGGACATACAATTCCTTTTTATTTGCTATTTAATTTGTAGTCTACATAAAGTACTGGTAACAGCCTTTATATTAACTAACGATAATTCATTTTCTGATCAGTTCCACGGTATGCAATTAATTCTACTGTTGTGAGAAGACATTCCTTACCTGATTTCTAATAGAAACTAAATGGTTTTCTTTTGCCAATTATAATTCAGAAAGGTTGAACAATTTAAGATTTTAACAAGCCCTGTACATCTAGTTTTTAAACTTTAGTCTATATTTGATATTTGGTATTTTTTTGTATTATCTGTTATAGAGTTATTCTTCTATGTGTATGATGTCACCATGGATAATTTGCACAGGTGAAAACTTAATTTGCAATAAGTTGTGTTTTTTTTAAAATAAAAATTGTCCTATATAGTCATAAAGATTTGACCAGATCAAAATACTGTGATTCATTCCAGAAACAAATATTGAGTGGTTTACTTTTCTTCTTTACAGAAACTACAAAGATTATTCTGCATTTCATCTTGTTTAAATAGACAGGCAATATTCCGTGAAGTATTCTATACTAGAACAATTATATTTAAGTCTCTAGTGTTTTTGAAAATATTTTTGTCAGTTTGTTTCTATAATCCTAAATTAGCATGAAAAAATTTCTATCTTCATCAAGGTATCAAAATATTATTTGTAGGAATTATATACATCTCTTCATTCCTTTACGCAATATATACTATACGGATATGGATCGGCGTACTGTACCATATAGTTTGGCGTAATATATTGATATGTTTCGGCACACTGTACAGATGTGATTCGGCAGACTGTACGGATATGGTTCGACAAACTATGCGCATATAGTTCCGCGTACTGTACAGTTATAATACATCATAATATATTGATATAGTTCGGCGAACTAAACGGATATGGTTCGGCCTATTGTACATACAAAGTTCAGTGTTCTATACGGATATGGTTCGACGTATTATACATATATAGTTCGGCGTACTATACGGATATGATTCGGCGTACTGTACAGAGGTTGTTCGGTTTACTGTAAGGATATAGTTCGGCTTACTATACGGATATGATTCGGCTTATCATACACATATGGACTGGCATGAACTGGTGAAATATCTGATTAAGAGTGAGTTGCTTTTTATATATTTTATTTATACAATTAGAAAATTCAGAAAAGTATTGATTTCACTTTCAATATTCAATCTTATCTTTGATTTTCAAAAATACAAAAGTTAATGCAATAAAAAAGATGCTATTAAAGTCCCTCCTTTTTATACTAAATTTGCAAAACATTTTTTTTTGCAATTTTCACATTTTTTAAATTTCTAAAACCAGGTAGATTTAACTATTTTTCTGCAGAATCAATATGCTTTCTTTGTAAACATTGTTCATAGTACTCAATACATCTCTCCATAAAAAATTGCTGTATTGTGTTTTAGGATTTCCTTTTCAATATTCCATTCTACAATATGTTTAATTTCTCACAAACAAGTCCATAACGATATAATGACAATAATATTTTGAACAGAATTTGTATTGTAATCAATTAGGATTTCAGTGTATGAATGAAGCTTTTAAAATTCACCATATTTTAGTCCACTATTTTCGTAACTTTTGTATTTTTATCTGCGTTTTCTACGATTATATTTTCTACGCAGAAGGCATTGTAAAAAAAAAAAACGCGTTTTTAAGCTGTAACATTAACTTCGTTGGATTTATCAGGGACTCAATATTAACTATTTATATTTTTTCCTTTATAAACACTAAAATATTACGCCAGGAGCTTTTCACCCTTATGGATCATTGTCATCTCATATCTGTCTGCATGAGTTCGAGTCTCAAATTCGGCCAATGTGGTTATATGATAAAGCTTGCCAGTAGCTTCTCTTGGGTCGGTGGTTCTTTCCGGGGGTTTCCAGTGTTCTTCATCCACCATTTTTACTGGCCGCCATGTATATCTTATGCTGAAAATGGCGTCAATCCCTACAACAACAAACAACCAGGAGCTGATCAAAAATTGAAATCTAAAAATAACTGGTCATCAAAGTTTTCGGCTTTTGAAGATAAACAGTTTTTGCCTTCACAATCGGGAATTTTGCAAAAATGTAAACAATGTAAACATTTTTATAATATCAAAAAGTAAACAAATGTGAAGGTATTCAATAATTTATTTTAGTAAATAAAAAAACCATTTGAAACAGGCATTTAAGTTTTCTTCTATGTACGGTAATTGGAGAAAATGGCCGCTGATTGTGCATTAGAATTCACAAAGCTTTGATTTACTCCAAAATATTATTACAATCCGGGGGAGGTAAAAATGCAAAATGCGCGTTACTATTCATTGTTTCAATTTGTCCGAAATAAGTTCCAAACAATGAGTAGCAAATTAAAGGTTGAGGTAATACTTAATAACACTAAGGCAAAATGGCGTAGGGTTAAGTGGTATTTATAACAATGTAGGTTGATTCTGAAAATCGTTAAAGTAGCAGTCCAGTTCGTAAACTGGTGTTCAGTCCAATTAAAATTGCGTATCTAGTATTTGAAAAGTTATGAATATGCTATATTGTTTGCCGATTTTAGTCAAAAACTTGATATAAATTTGCAGAGTAACATGTTCACGCCTTCAGAATATCACTAAGTACTGTTACTTCTTCCGTCTAGACCAACATGTAGGCTTCCGCTTTTTATATTTCTGACAGCGGAGACCAACGCCGTCGGGCAATAGTCCATCCTGAAGTTTTATGCTGTATTAACATTCTTTTAGTTCTGACGTATCGGACGATCGCTAGTAATTAGTAAATATATTTTTGACTGACCTTGGTATGCAGATGGAAACTAAAATCCATTTTCTTTTGACCTATGGTGTCAAATCCTTCTTAACACTCACACTTTAGTAATAATCCCTGTCAGAACAGAACACCTATGCATACTTCTGTTGTTGACCTTGTTTTCAAATTGCAGACGCATGCGTGGAAAGCAGCATCACCTGAAGCCAAAAACAACTGCTTGAAACCTTCTAGCGAGGAGTATATCACACGAAACTGACAAATGCTTGTAGTGTAACTTCAGTTAGGTCTGTCTGTCACGGTAAAATTTTAAGAGACAGACAGACAGACAGAGGCATCGGAGATTCGAGATCTAGAGAACGATAAATAAATCTACCAAAGAAATTCAAAACTGTAATGGGCAGTATAAAGATATGTTAAAATTAAAAATGATAATACATACCCACGCACGTACGCATACATACATACATACATACATACATACATACATACATACATACATACATACATACATACATACATACATACATACATACATACATACATACATACATACATACATACATATTATTATTGTTTTTAACATCATTACAGTTCTGATTTGTTAAAATTTATGTATCGTTCTCTAGATCTCCAATTTATGACCAATGAAGTAACCTGGCATAAGAGATTGACCTTAATACGCTGAAAGCTTAAGACATCAAACGCAAAGCCGCAGTATTATAATAGCTTATACCTTACTTTACATCTAGGGCTTTGCAAACTTGACGGAGCTGAAATAGTTTATTATCTTTTATCTGACGACAATTAAATTTTTTTCAGGTAATGTCAAGAATATAATACGATATTATCTTGTTATAAATCAGAGCAAATCATTTTGTCCAGTTATTGACAGAAGCGGATTTTTAAAAATAAATTAATAAAAAAAATCGTGTCAGGCCTCTGTACCAGAACTCTAACTAGTTTGTTACTAACATATTTGCGGTATACCGTGGTATGTATAGCGGTATGTTTACAATTACGGCGATATACCGCGGTACGAATTTGTTCGTGGTATTTTCTGCTCAACTAAATACCCGAGACAGATGTCGTTGATAATGCATTTTTGGTTGAACACTCGGATTAGAAATCAGGTACACTTGGATACAATAACGCCCACGGTAGGCAAGAACACCATAATGTGCCAAATGTCAAATTGGGAGCGTTAAATCACCCTGAAATTGTCTTTATCGAATTATTTTGTAAACTAAGACCAGTTCCGCTATGTATTTTTTACCCACCCACGCCCGCAGGATAATTCGACCGTTTTGTAGTTATTTTAATATAAGTACTGAAAAGTCTTAAATTCCAGGTATCATACACATGGGCCATATAAATAGCAGTCTACTAATTGCACCATGTCGCAAATTAGAAGAATAATGCTTTGAAAAGATGTAACAAATATCATTAAACAACCAACAAGAGTTACGAAAACAAGATTATCTCAGATTCTCTCTAGTATGCTCAACATTATTTCTAATATTGGACATTATGTATTATACAAGGTGGTGTTAATCAGTTTGAAACATCGATTTAAAAACATTATGGATCTTTGCATTTCCTGCAATGGAATTCGGATTAACTCGTAAGAAATGGTCTTACGCCGGTGTACAGCTGAAACCAAGCATCTCCTTGGAGGAATTTCTCAACAACAAACGAAAGTCTGGTGCATAAAATTTATTAGATAGTGCTTTAACTTTCGTACCACACAAAGACCTTAATGTGCGTTGCATCAAACAGACCAACGCTATAATGGTAAATTTTCTAATAAACTACGAGTTAAAGTGAATAATCTTAAAATAGAGGAATTGATTGTTTTTGAGATAACTTCTTCAAATTCATAGTAATAATATAGATTGTTTTGCTTGGATATTTATTAAAGGAAAAGCTCAAATCCATTCGTCCTCTACTTCTTGAGGAAGACAATAGTTCAAATTTAAGTTAGAGGATATAAAAGAAAAATAAAACCTAAATGATTAATTTGCTTCAGTCTCTTGCATTGACTATTGGGATATTTCCCTTCCTCTGAATGTGTAAATCTCCGCTAAATCTCCTGACTGTGTATGATTAAATGATTTACGTCATCATTTTTGACATGGCGACAGGGCCAGATCTTGCTAATAACAAGTTTCTCAGAGGAGTCCACTAGTCGAGAAAATCCAACTAATTGTACTCCTCTTTAAGGATTTCTTGAAGTTGAACGAATTCATGTCCTAAGGAAAACCGCCTTTATAACACATTGATTTAGAAATAGATTAATGTTTGCCATCAAATTATCTCCTTACATCCGTATTCATCTACGTGGGAGATATCGTTGACGGTGCACTTTTAAAGAGCGGGTTTATTACAAATATGACAAGTGTTAAGTTGAGAAAGTAAATGACTTTGTCAGTATCGATAGCGTGATTTGCTTATTTAATTTTCATTTGCCAACAATAGCATTTAAGTCTTTTAATCTTTGCTTATTACACATAAATCTAACAAGCAATTTTTTGAGGGGGTTGGGGAATTAAATTTACGAAACAAATTGATGAAAAAAGGTCACAAACTTTGAGAACAATCTATTTAAATGGCAAATTTATAAAAAGGAAAAGAGATAAATGTGTATAATCTTAAAATGCAATGAATTAATGTTTTAGAAATATAAACAAATTTCAAATTCACTTCTTTAAATTCAAAACAACACTAAAGAGTAGAAAAATATGAACTTAATTATTTCTCTGCTTTTTGAAGAAGATAATGGTTGGATGATGGTATTTGGTGCAACCACATTGAAGAACTTTTTCTGAAAGCGCCAAGGGTTATTGGAATAATGGAGCTTTCAAGTTCAGAATGAAATACATGTCTAGTGTATAAATAAAACTCATTCTCCATACAGATTTTAGAGCAGCGAAACCAATTCTAACAGACGCAAAAATATGCAATAGGAATCAGCAAGAATTTAATGGGACTTACCAGAAATGTCGCGTCTAAGCTTTTCAATAGAAAACGTGATTGGCAACCTTTAAAAGAACACACAAAAGTTTACAAACTTATTATATTTTATAGAATGGTTAACAGACTTTCTAAACGAAATTATTCCACTAATCATATCACTATAATGGGGCTAAATATATCCTTTAAAAGAAACGGTTAGATCTTTGAAAGTCCCTTGGTTATTTCCCTTTAAATCTAACAAATAAATATTTCTTACATTCGACTACAAAATTATTGAATATCTACCTCACAATATATTGCACTCCAATTTTATTCATGTCTTCCAAAAACTGCTACAAGAACAAGTGTCTAGTATATATACGACACTGAGGAACACTCTAGTTTTAAGATGGACCAGTATTGCACATCGTTGCCAGTCCAATTTTGAAAATCCAATGTTGCCCATTGAATGTTGTCAATCCATTGTTGCTACGAATTAGATGAAATATCATATAACTATTTGAAAGTAAAAAATAAACCATACAGGAATCAGCGAATCCATTTAATTAATAATATACTCAAGCATCCAGTTAATACTGACTCATTTTGACCTGGGCATGCTTTCGTTTGACAGAGATCTCTTAAGAACACAATACTGAAAATTTGGGTAGTTAGCCGGTTTCTTCGCCATGCTAACCATGTTGAGCATATTGATTTAACAATAGAGTTGAAGAGTTGAAGAAAGTTTTCCCTAGTATTTTTGTTGTGTTTTAAGACTTGTACACTATCATTATTATTCTGCTAAAGAACCAATGAAATTATGATTACAGTTATTCGTCATATGAATAGTATATATATATTAAAAAGTCTAGTCTAAGTTGCTTTTAGAGTATGTATTAAAATGTCTAAAACCGAACACGTTAGGTGCAGAGGAGTGCTCTACACATGAATGCCTTTTTTTTGTCACAGGCAATTATGCGCTCTATTCGTTACACGCTCGAATTAACCACCGACGAGTACTTTGGCAGTTTCTTTTGTTGGTGTTTTTATTTGTACCGAATATGTTAGCTTCTACCCCAACATATAATGATTTAGAGTGCAAGACTTCCATGTCCAAAACAGTGGGCGTCAGTTATAAAATCAAATTGAAAAAGAAAATGCATAATGCCTATCATTCATAAAGGTTTGTGGTTAGCTCTTCAAGGAAAGAGTACATATTTATCATTTACTTTTGTTGCAAGATACATATAGGAAGGTGATAGGTGGTACGTGAAATATGCTTCGTTTCGACTAATCCCAACAACCACTTTGCTGAAGAAGACCATAATGTACGATTATGACGTTGGGAAAATGTCCATGTTAGCTGTATATTGTCCAAAATGTCTGTATGCCCACTCTCAATCAGATAATGAGCTCCCTAACACAATGCCAATACTAGAAGGATTTCCAGAGACAGGTGATAAACAAATACAGAAGAGGGAAGTAAGCAGAGCTGACAAAAACGATGTTTTTCAAAAAATAAATAAAGGTTTCAACACTGACATTAAGGTTACAAGTATTTATAATAAAATTCAAAAGTAAGGGCAGGATTGAAACGCAAAGTGACACTTGCCAAACATAGGAAGTATCTCTGAATAGGTTGTAAAACTAGAAATAAAAATAGTTTCCGAATGAGAAAATAGAATGGAAAACATAAGAAAAATTGTAAAAGACTCGCAAATACTTTTGATGACAAAAATTGATATCTATTTATTTATTTTAAAGTGTACTTAGAAGGAAAAAAACAGGATAGGAAAAACAAACATTTATTCATTGGAATCAGAAAAAAAAGAAAGAAAGATGATAACGTATATGAAGAGGTTAGAGAGTTAGGTGTGACACATTTAGCAATAGACACAGCTCCGGTGGCCTAGTGCTTAGAGTAACCGCCTCGGATGCGGTAGTTCGCGGGTTCGTACCCCAGCCAAGTCATATTAAAGACTTTAAAAAATGATACTAACAGCTGCCTCGCTTGGCGCTCAGCATTAAAAGGTTAGTGTTAGGACTGTCGGCCTTGTGTCAGGATAGTGTTACTGGGTGGGACATCATGCTATATGTTTGCGACATGATGCCCTAGTGCTTGACATCACTATAAACTGTCACACTGCAGACATGTTAGCGATATGACTTAAAAAATGTTAAAGCTACGTTAAACATTTAAATCACAGAGAGAGAGAGAGAGAGAGAGAGAGAGAGAGAGAGAGAGAGAGAGAGAGAGAGAGAGAGAGAGAGAGAGAGAGAGAGAGAGAGAGAGAGAGAGAGAGATTTGTGTCCTAAGAATTGTATGAAATGTCCTAATACTAAATAAAACAAGAAAGAAGATAACATAGCAGATCCGGAAGGTAAAGTTAAAAACTATTATTAAATAAAATGACTATATGTTTCTTTGGATGTTCAAAAAGAAGCAAATGAAAAATGGACCAAAATCATTCTGCTAGCTGATGAACTGACCAAATTTAAAATGAAATCTATAGTGATCTTAAAAATAAACACAATGAAGACACCATAATCTCTGTAACAGCTTGAAAATAAACACCATCAATACACCAAAACCTTTGTAACAGCTTGAAAATAAACACGATCAATACACCATAACCTTTGTAACAGCTTGAAAATAAACACCATAAAATACACCATAACCTTTGTAACAGCTTGAAAATAAACACCATCAATACACCATAACCTTTGTAACAGCTTGAAAATAAACACCATGAAGACACCATAACTTTTGTAACAGCTTGAAAATAAACACCATCAATATACCATAACCTTTGTAACAGCTTGAAAATAAACACCATGAAGACACCATAATTTTTGTAACAGCTTGAAAATAAATACCACCAATACACCATAACCTTTGTAACAGCTTGAAAATAAGCACCATGAAGACACCATAACTTTTGTAACAGCTTGAAAATAAACACCATCAATACACCATAACCTTTGTAACAGCTTGAAAATAAACACCATGAAGACACCATAACTTTTGTAACAGATTGAAAATAAATACCATCAATACACCATAACCTTTGTAACAGCTTGAAAATAAACACGATCAATACACCATAACCATTGTAACAGCTTGAAAATAAACACCATCAATACACCATAACCTTTGTAACAGCTTAGTCAAGAACTTGATTTAGTCATAACTAATCAAGATACATTTTGAATACATTTCTTGGTGCAATATGCAACACTATTTGCTTATCTAAGAATTCTCTCTCAAAATGAGATCTCTTTTTGGAGGCCACATAGCTATAAGGCATTCCAGAGAGTGTCTGGAAAATGTGACCTTGTGTGCCATGTGTTTTATTAAAAACAACTGGTGTGTCAAGACGAGATATAGTACATATATACAGTTATGTGTATAAAACTTATACACGCTACAATATATAAAAATTAGCTATAAGTGATATATTTTATCTTTACTATTACATTTATTTTATGCATTACTTTCATCGAATTCTTATTGCTGCCTACTTATCTAAGCTTTTCAGTTGCTTCTTCATTTGTCTCTTTCCTTTCTGCGTTTTATAGTTTTTGAATTTTTGCTCCTTTTCACATTATAAATTTTAAGTTCGGGTTCTGGGGATGGGATTTTCAACCCTTGCCTATTCATGCATATTTCATGACGATTTAGTTTCTAAATCTTCGTCTATAGATACGTCTATTAGCAGCGATACACTCAGTATCCTGCTCTAATGAAGTATGACATACTATCCCTGTATACCCCGGATTTCATTTGCATATATTTTCTTTTCATTTCATTTTCTTTTATTGCTCGAACTAACATTGATGTATAGAATAATTTAGAAATCAAAGGAACAACGTTGGTTGTTGGCAACTTTTTTTTAGGGACTCATAATCTACCAATATACTGGTCCAAAGCCAATTGAAAAATGCAGTTTTTACTCGCCTATACATTGAGTCCAACTGCGATGCATTTTGTTTGTTCTATTGATTACTCCGAAAGAACTGCACACAGATATGTTTGTGTATTATACAAATACAGATCTGTGCCTATGTAGCTTGCAACTTAACTCGATGTACAAGTGAGCACATACATTATATTCACACAAACCACGTCAATGTAAAATTTGAGCAAATTCTCACGAGAGATAATATAGTACATTTGGTCCCTCCAAACTCACAGGAACTGAACTCGAATAACAACTAAGATAAAGAATATGTTAAATTCCTTCGAGATCGAGATCGAGAGAGAGAGAGAGAGAGAGAGAGAGAGAGAGAGAGAGAGAGAGAGAGAGAGAGAGAGAGAGAGAGAGAGAGAGAGAGAGAGAGAGAGAGAGACTATGATAACCGCTCAAATTCAAAACGGTTTGCCAATGTTTAAAGCTAAACAAGCTCTTCTTTAGGAGAAAGAGAAACTAATTAGGCCTACATATACAAAGCAAACACTTAACATAAATTTAGAAAACCATTCAGGACTCCAGCGTGTTAAAATCGCTAGGGCAATTCACAACAATAGATATAACATTACAAAGTTTTCCATAAAACAATATATCTTGTGTCTATCCCCTAATGTGTTTTGATTTAATTTTGGGTTATGAACAAAGGAAGCAAAGGACGGAATCAAAGCGTGGCCAGAGATTAACGCCATCTACCGGACTTGGTAATAAATTATATCCCGATAGGGTTATGCAAGGTGGTTCTGAAGGAAAGATGTTAAGATAATTGTGTCGGAATAATGGAAAAAATGCTATAATAAATAAATAAATAAATGAATAAAAAAGCATTAAAAATGTAATTACTTGCGTAGATGTTAGCGCACAATTTGCGTCTGCTGCAAAACTAATGACTGGCTGCAATTTTGATAAGAAAGCAACAAGACTTTTTTCATTTAGGCCAGATACTCCAAGAAGTTTCAATTTTTCTCGGCTCGTTTAAAGTAACAAAGAAAGAGTGAAGCCAGCATGCTTTGTAAATTTTAACAAAACTAATTCATTACCTAGAACACTGAGAAAATTAGGAGAAAAAATTTTTGGTTTGTGAATATAACGAAAAATTAAACCCAGAATTGAAAAATATAAGTCCTATCACTAATAGGTCTTAAAAATAATCCAAGATAGAATCCCGGCGAAGTTCAAAGATGGCGGACGATGACGTCAGGTGAAAGTTAGTATTGATGTTTCAAAAGTTCCACGTTGACTTTTATGTATCACGAACGAATTGTCAAAAGTTCCATGATGAATTTTATGAATCACAAAAATATCCCTTCTTTATATTAATTTCCACTATTTGCCCTTGTCCAAGAATTTGATGAAGAGCAGCACTCAAAATACTCAAAAACAAACTCATCGTACAACAACAAAAGTAGATCTGAACTGTCAAGGTAGTATTTTAAGACAAAACTAGAAAACAGTGATATTGAGTATTAAGCCTCACTCATTTCGACACTTGTAATGGGTTTCATGATCACTTACTACAAGACATTTTGAAACGTACGCCAATAAAGTGTTAATCAAGAATCAGTAATGAATAAACGTTGATATCACATACTGATAATACTAGCAAAGTTTTACAGATTTTGAATCTAGAATTTCAATGCCATTAAAAAATTTCTTTGTCCTTGTAGGAATATATGGAAACAAGTGCTCATATTCGAATAATAACTGTTTAAGTTCATTCCTTTCTTCTTGCAAATGAAAAATTTCTGGTCCAGATTTTTCATAATTTCATAATTCTTAAAATTTGTTGTTCCAAGATCCACAGTGTCCAATTTAATTTCTTCACTTAAATCCTCAGTTGGTGGGACAGGGACAGGTAGAACTAAATTAATTGCATGATTTATCTGTCTATCCCTCTCAATACACTAGTACTCAGTCAATTTGTTTAAAATATTCTTATAATAATTTAACTTTTTCATTTACTTCTTTACATTGTAAGTGCCTTAAAATCTAATTTGAAGAAAATTTTGAAGAATGAGCAAAAGAGAATGAGCTCCATTATATGGCTCAAAACTTCTCTCATGTAAAAGTCCAGACATAAAAGTTAAACTTTGACCAGATAAGAATTGCCTCTTGGATTCTTGTTGACGCACACATAAGGGTCAACTAGTGTTTGTTCCCTGGCTTGGTCTTAGGTAAGGGACCAACACAATCTATTATAATTCTGATAAAATACAGGAATTGGCTGAATAAAAGCGTTAGAGAGATTTCCTACCATTTGACAAATATGACAAGATCTGCAAAATTTACAAACATCACTTTTGATTTTTGGCCAATAGAAGTGATCTAATATCTTGTGATAAGTTTTATTTATCCGTAAATGACCAGCCAGAGGAGTTTCATAGGCCAAACTAGGTATTACCTGTCTAAGATTTTGGAACTACAATATGATGGTTCACTGACCACTCGTCACTAGCAGGAACCCCGGAAGGTCTCAATCTTCTGATAAAAATTTGAATTTTTTTCCTGAAAAGCAGACAGGTATTTCAGAAGCTTCAGTTTCACTAATGGCCCTGTGAAACAAAGAGATCTCAGGATCTTTTTCCTGTTCGACAATAAATGATTGTCGTTTGCTACCCTGATTAGATCAAAGAGAACGAGTAGTCAAAATAGGATCATTCTGATCAATATCCTTCGATTGATCCAAATTAGAAGTGAAAGTGACCTCATCAAAAGCCTTACCAATACATGTGTTAGTTAAAGGAGTATTTTAGCCTCGTATAAGAGGTTAGATAGCAGTCTTGAACAATATGACAGGCTATAGCGCTAGGACGCATGGATTTTATGGAAAGAAACGGCAGTTAGGTACGCAATTTTAGTTTTTATAAAATATTCTATTTCATTTGTTTGGTTGTTTGCTTATTTACATATGTGCTGATATGCTTATGAGTCACGCATGGATCTTGTATTCATTTCGTAGGATTCTGTTGATATGTTAGTGTTATGTAATTTAATTCTTTAATTTAACAGTTATTAGTTCATTGAGAGAACTGACGGGTTGAAGGTAATTAGTATTCAATGTGTAGAATTCCATACAAATTTATGATGTAACTCAATGGATGCTCATATATGCAGTATTTCATAGGGATTTTAGGATTTAAACCTAATATTCAATGTGTATTATTCTTATGATTACATAAATTGATTTCCTGTGGAGGATGATATTGTTATCGTGAGTTAATGACAAGTGTATATTTGTCTATGATCTCACAATGATTGCATAATCTTGCAGGCTATTGGTTACTGTAGCTAGATTTATTGGATATTATACCATAAGTAATTGAGCATTTATTTTATTGAATAGAATTTTTGTCATACGTGAATAAGACGTTATTAATGTATGCTGGTATATGCGGCCGCATTTGTCTGTAGAGAACACGTGGCAAATTGTCATCAATTGCCACGCGGCGAAGGCAACGAACCTGGAACTAAGGTCATTTGTACTAATATAACTAATATAACGGTGTACTTTACAGAACCACATAAATCTGTAGGGACAGTTGTTTGATAATAATCACAGTATGTCAGAATTTGTGCAGTGTGAATCGCTAATCTGAATACGAACAAAGAAAGTTTATATATTACTCTATATTTAAGGAAACATTTATATTACACCGAGAAGAGTAAAAAAGAGAGGTCGGATTAATCAGGGTTCAGAAGGGGACCAAAGAGCACACATTAGACGTGGTAAAGATACGAAAATACGCATCTAAGAGAGGTAGGAATAGTCAAAGGTCAGAATGGACCAAAAAGCGCACGCGTTAGACGTGGAAACAATACAAGGGGAGAGAGACGTCAGGTGATGCCGTCAAAGGGTGAGATAGTACTCTCTTATTCAGTACTCGTAATATGATATCAATTGAATACTGAGACAAAATTATATCAACGCAAATATGTGGGATTGAAAAGTTAAATTTCGGTTGTGTATTAATTGATTACATTCATTTCTAGTACACCTGTTGGATTGAAAGTGAAATTTTTGTTATGTATTAATTGACTGATTTTTTTTTATTCATTAGTATAGAGGGATCGTAGCTGACTATTTTTTTCAATAGCATTCTCAGCCATCTGTTAACGTTCCATCTATCCTTCCACACTGAGCAATAACACGGTGGGAGATCATTCACTAGTGAACGATAGCCAAGTCAATTAAAGATGCTTTAAGGTTTTAAGACCTTTCTCCCCATGTTACAGCCCTCAACGGGTATAGTACACACTAAACAGACCGTTACAGGTCCTGATGACAAATATACACAATGGAGAGGAAAATTAACAATGCCGTATTTTACTACCTGAATGAGAACACTTTCATCAGAACAAGATTTCTCAGAAAAATGCCAAGTACCTGATAATAAAAGACTGAGAAGCTCCCGTTAAAATTTTAATAGGGATACGATTGGCCAAATCACCCAAGAGTGATAGAGAACCCTTCAACATCAATGGTTCATATTTATTTTATAGTAAAATCAGACAGAAGTTTTGAGACCATTCAAATGTCTTGCTTTTAATACATGACCGTGACCTTGATTTCTTAGAAATAAGAGCGTTTGGGATAGGTCTATCGTTATTCTGATGCCTGCATTTCAATTTGAAGCAGTCATAAAGGACTCGTCATTTTTGTTACAATAGGTACACGTAGAAATAGACAAGGATATTGAATCAAGTTTATCAGAACTTTGATTTTTAGAAGTGCCAGATTGAATTTGAGGAGTCGTTTAAGGCTGAAATCGCAGCAAGAGAGGCATTTTTCAAGGTTTCAATCTTATGCTCTTCAAGATGATTCTTAAGGTCATTAGGAACACAGTTTTTGAACTTTTTAAATAGCACAATGTTAGGTGTCGAATTTTGAAGACTTAGTGAAACATTAGGTTAAATAAATTGTGCTTTAAAGTGAACATAGTCAAGCTAGAAAGGTATGGAGAAGGTTCACTTATTAAGTCTTCATTTCATAACTGAACACATAAAAAATGGTTACGTCAAACTACAGTAGCATTTGATCGCATCAATTTTCCTGGTACAATGACAAGCGCGCGATTGAACTCGACGTAACTGTTCAAAAGGGGCGCATGGCAAACAACTGAATCTTAAAAGGAAGCTAATTTCAGCATATTTTAGGCTAGTGAAGCCTGATGTTAGACCTGACTTTTCGGAGGGAATTTTTATGAACAGTTATTTTTGATTTGTCTCGGAAATTAAGGACGTACACTTTGGAAAACAATGTAGGACTACCCTTTGTCACAATTCTTTAGTCTGATGAATTTTTATTGAAGGAAGGCTAAGAGCGACTCTGGAAAAGTCTAGTGAGTAGTGTTTCTTCGCAAAACGGGAACTTGTAGAGACAGCTGTCTTTAAATATCGGACAGGCTTTAAGCTGTGACACTTTGTTTGTAACGAAACGGTATTAAGGTACAAAATTTTAGTTTCCAACTTAATATTCTATTTAATTTGTTGGTTTGCTTGCAAATGTTTTGCTATGCTTATAATTTACGCAGGAATCGCGTATTCATTTCGCAGGACTCGATTGATATTTAAGTTTTATGCCATAAGCAATTGAGCATTCATTTTATTGAACCGCATTGTCTTGCGAAAGGTAAAAAGGACGTGTAGTAATGTATGCTGGTATATACAGCCGTTTTCGTCTGAGAACGCACGTGACGATTCATTATCAATTGGCCGATGAGTGAAATGAACTTTGAGCTAAGGTCATTTGGACTAAAGTAACAGTAGTGAACCGTAACATTTGTATACAGATATTTACTAAGATAACATTATGTCAGAATATGTGCAGTACAATTCCATTATCTGATGGGAATCAAAATAGTCATCTGTATATGTAGTAGTGTATATGAATTTGTCTAGAGTGGGGATACGATAAATTTAAGGAAGCAGCTTCAACCTAAGAGAGAGAGAGAGAGAGAGAGAGAGAGAGAGAGAGAGAGAGAGAGAGAGAGAGAGAGAGAGAGAGAGAGAGAGAGAGAGAGAGAGAGAGAGAGAGAGAGAGAGAATAGTCTAACGAGAGGTCGGAATAGTCAAGAATCGATGACGTCCAAAGTACACATACTAGACGTAGAGACAAGACAAAGGAGACATGCCAGGTGATGTTGTCAATGCTTGGGAATGGTACTCAAACAACAATCGTAAAATGATGAAAGTGGACCGTGACTAAATTCTGTCACTGTAAATCTGTTGGCCAGTAAAGTGAAATTTGGTTATGCATTAATTATTGGAAAGTAAATTTGTTTATGTATTAACTGAATACATTTAACTTAGTAAATCTGTTGAATGAAAGTAATTTTCTTTTGATTATATGTTATTTGACTAAAATTTGCATTTTTATTTATTGAAAGGGGGCTTCTTGATCTTTCTTTCTTTCGATAATTTGCTGAGCTATCTGTAACGTTCCATTTATCCGTCCACACTGGGGAATAACATCGTGGAGATCAATCCCGAGCTAACGACGCCGAATTAATTAAGAAGGGGTTTAATATAATCTTTAAAATCACCACCCACCCACCCGTTACACTCAGGTTGTTTGATATTTTATAATCCTGTTCAACGTTCTTGACTGAGCACCATCGTTCAAATTACTGCTCTTTTTCTCTAGCAAATTCGACATAGGTTTGTCCAGCTTCCGTTTGATAGCTTCTGAATTTTTGCCGATAAGCCCCAGGGACTAATGCATAAACCCTTATGAGGCACTCCTTAAACAAATCATTTAACTTTGTTGTACTGTTGGACGCATATGTATACATACATACATACATACATACATACATACATACATACATACATACATACATACATACATACATACATACATACATACATACATACATACATACATACATACAAATCATATGGCAAAGAACGTACTAAAAAAAATCCTTCCGAACAAACCTGTAGTAGGCTATCGGAGACCAAAAAAACCTCAAGGCCATTCCAGTCAGGGTGAATCTAATGCCAATTATTAATCCAGACCACCCTAGTCAATCTGGCCCCTGTGGCGATAAAACCTATCAACATAGGAATAGATACCAGGACATTCACTAGCACAGTAACTTAAGAAAAACTAAACATACCTGGTCTAAACAAAACGTGCAAAACAGAGAATGGAGAATGTGATTTATTTCATCACATGTAAGATATGTAGCGTTCAGTATATGGAGGAACTGAAAAGGTACACAAAAGGATAAGCCTTCATAGATCATTATTGGATTACAAAGAAGCTGTACAAAAGCCCTTTCGCAGAACACTTCTCCTCCCCTGGCCACACTTTCAGTGATATAATACTTATCGCAATTGCTAACAACCACAGCTGGAGTTCCAAAACTAGGAAGATAAAAGAAATCATACTGGATAGGCCGCTTTAAAACTAAGCGGTCTAAACCAAGAACAATAGAACAATATAGCCATGCACTAGTAGATTTATTCTTTGCAGTCGACACATTTTCTTTTCAAACTTTTCTAAATCTTCTTAGCATACTTTAATTACGACTATAAGAATAAAATATTCGGTATATAATCTAATATTTGGGATATAATCTGCGTTACATAAATGTACACAGAGCAATAGATGTCGGTAGATTTCTAGGTAATCACAAATATTTCTCAGCATCCGCAACAAGTCTATATAGGCTGGTTGAGACATAATGCATCTATATGTTTAATTCATGTAGAAAGAGCCATGTAGAGTTTTACAAAAACAACGTTTTTTATGTTTATTTGTTTGTTTTGTCTATGTTTTGTATACGCCTTTGAAAAAGACACATCAAGAGTTGAAAGCGCTCAGGCTAGTTTGATACTAGTTTTGCACTGTACGTTGTCAGTTTAATGCATATATATTGGGCCTTGCCAAACGAGGTACATTGCAATAATTGAGTCCAATGCTCTCTTAGTCATTTCAAATTTTCAGCCACGTTTTCAAAATAAATAAAATAATAAAATATTTGTCTACTTCCTTTTCTCTCGAGGGAGGCACTAACCTAATATATCTTGTAATGTCGAAACATGAATTTGTATGCAGAGTGAAATCGTGTTTTTCACTTGCTAGCTACATTTCTTTCATTTTAATTTGAAATTCCATTTAATTTTTTTCTTCTTACATCTGTACGATCATATATTTTTGGAACTCTAATTGCTTTTGTTTCTCTCTCTTCTCTTTTTACATATCTTTTGTTTATCCTTCCCCTCTCCTTTCTCTCTCTCTCTCTCTCTCTCTCTCTCTCTCTCTCTCTCTCTCTCTCTCTCTCTCTCTCTCTCTCTCTGAAATTGCAATTGCTTCTCTTCAAATTGAAATTGCAATTGTTTCTATTTCTCTTCTTTCTGAAATTGTAAATGCATTTGTTCTTTCTCATTCTAACGCTTGAGCTTCCTTAACTCCATTTCCATCTTGCATTTCATTTTTTTTATTCCATTACTTTTATCTCAGTCTCATACCGACTTACTGACCGACGTCAAAACACATTTATCATTAACTTTCTTCTCTGCCAAATATTGAATCAAAATGTTCTTAATTTCTTATTCAAGGAAGCTTTTGCTTTAGAAAGGTCGTATTTTCTGGCAAGTTCAAGCAATGCAGCTTTTTTCGTACCACTTCACTCCTATATGTTACAGCTTAGACATAAAATCAGAAGGAAGCCCGGGAGTTGATTGGGGCGTGTCTTATCCGTCCCCACGTTGACAGACAGCGTGAAGGACATTGTTCACTGAGTTTCATTGGGTCGGTCCATAGTGACATTCAATCGGAGATGACATAGACGGCGTGATTACAATTAGATTCGAATGATAAACTTCAAAACTTGTAAATGAAAAGCTAGTTTCGCCTGAGAAGATTGCTGAGCATTAGAGTTGGCGGTAAAACTTAGTGGTAGATTCTAAGGAAATACAAAGATTCGAAAGGGAAGCTTTTAAGAGGACAGATAACTTCTGGTTCAGTTGAGTCCTGAGTCTTCACGAGGTGGAGACGGAACTGAGACTGGCCGAACAGTCTAAGTCGACAGAAGTCTTGTCGGTGGAAAGAAGGTGGAGAAGGAGGAAAGAGGGTCTGAGAAAGTGGTGGAGGAGGAGGAGAAGGAGCACAGAATAGTCGAGGAAGAGAAGTAATTTGAAGAAAGTCGGGGAGAAAGAAAAGAAGAAGTTGGAAGAAATAGGAGAGAAGAATACATGTACTACAGATGAGTAAATTGCAACGACAGGTGAAAAGCGATCTCACACTGATAAGTGATGCAATATGCCAGGAGAGTAACTGGAAATTTGAAGAACTTAATTATTGAATTGATATTAAACTGTTATTCATAGAAGTTCATCCTTTATGTATATTAAAAAATTTAACTGTCGGCATTGCTGACAGGGGTCTTGGAGCTTTAATCTATCTTTCACTAATTTAACTTCCAATCAAAATCGAGTCCGGAAAGACTTCTATAATAGTTTAAATAAAATATTGGGAGCACCAAACCCCAACCATAACAACCCTCACAAACTCAAAAAAATTCCACTCATCCACCTGCCCGAAAGCTAAATGATCAGTACCTTAATGTAGATAAATTTGCTATTAATTGTTGCATAATCTAAAAGCTTTGAGCGGGATGATAAAGCAACACTAAAGCTGACACCCCGTGAAAGACACTGTGCGGACTAGAAAGCATGACGATAAAAATAGAAAGTATGGACACAGAAACCCACAAGTTGCTATTTACGCCAATGATATAACATGCACGAAATATCAGATAGTGTCACAACACTTAAAAACGACTTTTAACGGAGAGGGACTGTAAACATAACACAAACCTACTCAACAAACCAAAAACTATTTACTGGAGTTGAGAATTGACGTCAAATTCAAACTAAAAACAACTGTTCTCCCAAAACTCTTGATTTTCAGTCTTACAAAGAAATACGGTTATTCGACAAATTTATATACGATAGAAGATAACTAAAACTGACAATTTTAAAATTCGAAATTTTTCCAGAATTCTTTTGGTCCAAATATCGTTCACAACGTTCCAGGCGGTTGCCGTATGAGCTACGTGTCAAACATGCGATTATGGATCATTATTCAAAATTAATTTGACAAATACAATTGTTTGGAAAAAATGATTATAAGTGTTTGAATTTTTTTTTATCTCGAAAAATGAAACCATGTTATATCATCAAGTTAGTTGCAAGATTACTCAGGAATTTCCGTACATTTCTTACTGACGGAAACTACTTAAGTACCGTTACAACGAAAAAGTACCACCAGAAAGTAATACTACAGTAAACCGGTAATACCGCGCATTGGTGGTATTTAGATCTCTGTGAAACAAAGAGATGATTTCTACTCTTAGCCGACAGCAGTAACGCGTTGCTCGTCGACAAATATAATTAATAACGACTCTTTGGAGTGTCTTTCTAACAGGAAAGAATGGGGGTCTGCATTTGTGTTCAAGATGTACATAAAGAATCAGTGGACAATAACATTAACAAAAATGTGTTGTTAATCCGGCTTCTGTATCTTGAATTGGATTCTCCTCTGATGTGTTAAAAGGGAAATTAAAATCAGTACATTTAGTCCATACTTTCTTCTTTAATCAACTTGTCAATAATTCAACCCCCCCAAATAAAAAGAAAGTGGAGAGATGAAAATGCACAATGCGAATATTTGTCCGAGCTACTGGAAAATGATGCCATTTACATAAAGGATAATCGCTGGATAAGCATGAAGGTTTCAGCAAACTGGACATTTTCTGCATGACTAGAATATTTGAACAATTTAAAGGCATAAATATATGTATACGTTGCAGCGATTAACATTTCTGTCAGAAAGAATCTTAGTATGCAACGATAATCAATAAATGCATAGAAACTTATGAGAAATAATAACATGTCACTAAATTCTTAAACTATTTTCATTATTGAAAAAAAATTAATCCAATAAATATTTACGCATTCCCCTTGTCCGCTGTTCTACTTTTGATTCAGATGGTGACTTCAGCGTGATGCAAGTGCTTGTGTACTGTTACCCTGACTTAACGTAAGTATATGCTTAATTTATAGGATATTGTATATAGTTGGTTGTTTTATTTATTTACTTGTTTTGGACAATAAAGCAATTCCACTAAGATGTCAGTATTTAGACATTTTCACATTAATTTTCCAGAAAAAAAAACAAAAACAGAACGATTCCGATCTTATGCAGTGACGTTCTATAAAAGACCCTCGGATTATAGAGCTCAAAACGTAGATCGCTCTGTTCTGGTTTAAGCAATCAAACTGTAGCTCAAAAACTAGATCATCAGTTTTGTACAGAATCAGTAGACGACCAGCTAATTTACATTTTCTTAATTTTCTTAAGTGCGCGCTTACATTCTACCAGAACGCTCAGGTGGTCTCGTGGTTAGAGCGTACGCCTGGGATGTGGGAGGTGCTGGATTCTATCCCCGGTCGAGTCATATCAAAGACTTACAAAAATGGCACTAACAGTTAGTTCGCTTGGCGTTCAGCATTAAGAAGTTAGTTAGTACTGGTCAGCCTGGAGTCAGGATAATGTGACTGGGTGGGACATCATTAGCTACATGTCTGCGGCATGATGCCCTAGTGCTAGACATCACTATAAACTGCCACACTGCAGTCATCGTAGCAATATGACTGAAAAATTGTTACAGCTATGTTAAAAATCATAATCACATCACACATCACATTTTTTGCAAGGGTAATAATGGTAAACGACTTCACATTTTTACTACTAACAGCAAGAGTATCATGTACAAAAGATCTTATCTTGTTTCATACTCTGGTTTATAAACACACACACACACACACACACACACACAAATACACACAAATACACTCAAACACACACACACGCACATGGTTGGTGTAAGCAAATTAAAGCTCAAAACGTAGATCGCTCTATTCTGGTTTAAGCAATCAAACTGTAGCCCAAAAACTAGATAGCTTATCTTTGGTTTATACATACAATATATGTTGCAACCCGAAATCACGCTGTTATCAAATTAAATTAATTTGCCATTGATCTCAGATTAAAAAATATTCATGATTGCGATTTAAGGAAGAGCAAAATAGTGGGCGAGATGGCTCATGAGTGTAATAAGTTCAAGCTAATATGATTGTTGGCGAAAAAACACAAAATCTGATCAAAACTGTTGATAAAGACTCGATATCCGGTTTACCTATTTAGCTATCATAAAGACTCGATATCCGGTTTACCTATGAAGTTACTGCTAAAGCAGAAATAATCAATTCGCAAACCATCAGTCTACCCAGGGTCCAATTATCCATTCATATTATTATATGCCATAGAGCAAACCATCGACTCATGCATGCATGCATCCATTCCTAAATGCATGGACATACATACATACATACATACATACATACATACATACATACATACATACATACATACATACATACATACATACATACATACATACATACATACATACATACATACATACATACATACATACATACATACATAGCACTAAGAACTTAGTTATAGTACTGGTAGGCCTTGTGTCAAAATAATGTGACTGGGTGCGGCATGATGCTACGTGTCTGCTGCACGATGCCCCGGTGCTAGGCATCGCTATAAACTGCCATGCTGCAGTCATCGTAGTGATATGACTGAAAAATCGTCAATGCTACGTTAAAATCCAAAACACACACACACACACACACACACACACACACACACACACACAAACACACACACACACAAAATCTGAATAACCCACATATACGATATTAACATGTCGATGCGTATGAAGCAATTTTTTCCCGCATATATAAATGTTGTTTGGTAACAGAGATTTAGTCTTATTGAAATGACACATAAACTATTAAAAAAATTGGTTCTGTGACCTAATTTATGCCGATAAATAGGTCACAACAGCTCATTCCTAGTACTTGTACTTACTGATTTAATTAATTAATTATGTCTAAAAGTATGTTTTTGTTTATTTTACTTTAACTTTACTCTTATGGTAACCAAAGCATTCTGACATCAACATATCCTTGACCTATTTCTGACACAAAATGACACAATGATGAGTTATGTAAATTAGTTGATACAATAAAGTATAAGATAAGATAAATATAAATATAATATATAAGACCAATATACCGGCAGTTTATTATGAAAATAAATATAAAGACACAACTAATTATAATGACTCATAAAGATCTGGACCATTCCTTGTATAGAAAATGGCACAAAATAAAATATTAATAAAATCGAAATCATACATTGTCGTGCTGATCACTGAACCAGCTACACAAATTATTCTTTTGTCTGAATTTTTACGTGAATGAGGATTTTAGAACAGAAATGGGCCAGGTTTCATGTATGGTGTTATAGGATTGAGGTGTTTAGAACAGAAATGGGTCAAGATTCAGGTATGTATGATGTTATACGATTGATATGTTTTGTACAGAAGGATCAGTGTAAGCGATTCATTTAGAACAAAAAATGGCAGTTGTTCGTCTGTGTTTCTTCTACAGTATCATAAATACATTAGTAGTCCCTATCTACATTGTGTTAACCTTTCTAACCGATGTTTCCGTTTTCTCTCGTTCCACGAGCCTTGTTGGCAAAGGGATACTTTGAAAGGTTTCTACAAATAATATTTCCCTGCAACTTTAGTATATTGGAATTCTCTACATGAAATTGCCGTGCTACTGATTGGCCTGGCAGAAACAGCAGTCTTCAATACAAAATTTCCTAATTGAAGTATTCAACTGTCTGTACCCTTTTTTTATTTATCCAGTTTTTAGCCTTGCTAATCTTTTAACCCTTTCAACTATAAACCTTTAAAACACGTTCTATCAATACGCTCAGATGTATAAATGAAACAAAACGAACATGAGTAGTGCAGCAGTACATAGGTACAAACGGAACAAAACGAACACGAGTACAGCAGTACAGAGATGGATTGTTTGAATTTAAATAGCAACATAAAGTAAAAGTAAAAAGAAAAATGGATGCAACAAAAACTATCGATCAACAAATAAGTTGTTCAGAACAAACGAATCGAAACATATTCAGTACATATGAGTTAGATAAACTAGATCAAAGATTGATTGATCAGCTGAAATATAACTTAGAAAATATATTAAATCATATGTACTAACAGTAAGTTCAACTTCTGCAACATATTTAAACTGAATTAGGAGCAAAGTTCATCACTTGTATTCTGATAACATTTTATATAATATGTCTGGTAAAACATTTGAGTGGAATGTAAAAATAAACGTATTTATCGACTAAACAAATGTTAAACAAAAATGGCGGGTAAGGTGGAAACCAATAACAAATATGTCAATCCGTTTCAAGAAGCATCCAAATTGTGTAAAATCGGGAATAAAGGGTTAGTTCCGGCCAAGACCGATCCTCCATGATCAACCAGCCGAGGATACGAAAAAGTTTTGCAACAACATAATATTGTCTGCACTTTTTGATTCGCTGTTATATATAGAATAGGGCAATGACAGGCCATTGAAGCCCTGGCAAAAACTATAAATTTCAAGCTTGGATTGCAAATTGGGCGTTTAAACTTAAAATATCGCAGACAACAGTCGTGTAAAATTCATCGAGGATAAAACCAATATACTATGGATGTTATAATTGAGATCCATGGGGAAAAATGTTTTATAAACTGTGATGGAAAGAAAGATTATTTCTTGTGCGGGAACAGTTCAGGAAAAGGTACGTCAAGCAAATTTGTTTATAGACTGTTCTAAAAATACTTTGACAATATTGTTGTTTTTTTTACAGAAAAAAGCAAACATTGCTTTGAAAATCAGCAAGGAAAAGACTTTTCAGTTAAATAGAAAACAGCACTGAATTCAAGTGAAAAAATGAAATCTTAAAAACTAAGTATATGCAATATATTTCTTAAATTTACAAAATTGCTTTTTCGACCATAAAATTTGAAAATTTCAAAATAAATATAAATTATGGACCAGGCAAACCTTGTAATTTAGGCATATTGTTTTCATTCCAAATTCAAAACCAAAACTGAAACTGACTTGTTATTTTTGAGACTTGAAGAGCAGAGAATTGACCCGATTAAAGAACGTGCACACACACACACACACACACACACACACACACACACACACACACACACACACACACACATAATTATCATATATATAATCACATACATTAAAATTAACATGGGATTTAAAGTGTTGGTATAAAGCATTTTGATATACCAATGCTACTGGTATATCAAATTGTCATCCGCCAACGGCGCAATAATACGCATATATAAAACATTCTAGCAACCGTCTGCAGTTGATTCTAGATGAATGTTGAATTTCCATACATTATTCATTAGTGACGTATGAAAATAACGATACAAGTATTAATATTTTTTGTATAAATGAATTTATTATGGTACATATTTTCATCAAATACATTCTGCTTCTTTGTTACCCCTCAATCCACGCAGAAATGTGGAGTGAGAGAGAAAAGGAATTTTGACTGGACTAAAACCTTGAAATAGAAATTTCACCAAGTAGCCTAAAAAAAAATACGGTTCGTTGTAACGATACGTGTGCACTTTTCCTTGGGATTTATCTACTGTGTTTAGCAATGATGAAAAGTTGTAAACTATATTAACATTATACAGTAAAATTCTCGGTTACGAGGTACACATACGGTGATGTATTTAATGTTTTGTTCTTGCTTTGTAAAGATACTATAATGTTCTAATTAAAAAAATATGAAAATGTCCAGATACATCTCTCTCTCTCTCTCTCTCTCTCTCTCTCTCTCTCTCTCTCTCTCTCTCTCTCTCTCTCTCTCTCTCTCTCTCTCGTCGCTGGTACTGTTGCTAAAGCAGAATAATGATTTAAAACAACTTTAAATATATGTAAATATTTTAACTACCTCTTGTAGAATACACATTTCGCTGTTTCTATTCCACATTCATTTTTATGAGCCGTACGGTGAATTTCTTAGCGTTCATGTGAATGGCGTAGCTAACCTGATGTTTGTATTGCTCTTCTCCTAATAAAAAAATCATCTTTCATATTTAAATTATAGGCATGTATTATATTAATTTAATCAATGTGAAGAAAAATAGAAACCAAAAAAATAAATAATCAACTCATCAATATGCAAAAGTGATTGTGAATAACCAAAAAAAGGCATAGAACTACATTTTGTCGAGGACACTCGGGGATGCGAGTTCATTCATCGGGCAGTACACAGATGTCTGCAGTAAATCTTAATTTGGTACAAAGGATAAATATATGTATTTACATATATATATATATATATATATATATATATATATATATATATATATATATATATATATATATATATATATATATATATATATATATATATATATATGTAGCATGACTGATTTAAGTATTCTGCGAAACCTTCACTCAAAATAGCCTTGAAGGAAATATAAATGTGTAATTAACTGGCATCGATTCTACGAAATTAGACCTTGAATTTGCACCATAAATGACTAGTAGCAATGTACAAAACATAACAAAATATGATGGTCGTCTAATACTAGTAGCTATAATTACAGCAGTTTACACAAGTATCAGTAATTACAACAATCGCTGATAGTAACAGTAATTACAACAATTTACAGCAATTAATAATGGCAGCAGCAATTACAGAAATTGCACCAATTGCCAATAGTTGTAGTAATTTACAATAATTACTAATAGTAGCTGCACGAAAATGTATTTGCTGTACTTGAACTATCAGCAACATGCGTTGTGGTGATGCTCTTTATGGCGGTGATGGAGTAAAATAAATATATTTGATTATGTACAGACTATAAATGTTTATCTTACACTGAGGCATCGTTTTGTTTCATTTCAGTGTGCCTGAAACTGAGTGACATTTTGGCTGTGAAGGAAGGAACGCCAAGCTCTAGCCTGGTTCTGCATTACGTAGTCCAAGGCAAAGGAAATATACTGAGGGCCACGTCTTGCGTTATAACGGGGGCTGCCGAGCAACGTTTGAAGTTAAGGGATGCAGTTGATGTCATTTTAAATAGTACGTACTGCAGTTTACTGCTAAACATGTACTTGGGTGTACACATATTATTTATAAACAACTCGTCACATAACGCAACTTGAAACAATTTTCAGTCATATCGCTACGACCGTAACTGCCTATATTATTATTACATTGTATTTTTTTTCTTTCTAGGCTTCAACCGTCCCAAGAGGCTAGTTGTGTTTGTCAATCCCAACAGTGGTCACAAGAAGGCGGTCAATATTTACCACAGCAAGGTGAAACCACTGTTTGAGCAATGTGGTATATTGCTCAAAGCTATAGGTACGTCATTCATTCTGTCTGTGTATAGTGTTACGTTCAAAGTAGCAAAGAAAAGAGTGAAGCCTACAAGCTTTGTAAATTTTAACAAAAGTAAAATATTTCCCTACAAAACAGTAAAAATATGAAAAAGGACTTACAGTTTGTGAATATAATCCGAAAATTAATTCCAGAATTAAAACAAATAAGTCCTATAACTAAAATGTCCTAAAAATTCCAAGTTCGAATCCCAGCGAAGTTCAAAGATGGCGGACGATGACGTCAGACAAATGAAGTATTAATGTCAAGAGTTCCACGTTGAATTTTATGAATATACAAAAGAATTGTAAAAACTCCAGCTTCAACACTTTGAATAATTCCCACTGACTGTCTCTGTTCAAAGCTTTGTAGACGAAGCACTTAGTTTCCAGAGAATGTAAACTATTCTTAAATAACAAATAACTCCAAATGGGTACAATAGAAAATACTTCTGGTTTCTTGAAGGTACTTTACGACTGAACTCAAAAGCAGTGATATTGAGTATTTAATTCCACTAAAACGTCATATCGACACTTATGATAGGTCACATGATCACTATACACATGGCACCTGACATATGCGCCCAAATGTTGATGACACAAGGTAATCACGGAAGTTTGACCTTGATACTGACCAATCATTACACTTCTAAATTTGTTTAGGTTTTGCAACTATCTAGGTTAAATGTATTTAAATGGAAATTATCGCATACGTCGTGTTTTTTTTTATCTGAGTGTTGCCGTTGGCAAATTTGACACTCATCTGATAACACAGTAATCAAACTTGTTTGTTGATGTTGTTTCTGGATGCGTTGCTGCCACTTTTAACTCACAGTGAGATAAGTGCCGTTCCCAAGGACACACGCATGCATCTCGATTTAACTTGATTGTTCGAGTATCGAACCCTCGACTCTTGGAGTACTAGTCCAACGTTCTACCAACTGAAATACACCGGCTCCCAGCAGCCAAGGTATCAATGGTTCTGGCCTACATACGTAAAACTTTATAGTTACCACTACAAGTTTGCCCTACGCACCGCCCCAAAAATGAATTCTGCTGGCGTTCCTGATTAACACAAGAACTAAAGATATCCTTTCACTGGTCAAATAATTGAGAGTGCTTTGGTGTCATTCATTTAAGCAAAATTCCACGACATAGATGAAAGACGAAAAATGAATTTATAATTTGCATTCAAAATTCGTGTCATATAAGACGTTTAAAATACAGTCCTTGTTTGGTTATATGAAAAAAGGCCGTGTTTTTAGCGCAAATTACGCATTTCAGTGTTCCATTTGTTACTAGAAATGTAAGGTATAGTGAATGTATCGAGATGATCCTCCCCGTACTCCCGCTAGTGATGCCACTGATAAGCTCAGTCACAATATTACATGGGCTAAGCTGTATTCAAATGACGCTCAGTAGTATCAATACGAGGCGTTAAGCTGTTTTCAAACAGCGCTCAGTCACGTTATAACATGGCGCTGATCTGTATTCATGTGGTGCTCATAATAATATTACGTGACGTTAAATCGGAATATTATAGAGCTAAGTCAGAAGGTGCTGACCTTTATAAAAATAACTCTTTTTCAAAATGCTTACGAGTTCATCATTTAATGATAAACTGAAAATAAGCTAATATTTCCGCATTTTGCTTCAAATCGGAAGTAAATATATATTCCCGTCATGCACTCGCTAGTGGTTAAAATCATACTTCATTTTGTTTACATATTTATTTATTTTCAGAGACGGAGAGACCCGGTCAACCAATAGAATTGCTGGAAGTCTATGATTTGAAACTCATGGATGGGTTAGTTTCATTGTACTAAGTTACCATATAGTAAAGCATATTATTTTTTCCCTGAACTTTACACATGAACATGAAATAATAGTAAATGCATATGGTATTCTACAAACATTCTGCATAAAAAGAACACACGCACACACACACACACACACTCGACTCGATATATTATCCTAAAGAAAAACAGCGCATTTCGAGTACGTGCAAACCGAGTATAAATTAGTCATCTCGTTCAGATACTAGAAACTGTATTATGTATTATTAAGAAGAACTGTGAAAAGGAATACGCATTGTACATTTGGTAATGTAGTTCATATGTGGATATCAATATAGATTTAATTGCTTTCTTCAAGATTTTCCAGGAAAAGATCCTGTTACCAACGATTAGTAATATGGAATCTTTAATCTTTTAACGGTATTTATAACGTCATTACAACAGATCCGGTGGCCTAAGTGGTTCGAGCGTCCGACTCGGATGCGGACGGTTGCGGGTTCGAATCCTGGCAGATTAATACCAAAGACTTATAAACATGATACTAGCAGCTGTCTCGCTTGGCACTCAGCATTAAGAGGTTAGTTTTAGGTCTGGTCTGCCTGTTGTCAGGATAATGTGACTGGTGGGACATGATGCTACGAGACAGAAAAATGATGCTTAAGTCCTAGACATCACTATAAAGTATCACACTATACATATCGCAACGACGTGACTGAAAAATTGGTAAAGTTCCGTTAAAGGTCCAAATCACACACCCACCCCCCAATACGTGTGATATATAAGGGTAGGTTGGATGAAAATAGTTAAATTGAAGTACTTTTCCTGTTCTTAGATACCTTAAACAATACATGCAATTATGCATGAAATAGGAACGAAAAACAACTTTGGTTCCTGAATATCTAAACAATATCTTGAACACAAAACAATGTCCAAAGTTTCATTTTCAATATATTTTTCCTGTCATTGCAGCCTCGTAGCAATTGGTGGCGATGGCATGTTCTCTGAGTGTATGAACGGACTTTTACTAAGGTTACAGAAGGATGCTGGAGTAGACTACACTGATCCTGATGCATCTTTGGTAACATCCACGTTACCTATTGGCATAATTCCAGCAGGTTAATCATCTTCCTCTGCCACTCTCAGATTAATCTATTTATTTGGAGGCTCGTAGCTAGAGTGGGTGGGACCTACAGCGTCATTCGATAGAGCAAGGTTCAGCACTTTTGTTATAAAATGATCCACGTAAACCCATCATTAACTCAGCTATGGCTGATCAATGATAAATGAATTTATTTTCCAGATAAATAACATTACCTTTTAAAGGTATGAGCATGACCCATTGTATAATTGAAAACAAGCAGAAGTGCTAATCCGTTTGATGATTTATCAACAAGTTTGGTTTTGTTAGGTTAACACCATTGTTCAACACATGATAGGCAATATATTGTAGACAGAATATTTCGCTGAGGACAAACCTTTCTCACATGCCCTTGTAGGCTGAGACGAGATTCGAACACAAAACGGACAGAAAGGAGATGTCAGTTGTAAATGCGCTCTTTAGACCATTCTGTCTCTCCCAAAATCCCTCTACGACAAACCTTGCAGACGAATTAAGAAGATTGTTGTCTGCCTTTTTATTCGTCTGAAGCTTTAATGTAACCTAAATAGATTTATAGATTTTTCAGTATTCATAGAAAGTAGAGCTATTTGTACGAATTCCTCTCTTACGCAACTTTAGTAAGTGGTATAAACAACTATCTCTCTCTCTATTGATATATATATATATATATATATATATATATATATATATATATATATATATATATATATATATATATATATATATATATATATATATATATATATATATATATATATTTCAGGATCTGGAAACATGTTAGTTCAGCACCTCCATGGAACAGTAGACGTTGAGACTGCAGTAATAAAGATAATTCTTGGTATGTAGTCCTTTTCAAAAAATCATCTTCTTTATTGTGTCTAAAACGGGGAAATATGTCAGCCGTATATACTAGCTCTTTTGTTGAAAATTCTGTATTAGCATGAAAGACTGGAAATTTTTAAAATGACACTTTATCTTGAATGTTTGTTTTACTTTAAAGGAAACCACCTGCTGGCGAATGCGGCGAGTATCCATCAAGGGCGTGCACTTTCATCATACGCCGGTCTAGTTTTAGGATTCGGATTGTGTGGGGATATGATGAAAGACTGTGAGAAATTCAGATGGCTGGGACCTAAAAGATACGAAAGTAAGTCTTTGTACTACTACTACTACTACTACTACTACTACTACTACTACTACTACTATACATCTCCGGTAGCCTAGTGGTTAGAGCGTCCGCCTCGGATGCGGGATGTCGTGGGTTCGATCCTCGGTCGAGTCATACCAAAGATTTACAAAAATGGTACTAACAGCTGCCTCGCTTGACGCTCAGCATTAAGAGGTTAGTGTTAGGACTGGTCTGCCTGGTGTCAGGATAATACGACTGGATGGGACATCATGCTACATGTCTGCGGCATGATGCCCCAGTGCTAGACGTCACTATAAACTGCCACAATGCAGATATCCTAGCGATATGACTGAAAAATTGTTAAAGCTAAGTTAAAAACCATCAACATCACACTACTACTACTACTACTACTACTACTACTGCTACTACTACTACTACTACTACTAGTACTACTACTACTACTACTACTACTACTACTACCTGATTAACAATGCTGATATGCATATCTGGGTATGTCTTTTCTGAGGTACTCATTTTCTGACGTTTAACGCTGAAACTAATTTTTGCTAAAACAAATTTGCAACAGACATGAGTTTACATGCCAATTTGCGACGATAAAAAGCAGCTATGTGTGTATTTGTGTGTGTGTGTGTGTGTGTGTGTGTGTGTGTGTTTGAACAGATCATTTTAGCAAGTTTATTTTTTTTTAAAAAAAAACTTCCTACGAAAATGAAAACTTAAGCATAAATAACCATACCCGAGGCCTCTTCTAGGTTATTTACCGACCAGGAACATTAACTGTTGGTCGTCCCCCTTTTGCCGCCGTGTGACTTGACAGAGATCAAAGATGTAAAAAAAAGTAACTGGTCTGTCAACCAAACATTTTATCGAGACCTAAGCGATATCGCGACCACGGATCGTGTACATTTATCGTGATAAATCCACGAGGAATCGTTTGCACTTTTGAGAATAAGTTTTAAACTGAATCATATGATCTCTTGCTGGATCTAGTGGGCTTGAAAGGGATGTTATTCGCCATGTGATTTGTATTCTTTATATCCCCTGATCACTAATTCAGGTGGATGTTTCTTAGTGTGTGGATGTCAATAACATTAAAGACCAACAGAAGATTGCAGTTATCACATTGTGTATATCGCTAACATATATAATATCTTAGTTTTGTGTCTGCTTCTGGAAAATATCCATGCTGGATTTGATTGTTTGTCCAGCATCACATCACCGTATACTAAAAGATTATTGATATATCCATCGAGATCATACACAGATGAAGCATCGTTGATGTCAGTGATAAAATCAATAAAGTAATTGCCATCCTCGTCCAGAGATTTTGCATTTTCATTAAAATCTTTAAGCACGTCATAGCATCGCTTATCATCTACAGATGGTGCCACTAAATATAACTTATCCCTCTTAAGTGATCTCATTTTCAGCATCAGCAACAATTGCGACTTTCCAGACCCGGATTGACCTAAGATAATTACTTTGATAGAATTTGGTAAGGCTGGATGGCATTTGATTGGCTCTTGCTTTCATGTCTCTGAGAAATCAATGATATTCTCGTTGTAGAGATATAATAAGTATACGAAATTAAGTTGTGTTCGATGAAGAGCCCCTCACCAGTGGATTAAAAACAACAAAGATGAGGAATAAAAAGCATGCTCTTGCAGGCAAGTATGTGAAACGTGGTACAAAAATTTACAAATTTATCTCTCATGAAACAGGCGGAGGTATTGCTACTTCATTGCGAAAATTAACAAGGATCCATGGGCTAAGTATCCTGGAGAGAAGCAGCTTCATGGATATAATTATTGTGATCCTGGAACCCTACTTAATATCCAACTTGACGAAAATTTCAACTAAGATCTCGAGAGTATTCAATGAAAGTTATTGATCAAGCGTGCCACGCTCATGATGTCGTGTATAAAAGTCTAGACTTGCAACAACGACATATTGCAGATGCGTAGTTGATTCACACTCTAAAGTCTGAAAAAAATCTCTCAGAGAATCGCTTGCAAATGTTTTGATAAGATCTGCGATGAAAGGTAAACTAAAGCCAGAGGGTTGGTGCAGTCAACTAATAGTCGGCCGAATATTACTATAATAATGGAGTCAATTGATTAAACCCCAATAAGATATTGGAGAGGTAGAGCAACGATAATACATTCGCTGATGCCGCAGATGTCGAACGTTCCGTTGTTGATAATGGTTAGCACGACAGCCAATACGGCAAATATATATACTATCACATACAAAAAATTCAATATGCATATTTAATATCAGCACTCCCAATAAAGTTCAACAGGTAGATATTATGTTCATACCATTCCGTTAAAACTAGTAGACGTCAACAGCGCACATACAATACGCGTTGATTGTCGTGGACGTAGCAAGTAGACATAAAGAAGTAGATCCACTATCAGCAAAGACAGCAACTGAAGTTGTTTTTGCGTTTGAAACGAATGTCTGGACGAGGGCCCTTGCGATGACCACAGTTGCTACAGGCTGATCCTGGTTAAGAAGTTTTTAATGCAGTAAAACCGCCAATGCAACAAAATAATGTCAAAATCAAATGAGGGCACACCAGAATTCATCGCGATCAGGCAATTTTTGAGTGATTGAATTGAAGACTTGCTGAGCTTATTGTTCGGATAACAATATACGCAGAAAATATCCTTAAACCAAGGTTAGGCAGACAAGAGATGTCGTGAATGGGTTGCAAGACTACCAAGTGTGATAACTGCGTTAAAAAATGAAAGTACACGTGGAACTTCTATGAAGTCCATGAATGCAATATCGAAGAAACACATGCCAGTTCAACGACATTATTCTTCCTCAAAACAACCATAACTAGGCAATGTTACCGTCAGACATTTATATGAGCTGTGGGAGCGTGAGGGAGGGGGTAAGAAATGAGCGACTGATTCATCCTTGAGGGCAATTTTCAGCGTGTTTATATATACTTGTAGACATGTAACATACAAACTAGATTCAACTGTTCCTCAACGTGGATTTGTACATAAACAATTACCAATCATTCCTGAAGATACCAAATCACCACCGTCTTCACTTTTGTGAAGGAAGATTCATATTGGCTCCTCGACGTCGATTACACTTTAGACAAGTCAGCATAACATTTTTACGTGTGTGACCGATACTACTATCAATTCTATCCACGGTAAATTGTCTTGGGTCATAAGGAGAATTCCGGCACAACATTACTGTGGTACAGAAAGCACAGTACTTATTTTGTCATTGTTTTAATGTCACAATAAACTCAACATCAAAATCAAAGCCGCGTTTATTTTTTGTCACATCGCTGATAACCAGTTAATTTTTTCCTTGCTATATCGATTTCTTCAGGTTGATTATTTTTTCACTGCACAATCTATGACAAATCTCCGTAGCTGAGACATTCTTTTGACTCTCGACACCGTTAGATAAACTAATCTTGATCATCAAGAATTTAAATATTAGTATCTGAAAATGTCAATCACTGTGATAAATAATCGTTATTGCATATCCCAAGATCCATGCAGATTTATCCATCGTTAACGCGCTCTCAACAAAACTCATAGGAACCAAAATAATATGGTTAAGAATTAGGTTTTTGTTTCCTCCTAGATTCTGTCAAGGTCCCTGTAATTTCAAAATCAATATTCTGTTTGCGTATATCTTCTTGGCGATAACACAATGGCACAGGTAGAGTTGGAAATGTTTCTTTATGCAATATAAATAATTGGTTCTAAAGTGAATCACGAACTATTTTCCTACTTGCAACTATCAACTCAGCAGGTCTCCACTAATTCCAAAACTCATTCTTTGTAGTCTCTGAAATCATGTTACGCATTATCTCTCATTGAAAATTATTTAGCTGCAGTTTGATTAGCTTTTTGAACTATTTTAGCAACTTATCAATAGCTCTATGATCATTAAGTATATCCTCATAAAAATCTACCCATTCTTTTAACAAGACATGTGACGATTCATCGACAAAAGGTTGACCGTGATAGCCACACATGATAACAGCAGTATTCAGAGTCAATAACCAATCAAGAAGCATTTAAATTACGTCGGCAAATACCATACATATCTCATCCCAAATGATCATATTAGGAATTTCTTTCTTACTCATTCGTTCAAGAGTCCACGCATCTCCATTCCACGAAAAGAAACTGTGATAAGTATAAAATTTGGGTCCTCGTTCTTTCATCTCTCTGGCTACTAGGTAGTAGGTGTTTGTGCAATCATATCAAGATTTCAAAATAATTCAATCGCAGAAATTGTTTTACCAGAACCGCCAGGTCCGTTGAGATAAACGGATTTCTGTATAGCCATAGAATCATATACCTATGGTGCTGATGATGGTTGTGACATCTGAATATTTTTATATTATATCTCCTCAGATCTATAATCAGCGGGTTTACAATAACAAAGTATCCTTTCCTTTTTCACTCTTCACTCGCTACATGGTGCATCAACGCCTATGCGTAATTCATTTAATAATTCTGCGTATTTTGTTATTGATATAAAATGAATATGTGGCAATTCCAGTCATGGTATCAGGGAATATGTTTATCATTGATAATAACTTAATCAAAACATAAGGTAACATCGAAGATCCTAAATGAGTAAACTGTGGTGAGTTACCATCAATGAAACTCACAATTGCGCCTGGTTTGGTTTCATCTGATAGTTAACGTTTTTCGATTTACCAAAATATTTTCTCTGTTGTATCAGCAGTTATGAAATCGAGCTCAGCATCGTCTATAATTAGTCTTGTACAATGTCGTTTATGATCATATGATCCTTCTTGTGTAAATTTCACAATTTATTTTCTGCTAATATCTTTCGCAAGTTTAATTTCATATTATCTAATGTGATATTTGACTTCTTCCAAGAAGATGGACTCAGATTATATAAATATCGCCACAGACTGATGGTAAAAGCCATACTCAAAACTTTGAAACAAGCCACACGGATTCTGAGTCGCGTTTGCTGATAATTATGATAAAATCGAACATATCACTGTCAGAACATTTGACAGTTCAAGTTCGTGAAAACAATTTTTCGTTCCACGTCTACGCGTGAGAGGTATGATTAACAATCTCTATCGAAGCTCCCTTTGATTTATACCTTGATTCGTACAAAATCTTGTAGGTCATTGTCTTCATACTTACTGGAAATTGTGATTTCTTTTCCAGCTCAGCAATGTCCATAATCTTAGCGCCATTTTTTATAATGTGTTTTCCCCACTAATTTACTTATGTAATAACCAAGCCAAAATGATTTACCTACCATAAAAATGCAAAACATATATAGTCTGACGTCTATATTTTTAATGCTACGCGATATACTCACACTACCTTCGCGATCGACCGTAGTTATTGACGCATTGTGCACTTCTGATCTACTTGATAGCTACCATCGATCGCATCACACAATATATTGACTGCGATCGTTGATGTGATCAAGACAACACCTGGTGATATATGACGATTACTGTCATGTAGGTTAGACTGTTCGGAGATGGGGATATTTTTCCCCATGCGGTGACGATTTTTGGTTAGTATTCATCAATAAAAATACATCGTTGAAGTTTTTATTCAGCTCGTCGACGTTAAATCCTGGAAATTTCAACGTTGGCATATCTGCCTCTGACAACGGTGTTGTTGAGGTCGAATATTTGTTCAGGAATAATTGTTCGTGTCGATATCTGGTGCCATTCGTATCATATTCACTGCTTTATTTTATCACCTCCTGCATAAATATTTGATGAGCAGTCTTTAGGTCTGATGCAACATGGTTTATGTGATCTATTTGCTCTATGATTACCTTCATCAGATAATGGGGTGGGCGATACTCGTTTACATAGCGGGTGAATTATTACTATGAATACTTTACTAGCAACATCATCAACTATTTCATCGATGAAGGACCGATAAACATTAATGTCTATGATACCGCCTGTCAACAATCTCAAACAAATAGCAGCTGCTTCATTAATTATTTCTCTGTAATAATTACAAGCTCATCTGCAACCAAAAACAATTTCTAGTCTATCAACATCGGCAAGGATGTTATTGAGGTACAATTTACCAAGGCCACTGTCTTTAGTGGCAATACCACTTTCTTGAGTGGCAATACCACTTCCTTGATTGGTAATATAGCTAACTTGAGTGGCAATATCACTTTCTTGAGTGGCAATATCACTTCCTTCAGTGGCAATATCACTTTCTTGAGTGGCAATATAACTTTTTTGAGTGGCAATGTGGCAATATCACTTTTTTGAGTGGCAATGTGGCAATATCACTTTTTTGAGTGGCAATGTGGCAATATCACTTTTTTGAGTGGCAATATCACTTCCTGAGTAGCAATATCACTTTTTTTGAGTGGCAATATCACTTTCTTGAATGGCAATATCACTTCCTTGAGTGGCAATATCACTTCCTGAGTGGCAATATCACTTTTTTGAGTGGCAATATCACTTTTTTGAGTGGCAATATCACTTCCTTGAGTGGCAATATCACTTCCAGAGTGGCAATATCACTTTCTTGAGTGGCAATATCACTTCCTGAGTGGCAATATCACTTCCAGAGTGGCAATATCACTTGAGTGGCAATATCACTTTTTTGAGTGGCAATATCACTTCCAGTGGCAATATCACTTCCAGTGGCACTGGGGCCAGGATCTATATCATACCATTTTTCGTTTTTGTTAATTGTTGCTTCGTCTTCTTTTTTCTTCCTTGTTGTTAAAGCTGATTTCCTTTCTAGTTTTGCTTCTTTAAGTTGCAACTTCGTATCTTCTTTTCGTTTCATTTTTTTGTTTTGCCTGTTCAATATACTCATTTAAAATTATTAAACTGATCGACATCTTCCTAATTTTTGATCTGCGGAGTAAACGAAGAGATGTAATATACATACTTAACCCAATCAGTAGATTTTAGAGCTTTAATATATTCGGGTTTTACATAATATCTCTATTACTATATACAAACGCAGCAATATCAATTTATTAGACTGGGTCGCTGATAATGTTCCGGGTCGGTAAATAACCCTGTAAGGCAACGGTATATGATTATTGATGCTTGTATTTTCATTTTCGTAAGAAGCTTTTTTTTTTTTAAAAAAATAGACCAACCTAAAATGGTCTGTTGACCATCCCTTCTGCTGAAAATAATGATTAATCATGTGCTCAAAAGCAATATTTTTCTTTCAGTTGTACCAGTAGGAACAATTTTGAAGAGAAAAACCATCGGCGTGGAAACAGCATTTATTCCAGAGGAATCACAAAAAATAAAGGCTGTTCATGAACGTCACAGGTTTGTTCGACAGATGTCGCTGCCTGCATCACACGGTCAATACGGAAAGGCAATGCAGAGACTCAAATCGACTCCGAAACTTGCAAATGACAGAGAATGTAAATGTTTCCTTTTTATATTTTGCTAATGACTCCTCCTTCAGTTGAATACAGAATGTTATTTAAAATAAAACTATTATTATTATTATTGTTATTATTATTATTGTTATTATTATTATTATTATTATTATTATTATTATTATTATTATTATTATTATTATTATTATTATTATTATTATTATTATTATATATTATGTATACTATATCTCATCTTTTGTACATTATTATTGGTAGTTTTACTATTTTTGATTGTGTGAGGCTGAGCTCTTGTGATCTTGAATTGTACAGGTTTTGTTTTGTTCTCGTGTATATAGTTGTTAAAAAGATGTCTTAATCATTGTTTAAATTATTCTTTATATCACCATTTCTGTAAAACTGTTTGTTGTGTGTCATTTCAAACACACGACTAGAGTTATATGCATGGTCTAATATATGTAAGACTACTACTACTACTACTACTACTACTACTACTACTACTACTACTACTACTACTACTACTACTACTACTACTGCTACTGAATTTCCTGTTTTAGGCTGGCTTAAAGAAACAGGTCGGGTCTACGGTATTGACAGTTACGTTGTTACATTGAAAGAAAAGGATGGCATCTTGGTACCACATTTCGGAGACAGTGCCCTTCATGTTTGGATGACGGACAAATGCCGCTTTCGTGGGCATGTCAATCAGCTCAGTTTGTTACAGCAATTGAAGCCAGCATGTGTAAGTATAATAAAAAATGATGGTGATAATAATATACTTTTTATTGAATTATTTATCGTTATATTTCTAGTCAAATAACAACACTATATATATATATATATATATATATATATATATATATATATATATATATATATATATATATATATATATATATATATATATATATATATATATATATGATTAATACATTAATGGTACAAAGGTTAAGTTGTGAATTTGATGTATTTTTTCTTTCTTAAAAGTGTTATATTTTGTGGATGAAAATCGGATAATTAATGGGAGTAGCACTAATGTGTAAAAGGTTTCGTTAACGTAATCAATGATTTTTAAAACGTGCTGGTGCTGAAAAATCTCCACGTTTGTGACATGTACCCTTATTCGTCACATCTCTTCTTTCCACATCAGTGGGATTTCAAGTTCATCCGACAGATTCGTTGCCGTGGTTACAGAGTTAGACTTCCGTCAGCTGCATACTACTTAGACGAAAATGGTGAAAAAAAATTGAAGAAGCCCATGTACATCAACTGTGATGGTGATGCTCTGAAAATTATATACCCCGAGTTTGATGTTCGGTATGTCTTCTAGCTTTTTATTTAGTATGCATCAAGCATTTGCCATAGCACAAGTGATGAGTTCAAGGCAAACTTTTAGATAGAGCAAAACCTTATTCATATATTGTTGATTAAAAGCTAAATAAATGCTTATACCAAATGCCTAAAAAAAAGGATCTTTTTTTAAGCACAAAATATAACCAGGCTGCATTTGATATTTGAGTATAATTGCCGTGACTGGCTTGTTTCAAACCAGATCAAATGGCATAAACAGACCTAATCATGTGAGAATTCGAGTTTGTCTTTAACAAGGATTGGAATCTGAAAAAATATGTAAACTAAACATTTATACATTTTAGAAAGCTACATGGCTGTAATTTCATTTACGATAATTTTCTTTAAGGTTTATTGGTTGATATTTTTTTTAGCTTAAATGTTTTGAAAAGACACATTACATTTTACGAAACACACTGTATTCTTTTATGTTGCGTTCACAAATATCTTCAGGAATATATTCTTGTCACGTAAGTTTACATGATATCTAAAGAGATTCGTAATCACTACAAATACGTTAATTAAATGTGATTTTGCTCCCTTTCAAGAATTCATCAGAACGCGGTGTCCATATTTGGCCGAGTTGCAGGCTGTTGACCATGATGTGGTGTGGTGAATGTGGACGGTATCAATATTAACCCACATTTATAAATTGTGGGGCATATCTGGATGCTTAAATTAGTCATCGTCTTCTTTGATTGTATCCAGTTTGTTTTCTGCCGGCTAGTGCACAGTGGATGTCGCATCAAGTTTTGAACGTTGAACAAGTAGCGGAATTCCTGGGTGGATATAAGCTTTCGTCGGGAAACGTACGGAACTTACAAGAACTATTATCTATTGGTTGAGATGACGATATTGCACTTGACACGCTAGAGAGATTATAGACAGAGATTGTATGATATTGTATATAAAGCCTGTTATGCTGTTATAGATACCATACGGTAGTGTACTATTGTTTGTGGTTTATGAAGGAAATGTTTAGGAAGTAAAAGAAAATATATCTACTATGTATATTTTTAACTAAATATATATATATATATATATATATATATATATATATATATATATATATATATATATATATATATATATATATATATATATATAAGAAATAAAGTTTATATTTTATGTGCTGTTTTTATTTCTTTTTAAAGTCATTTTTGGGGCAGGGAGCCGCGCTACTTTAATTGGTAGAGCGTAAAGACGACACTAACCTAGGTCAGTACTGATCGGCTGCCTCATTGTGTTCATGGGGACGGCAGGTTGCTCCCATGTCATGATATAGCTAATAAAACCAACAAGAACACATCCACATTTACCCTTTTAAAATCATTCTAAATCAATTTGACTCGATGGTTCTGCTCAGTGGCGTACGGAGCCCATATGCCGCCCGGTTCGCATTTTAATATTTTTTTGTAGCTATGCCTTTCTTAGCTAATTGAAAACATAATCATTAACAATTAAAATTGTGCGACAACATTGTAGTCATGTATGTCATAATTTCATTGTAATTTATTTTAATTAAGAGTTCATAATTAGAAATTCTCAAATTTTCAATTCAAATATATTGAATGATCAGAAATATCTAATGTTGGATGGCTTTGTGTCCTTCTGGTCATAATGTAATTTTGTGCGCTTTTAAGGTGAATGACGGCATCAAAGTTAATTGTTTCAGCTTTCTCCCTTTCAATGGACTGCATTGCAAAGTTGGTCAGTCAAGCCTTGCTCATTGTGGTTCTGAAAAATATCTTAATTAGTTTGAGTTTTGAAAAGCTCCTCTAGCAGATATCTGTAACATACGTTGTTAAAAATATACGCGAGATTAATAAAAAAAAATCGTTTGAGAAATCCGAATTTAGCGCTAATTTCACGTAACTGGTGAGATCTACGCTCAGTTTCTTCATACAGATGATCTATAAACTCTATGTGCTCGCGACTGATTTATTGCGGCAAAGTTAGTCCGACATCGTTCGCCTTTTTTCCAGACATTCGACGTTTCTTCTGAATACAACTCTGTACTTACATCATTTGCAAAACTTTTCAACAGTCGTGTGGGCCCTCGTAATTACATTATCTCTTTCTTCGTTTTAGTATATGCTTAGAGCATTCATCTTAGCTGAGTGACGATAAATTCAGAAACCTTTTGTTTGTAGATGCTTCTGCGTTTTGTGCTATCCCCTCCAGTATGACGTTCCACAAATGCAGTTATGATATGAATGACTATGCCAATATTGCAATGAATATTGTTTCTGTATCAACTCTGGTTTAAACTGTCTCTGAGTTGCCATATTTTAGTTCCTCCATTGGATTAACAATTACATTAAGATGCGAAGCCACAGGCTCCAAAGCACCATTGTTTGCACTCCAACGAGTTCCACATATCCATTTGACATGCTTTTGATCACGTTCTGAAGAGTCCCATCGATGTGAGGAATTTCTTGACAGTGCCAAAAATGTTTCTGCATTTGCACTGAAAGCAGCAGCATGAACTCCAGTTAAATTTAAGCTATAGTTGGAGCATAGAATACAGATAGTTTTATTCTATAGTTTATTTGTTTTGATTTAAATGCAAAATTCTCTGCTTAACTCCATGGTTAATCTCTGCCATAGTCGCAGCGTTGTCATAACATTTGTCTCTGCTGTCTGAAAAATTTAGACATCCTTTTGAAGCTTTGTCAGAATTTGATTCATTACAGCTTTAGCTGTCTTTCTATCGATATGGAGGAAATCGATAAAAGGCTCTTTGATTCCTCTATCTATGTTGACATACAAAATTATCTTACATATTTAGTTGACAAGTGAAAGATCGGGAGTACACACAGACATGATATTAAAATATTCAGCTTCTTTATTTACAGAATCAATAATTGTGACCCGATCACAATTTCCAAGAAGTATAATGAATTCATTCTTAATGTTAGGTGAAAGGTACGACACAGTTATAGTTCCATCTGCCTCTGGTGTTTTCCTGATTTTTTCTCTGCGCTTTTTATTTTCTTTCCCACTTAGTTTCTGCCGCTTTCTGATGTTGTGACTGTTGTAATACAGTTAATATTGCAGATAAAAAGTTAGTATCCTAAAATTCTGATTAGATTATTTTTAAAAATAACTAGTACAGTTTAAATAGTTTTAATTTTGATAATCCCTGCAGCCAAAATTACCCAAGTCTTTAGGCCAAGATTGTCTTTGGTCCGTATCAACTACTAAATTTGGCTAATGTACATATGACTTTAGCTCTATTTAGGTATAGATGACTGTCGACTTTCCCTTTAGCTCTAAAGAGACATGGCGGTCTAATTTGCGTTTAGCACTAAAGTTGACGTGACTCTCAAAATTTGCCATGAGCGCTAGCATGTCGGTGACTTGTTCTTTGTAAGCACATACCACAGAAGTCAAGCAGTCGAGGGTCGCACCGGCACTGCCACATGTCAGCATCATCAGCAAGAGCGGCATAACCAAATTTTCAAAATATTATCCTCTTTTATCCCCCTCTTTTTCATTTCTTCTTTCGTGTTTCTTTTCTTTTCCCTTTTAGGTCTCCCATGCAGAAGTGTTGCTAAGGGCAATTCGCCGCCCATACCACCATTTCGGTTTGCTAGATGCTCTGCGACATGTTATTATACCTGATAACAATATATAAATCTTAAAGGCATTCTTGTACATTTCAAGATCAGCTTTGACTCTTAGACTGAACTAAGTGATATAGGAGTTGTCCCCTTGTTTGCTGAAATTTCCTTAGAATGCAAGAATCGGCTATCGGTTCAACCGCAATGTAAAAATAGACACTAATATAGGAGGATGTGACGCAACGAATAATAGCCTAATATCTACAAAAGCCTGAAAGAGCTTCCATGGATAAACTAAGAAAGAAGAAAACCTAAATTATCGTTCCGTCATATAGACAGTCACTCTATTTAGACAAATGTAAGTGGGTGGGAGGGGTTGCAATGTCATCTCCAACAAGTGAATCTCGATGTAAATTTATATTTATTTTGATTTCAGTAACTAAGGCTACATTCTTAAAATACATTCAGAAAAGTCAATATATTGAAAGCCAATACACTACTTATGGTATAACTGCCACACATTCTGTACCGTGTATATCTTAGCTATTTAAAGGCACGTAAGATGGAGTGGCACACTAATGTTTAGCATAATAGTTTGTTCTTTTTAGCAAACACAAATTCATAATATTTGTCATCAACTAATACTATATTATTTTCGGAATACAAATTTCACAAAACGAACTGAAGTAAAGTCACGTTCATATCTATATGGTCATATATTAAGTTACAGGCTAGAATGTCTAAATTATTAATGTCTAAATATCTAATGTCTAAATATCTAACGATTCCAAAGAAATTAAAGAAAGGTAATCCTATCCAGAAAAAAATTTCCCACAATTCCGCATTTACTTGTATTCTCTGTCATGCAAAGATCTCGTTGGCTGACTTACCTTTTCATTAAAACATTTCATTTTTACAATCCTTTTAATTTCTGAAAAGAAATTAAAGCATGAAAAGTTAAAGTTACTCATATTTTTTCGGTAGAGGCAATTCAAATAATCTTTAGCAATTCCTCCGCCACAGCTGTATGAATTTAGTTATAACAATAGACTTTATCATTTTGCTGAGAAATTTTTCTTTTAGATAATTATAATTGGGGATGCCATTAACAATCTTTTTCATTTTCACAAGTCTGTTTTATAATTAAAAGAAATGCACAGTGAAACAGGGGAAAGAACAGATGCATATTAGTAATAAAAGAACAGACGTACGAATAAAATTTTTGAAAAAGAAACCACCCCAAACAAACATAAGAACAATAAATTAATGTAAGAAAAGAGAAAGATAAGAGATAAAGAAACAATAATTTAATCACGAATGAGAATAAACAAGAGGATAATAGCTGACCATAACATTTCGCAATAGGATATTCTAAGTTTACTGAAACCAGGAAGGGAAATATTAGATGGGGTTTTTATTTGCTGTATTTCGCAGATCGAACAATGAACACAACTGTTTTCTTAGCGGATAAATTACGAATCTCCCCATATTAGAGGACTTTAGGACCGTGAAATAATTTTTTATTTCTTTTATATCTACTAAATTTGGTTTTTATGTTAACCTTGAGTGCTGTTTTTGTACACGTAAATATGAACAGATCGACATGGTTCACTTAGTATAAAACATAGCTTAACATTCAAATGTTTTTTTTTTGTCCGAAAACAAGGTGTTTTGGGTAAATGATATCAACTCTTTTGAAAACAACAAAAATACTTTGTAACTTGCCAAAAACAACTGATCTACCTCTGGTAACATTTTGGTTGCTACTTGAGTCTTTTCAGACTATTTCATCGAACAACAAAAGCAACTTCTGATGGTCGCAAAAAACATTATTTCATGAGGAAGAACTATCTCTGAGTATCAATCATGAAAAATCACTGAAAACAGCAGAATTGTGGGAATTTTTCTAAAAATAACTAATTTTTGTTGAAATGTAAGACTTTATTTCTTGATTAGGCAGTATCTCATCTCAACTTATTCCTCTAAGATAAATCAATATCACATGGGTGTGTTTTCCTCTCAGGTAAATCAATGTCACATAGGTATGTTTTTCTCTCAGGTAAATCAATGTCATATAGGTGTGTTTTCCTCTCAGGTAAAACAATATAAAAGAGATATTTTTATATATTTATGCACCTTTTAGGTGACTCTAACGTTGCAGTCAAATAAATATACGATACTTATACAAGGGCACTTAGTGTCCAGCAACATAAAATATGGGACCATGAACTTTAGACTGCACACAATTGGTACTGCACCTGCGAAAACTGTAACGGTTATATTTGTTTTTTCTATGACTTTTGAATGCATACAAAGAGTGTGTTTTTTGAGGTTTGGTCTGGAAAGGAGGTTTCCAAGTTCGTAGGTTAGGCAACCACAAAAGCAACTTCTGCATGGTCGTGAAGTACATTATTTCATGAGGCAGACCTATCTCTGAGTATCAGTCACATTATGTACAGTTATTAGTTTGGTGTTTTTGGGCACGGTAAAATATAAAGGTTCTTTATTAGCAAGGCTATTGTAATAAAGTGTTGTGTCCAGAAACACGCTATGGTGTCAGATTTGGGATGACCAGATTATTTGATTCGAACTCACACTTCTCTTCGTCACGAATTCAGAATGACAACCACTACGCCAGCCTCGGAAAGAAAATTTCGCCATATATCAATACTTTAGCCCCAGCAACCACTGTTCTATATCTAGCCGACACCAAATAAATGCACACTTAAATAGAACAAGTATTTACGAAATATCTCATATTGAAAGCACACATTAACACACATTTTTGTTAGTTAAAAGAATAACAAAGAAACAAACAAGCAAACAAACAAAAATAAAATAATCAACAAATCTAATGTTTCATCATCACTAGTAATGAGTTGTCGACATGGCTAGCAAAGATGGTAATGTATTGGAAATATAGTTTTTCAGTTTGACTGTACATCTAAGTTTAGTGGTTGTATGGGTAGAAAGCCTTGTCATCAAATATAGGTCACAGGTAACGTGACTGGCCTCTATCTCGCAATATGTTATCGAGAGGCAATAAGCTGAATTTGACACAGGATATTTCAAGTACTTTTGTGTTAATAGCGTTTAGGTTTATTGAAAATATTGGGACACTTACCTTTAGATACAGAATTGCCTGGGTAATGACGAGAAAGGTATTAAAGATGGCCATATGTCACTTACGCATGTTTGATAAATGCCTGACTAATGGCATCGCTGGAAACGTTTGAGGCAATAAAAAGGCATACAGAAATTTTGTTGGAACAGACATGTTCTCTCTAGTGAGGTTGAATTACAAAAACGTTCTTTTATATACGCTGTACGAAGGCGAAATATTTATAATTTTAATATTGCTAAAATAGTTTTTACGAAACTCAATGTACATTAAAAAAATGTATCGGCCTGGTGTCCGGATACCGTGATTGGGTGGGATATCATCCTTCATGTCTGCGGCATGATGCCCTAGTGGAATATATCACTCTAAACTGCCACACTGCAGACATAAAAGCGATATGACTGAAAAAGTGTTAAAGCTACGTTAAAAATCCAAATCTCTCTCTCTCTCTCTCTCTCTCTCTCTCTCACACACACACACACACACACACACACACACACACACACACACACACACACACACACACATACATTACTAAAATTAGTACCTAACTCTTTGGTGCTGAATTGCAAACAGTGTTTCAAACACGAGTAGGGTAAAGTCGTGCCGCGTATCCCTTGGTTTTCTACACGCAGAAACTTGCATCAAGGAATGGTCAATACTGAGAAAAATAAATTTTGTCATGAACTTTGAGAAAACTCAAGCTATTGAAGTTTTAATACGATTATGTTTTTATAGGTTTACTATGGGAGTTGAAATAGTACCATGATTCCATAACACACACACACACACACACACACACACACACACACACACACACACACACACACACACAGATAATATAATGAGAGAGTATGGATTAATCTCAACATTCTACAAAGAGGTTGAATATTTGTTAATGGCACATTGAGACATTCCTTTATCCTTTTAATTAAGATAAGGTAAGATAAGAATTCTTTATTTCAGACTGCATAGTCCATATATCTAAATTAAATACGGATATAGAGTAAAACATTGTAAACATAAAAGAACATATATATATATATATATATATATATATATATATATATATATATATATATATATATATATATATATATATATATATATCATATGTACTAATATTCAGATAAATTTACAACAATGTTTTGCGCCCTGCATTATTAAAAAATGAATTTCAGTGACACATTTAAATAGTAATTTGTTCCATCTACTAACAATATGAGAATTTAAATGAATGTCATAGTTCCAAAGTGATATCAATATACAGTTCTCAGAATTAAATAGTCTTGTTATCTTTGAGAATGCATACTTTCTCATTACTGAAAACATTATAATTTACAAACATGAAACATGTTGGAGGCACTGTTCCATCTAGGAAGACCTAATAGAAAGCGAAGACTATTATTATAACCAATTACTAGTTTTCTTTTCATATTTTCACTAACGTTTGTCCACAGTGGAGCACTATACATGGTGCAGCAATAAGATTTGAATAATCTAATTTTGATATTCAACGAACAAGGCTTAAATTTACGTAGAAGCATGTTTGTTCGAGTACACAAATATCCATAATGTTTCATCATCTCTTCATTATCTGACTGATTGGTTTTCAAAATGTGGCCCAAATACATACAACTGTCGACATACGTAAGGGTATTGCCGTTAAGATGTACAGAGGGAGGTGATGGTAATTTAAAAGAAGTTGGCTGAAAGACCATGCATGCTGATTTTTGGGTATTATAGATGATATCATTCTCTAATGTATATTACTCATATATCTTCAATAATTTTCTTAAACCTGCGACAGACGGACTTATCAGTGACATATCATCTGCAAAGCTAAAATTGTTAAGAAACAGATTATTTGGTGGTAGACGTAACCCTACGTTACAATTGCCCAATATACGATTTAACTCGTCAATGTAAATACTAAATAACATAGGGGAAAGAATACCTCCCAGCCTCACCCCATTGGTTACATGGAAAGCGCTGGATATTACACTTTCCATCGCACGTAATACAACTGTTTGCCATACCAGTTGACTAAAGTATGAACAATGTATACAGAAATTTTAATTTCCATCAACTTTTTAAAGAGTGTCCAATGACTGACCCTATCAAATGCCTTAATAGCGTCTAAAAAGCATGCTAATACTGTACTGTCATGTTCCACATAATAGTTGACGGTTTCCTTAAAGGCATGAAGACATCAATCTGTAGAATGCTGCTTTTTAAATCCAAACTGATTATCGGAGATTGTGACTTCGCATCTTTGTAGTATGATGCATTCGAATAGTTTTGAGATAATAGTCGTAAGAGCTATAGGTCTGTAGTTATTTTTGTCCGCTAGATTACCAATTTTGCTTTTTAGTAGCGGTATAATTGTAACTTTTGTGAAATCATCTGGTACAATGTTTTGCACAAACATACAATTAAATAAAACCATTAATGGCCCAGGAAGTCTAGTATCTAAATATTTAAAATGTTCCACATATAAAAAATCTGATCCTGGATATTTACCACCTTGTTGTCTTGTTATTGCATTTCGGATTTCAGATAATTTGATTACCTCAATATGAGCAGAAGGGGAATTCAATGCTAAAGTAACACACTTCTTATTCGATTCGTTTTTGACACTATTGAGTAAGTCTTCAAAATGGTTTTTCCACATGTTTCATATATTATTTTGACCATGGTACCCATCAATGAAGATTTGTAGTTTATTGGAAGTTGTCGTAATATTGTTTAACTTGCTTCAGAATTCACGTTGGTCGACATTTTCAAATTTTCGTGCTAGTGAGTCTGCTCTGTTTTACTTCGTCCTTCTTGCATTAACCGAATTATACTCTTAAGAAAGGCTGTTATTTTTAAATAATAATACAACAGTGGAATTATTGATATTCAGCACGTTCATCCCCTTTTAACACAATGCCAGGATGCCTCTTCTCCACCGCACACACGCTGATTGATGTAATATTGTGAACGTATTCTGCACAGGTAGAACGTAAGAGTGGCCTTCCCTGAATTACTTCCCTCTGATCCTTAAGAACAAGGTAGCGAATTACTCGTGTTGCATTGACCTGCATTGCTGAATTGGTCATATCATGGCAATCCAATCTAAAATGTAACCAATAGAATTCAAACCGATAGTCAAATAAGTCTATTCTGATAATTTTACTCCGTGGACACTATTTTACATCCGCTTACTTTACTCTACAAGCGAGCCAATGTAGCCCATGCATGGCACAATGCTATATCGATAAATAGTTAGAGAAATCCTTTCAGGTTATTCATGATATTACGTCAAATCTTTTTACGTTTAAAATTCCTTTTCCTAAATAAAGCAAGAGACTATTAACAAACTGGTCGTATAACATTCTTAGATTTGTCATCATTTTATACGTATAAGAAATACTTATCGTAATCGGAGAGTGTCATCTGCAATTATTATCCATCTCATGGGTAACACAAAAGGTCGCCTTCAGAGTTTTCTTCATTACATCGCGCAATTATATATATATATATATATATATATATATATATATATATATATATATATATATATATATATATATATATATATATATATATATATATATATATATATATATATAATTAAATTGTTTGTGTGCAAGTTTTAAAATAAATTCTTTTTGTATTTTATTACATTTTATTGTAATGACTATTGACTATTTTTATCAGATTCGAAATTCTTTTTCGTTAATGAGATATATTCTTATAACAAAGTTTGTTTATTTAAGACGAAATAGTATTATGTGAGAATTATCATTTATTTACCCTAGTTTGTCTTGCGTTGGCAACAATGTCAACAGGAAGTTAAAATGATTGGTTAGTAACAGGAGCATACTTTTTAGCGTGATCGCTGTATAAACAACCATTTTATGATTGGTTCTTAAATGGGGAAAAATTGGTCTGCGTGATCAAAATAGTGTAGTAAGAGACCACATGATCAATCTCGCGAGACTTGAAATGATGTCTGGGGTTTTGAATATGCAACGTTAATATTTTTCGGGCAGAGACATTTAACACCATGAAGGAACAAGTTGTGTTTCTTTTATTTGTTGCCAGGATTGCTTGTTCTTCGTCTAAATTTTTTAAATAATTTAATCCTCTGGAAACTGAACAGGTTAACTTTTGTATAAAAATTTCTGAAAGATATTCATAAGTATTTATTCTTGAATTATTCGGAAACAAAGACTGATTCAAGAGATTTATTCGCAAAGACGATGGGATCGTGTCGGCTTTAGGAAAAGACGAGTGCTGCCCATCATGAAGTTGATGCGACGTGATGAGAATCAGTCAAGACAAAGTACAGTATAAAAATAAGTGCGATACAGTTCACCTCAGTATTTCTGCTCGTGAAACAAATGATGTCAGGAAAAATATGAGTAGTATAGGAAAATGAGTTTTGGCCCACCCTCCCACACCTCCTCCCCACCCCCGCCAAACCCTCATTTCTCTATACTACTACTATGTAGACAGATATTTTGTAACCAGACAAAACAACAGGTGTTGGAATGCGATAAGCTCTGTCAACAGAAGCGACGAATTTGTTAGAAAAGCGTATGTGTGGAATATGATTATTCTAAAGACGGCAAATAGGTTTTACCACAAATTTTTTTATCAGATAACAGGATGAAAATTAAACTGTGTATTAGAACGTTTCAGTTAACAAGGTGGAAATTAAATTAACATTAGAATGAAAATGATATTATTTTATATCTCATTACCAATGATTAATGTTTCAACTGTTGATATTAAAAATACTTCACTATCACGACTATAGATACTAAATTTTACTTTACCGCTCACACAGCGATGGGACTCAAACAAATCTTTCATTTCTGGTTTGTTCATAGGATATTTTTTGCTGATAAAATATACCTTTGACCGATCGAGATCAATTGTGAGTTTAGTATAGTTTTGTTGGCTAATGGGGCTGTGAAAGTTTTTAAATTCCGCTATCGACTTTTGATACAATTGTTCGAGATAATTGAAATACACGCTGTTATCAGATCTGATGAGAGAAAGTTTTAACTTGTCACGTGTTCCATTAAAACATATACCTGATGTTTCATTATTAAATTCAACTGTCAATTGTTTACCGTCCATCATTAGATATTTGATGTTACCATTGTAGCTATTTGTCATTGTCAAATTTTCAAACATTATTTTATAAGTTTAGATAAAATTTCAGTTGGAAAAGATAATGTCGAGTATAGATCTATCATCATGACAATACCCAAGGGCAAATGTATCTACCCCATTTTTACAATAGCGTTTGTCATCAAAATTATACAATCCACGATTGATAATGACATCTGTTTCGAGTTTATGATGATTAGTTCGAATTGCCATAGCTCTCATAAAACTAACACCGCCATCAAGCGCATACCTGTAGTCATCAAATTTCATTAACATTTTAACAAAATTACGAGGCAGACCTTTTGCTTTTTTCGTTATTTTATTATTGTCCAATAATACGGCATACATTTTACTACGTAATCCGATAAAGTATTTGATAGCGCTTGAGTTCATTTCATCTTTAAACTTACCAATAACCTTTTTATTTGTGTCGTCATGAAATTTACAGTCACGTGGATAATCGGAAAGATCAAACAGATGTCGATTATTGTACATGTCCTGATAGATGTCCTCACATTCGATTTCATATACGAGCGAATCAGTATCAGTAAACAATAATCTACTAGCCGGCCACTGATTTTTAACAAAGTGTAATGAAAATCGTACGTCAGCCCCTTTGATAAATCTAACACTGCAGCTCCACATAGATCGGCTTGTTTAGTTTTTAGTTTTAAACTTTTCTTTTTTTGAAACGAAACCCAATTTTTTTCCCTTAAAATTTTTTAGCTCAAAAAATCTTGTCTAAACACAATTTGTTTCTGCATTCCCCATTTTTAAAATATTTCAATATTTACCTTTTTCCCAAAATTTTTCCCATCTTTCTTCCAAAAGGAATTTTCATCATTTAAAAAATTTTTTTTTAAACTTTTTTTTGGGCTGCTCCCTTCTTGAAGTGTTTGATTTTAATAAAACCCTCTCACCCCAGGGCGATGATTAAATTTTATACCCCATGAACTTTCTAAACCCAACAAGCCCATCAAACTGCTTTTTTAAAACTTTGTAATGAAAAACGAAATTTTTCTTATAAAGAAAAAAGGGGTTTTACAGTTTTTTGACCAGGAATGTTCCCTTTGGTTTGATGAAAACGCTTGTTGTTTTTTTTGTAACAAACTAAATTTCTTTCCCCATCAAATTCCGCACAAAAAGAATCTTTATTAATTTGTGTAGCAAATTTTTGGATAATCAAGCAATTTCAAAAAAATTGGAAAATCTTTTTATCTTTTTTTCTGTCCCCGATAAAAATCGATCAGCCCGTGTTTCCAAGAAATCCACCAAGGGGCATTGGTTCTCCCCAATCGAATACCCGAAAAAAGTTTTTAAAATTTCTAAAAACTAAATACTTCGGGGAAAGGGTCGGGTTATACTGTTTCAAAATTTTTTTTTTTGTTTCCAGATCCCTTTTTTGTTATAAACGTTAATCCCCCCTTCGGATACCTTTTTTCTTTAAAATTGAACTTATCAACTTCGGGTCAAATTCCCCACCTTACTAAACTTTAGCAAGCACCCCATGCCCACCCCAGGGCAGAATAATACCAGCAAGGATCTAACCCGTAATTATTTAACTCATTCCCAAAAATTTTTTAAAAAAACTTTCTGCTAATAATAACACGTCTTTTTAAAAAAATCCCCAAAATCATTTTTAATCCCCAAAAAGTAAAAAATTTAAAAATTTTTTTCCAGATATCTTGCCATCCCTGCCCCAAATCATCTTTATTTTTTTCTTTTTTTGGGTTTTGGGAAAAAATTTTATTTTTTCCCAGGAAAAGATTTCATAAAATTTTTTACTCTATCGTCGATGTTTCTTAGGGAAAAAAACCCCTTTTTTTAGCTAGCGTTTAAAATTTATCTCCAAAACAGCTCTTAGGTTATCAAATTTACTACAACCTTTTACTACTCTCTAACTAGCTCCAAAAAACTGCAGGCTGTCAAAAACGAAAATTTACCTATCGTAAACTGAAAGGTTTTTTCCCAAAATTTTTTTGGGGGACATTTGATGAGGGTTTTCGATTTTGGGGACGAGATTTTATATCGGTTAAACCAAAATTTTCTACTTTTAATATGGCTATCATTTCCCAAAAATTGGGAAGAATAACTGGAATAAAACCGGGAGCAAAAATTTAAAAAATTTTACACTGTTTAAAGAGCCTCCACGTTACTGCCCAGCCCAAAATGACAAGGGCATGTATTTTTTTTGGTTGTCAGTATCAAAAGCTTTTTCCAAATAGGGCAAATTTTGCTTGCTCGGTTTGGGATTTCTTTTTGGGTTTTAAATTTTAAAATTGGGGGTTAAATTTTTTTTAAAACGTTTAAATTTATTTACCCAACTTCGAAAATTAAATTTGTTTGGGGGAAGCCAAACAGCGGGTTTTTACCACAAATTAAAATTTTTTGGGTTTAGAAAATTCTAGAAACAGCAAAAAAAAACCATTACCTACCCACACAACAATTTTGAACTTTTTCTTGTACCGTTTGGTTAGGATTTTTTCTCCGCCCAAAAAAAGGTTAAGTAAACACTAAAAAACAGCGTTTTTTTAAACGAAAAAATTTTTTAGTTTGTTTTTTAAAAGGACAAACTTTTAACCCCCTTTAATTTTTTTTTGAGGGGCTTTGTTTTCTTTGCACACTTTATTTTTCTGCAAATGCTTTTGAAATTTTTTCCCATTTTTTAAAAAACCAGGGAAGCACGGTAAAAAGAATTTTTGTTCCTATTTTTATTGTACTTTTTTCCCCTTGTCCTTTAAATTTTTAAATTTCCAAACGAAATGATTGTTGAAAAAACCAGTAAATTTAGTCAATTGTAAATTTTTTTCTAAAATTTATCTCGGTATACATCCTCTTTTTCATCTAGCCCAAAACTTTAAATTTTTAAAACATTATTTTGTTTTTCAAATTTTGGTATTTGTTTTTCCACGGAAAGAAAATTATTTTTTAAATTTAATTAGACAGGGACTGATATTTTTTTAAAAGCGTTCAGCGTTTTTTTTCTGCTGGAAATAGGGGGAAAAAAACACCCTTTGGAAACACTTGTTACTTTTTTGTTTGATGTTTAAAAAACCCATTTTTTAAACTTTTTTTTTTTGGTTGGCGGTCGATTATGAACCCCTGAAATGCGTTTATTTCATCGGGGGAAAAAATATTTCTTGTTTCATTTCAAACTTCCAACCCGAACCAAATTTCACGTTTCTTCATTTTTTTTCCAGATTTCTTTTGTATTTCATCAGTTTGGGGATAACAATCAGTCCAACCAAAACCCACTTCTTGATTTTGGTTAAATTAACCCTGCTTTTTCCCTTTTTTGGGTTAATTTTTCCTTTTAAAAATTTAACTTTGAAAATATAAATTGTATTGCAAAAAATACTTTGAAAATTTTGGTTTTTCGAGCTCACGTTTTCAGTTGTTTTTTAAGTAGGGGAAAAAGATTGCTGCTTAAAATTTACTAAAAAAATTTTGTTTAATAAAATTTTATAACTTTTATCAAAACCTCAAAGCATCGCTTTTTTATCATTCCATAAGACTTCTTTAGCTTTTTTAAGAAATTTTAAAAAAATTTTATACTATAATTTTAATATCTAATTTTTTAATTTCTAAACTGCCCCATGCGTTTAAAAATTAAAAAGTTAAAAAAGATCCCTATAGTAAATGACAAAAATCTGCAAGCGCACGGTCAAGAGATTTATCTTTTTCACCCAAAAACAACTTAACCGGGAAATGTTTTGGGTTTCGTTATTAACATAAAAAACAAATACTTTTGGAAAATTTAAACGTCAGCGGTTAAACTTTAAATTTAAAAGGGAGAAAATTGCCGGGGTTTGAAATTTTTTTAAAAAATTTTTTTTACACGTTTTTTTGGGGCGATAAATTTTCCGGGGGAAGCTTTTGTATATCAGTGAACAAAAAAGTCATGTTACAACTTTAAAAAATTTAATCCTTAAAGAGTTTCCCCCCCGGTCTTTGATTTATACAGGCAAACGATCGCGGTATTATTAGAAACAAAAAAATTTAAAAATTCGGGGTTTACTAGGAGTAATTGGGGAAATTTTCGGGGAATTTTTTAGAGAATTCCCCAAATTAAAGTTCATTATTATGGTTTTCCGTTTTATTTTACAAATTTTCAACTTTTTAAATACCCAAGGGTTGTTTTTAATCACATCAAAAAGTAAAAACGGGAAATCGATTGAGAAATCTGGGGGGTATGACGCAACGGGAAAATGGAGAAAAAGGGTGTGGTATTAATTTTGGGAAGTCCACAAAACCTTTTTTTAAAAAACCTAAAAGGATGAGGAATCAAAATTCAAACGTTTTACACCCGGGGCCCAAAGCATTATATGAAAAATTTCCCAGAGCTTTAAAATTTGAATTTAAAGGGGAGCAACAAAATCATTTTTTTAAAGAAAATACTTGCTGGGTTTGGGTTTTTAGATATGTATTTGATACTGGGTTTTTAGTCAGCATTGATAAAGCAAATGAAAATGAATCATCGTGATTAAATTTTAGCGTCTTTAAACTGAAACTTTCATTAATTTTATTTTTTCTGCTTCTTTTAAAATTTTTTATAGAACCCCTTTTCTTTACAAAAACGTCAACAAAAAACCCCCAAAATTTTTTCTTACCGCTTCCCCTAGTTTTGTAAAAAATTTACTATTTTAAAACTTTTTTGGGGGATATTTATTAACAGTATCTTATAATAAAAAATTGATAAAAATTATTAAATAATGGACTTTTGGAAACGATCGGAAGTTTTAAAAACAAGATACGGGCGACAAAGTCGCCGGGCGAAAAGGTCGTCAGGTGGGGTACTTTTTCCAAAGATTTCAAGAAAAAACCCTTTTGGGTTAAAAATGAAGATAAATTTTTTATATAACGCAAATTTTGTGAGGGTGAAATGTCATTTGTGACAGATAAAAATTACAGAAGACCAAAAACCCCAAAACGTAAAATGTCAAAAACATTGCAAAAAAAAATAAGAAAATTTTAAACCCTTTCCAAACCAAAAATTTTTTGGCATTTAAATAAAACCCTTTTCCCAAAACATCTTTTTCCCCACCCGACAAAAAAATACCCAAAATCGTTTTCATTTTTGGGCCCAAGTTTTTTAAATCAAAGGACGATCTCGGGAAATCTTTAAGAATACTTTTTTTCGTTTGTAAAATTTAAAAGTAAATCTGTCAAAAAAAAGAAAGAGAAAATTTATAATAACTTTATATCAAAATCTGTTTAGTTGGGACCCAACTTTTTTAAATTTATCGTTTAAAACCCCACCCTTTTGGGACAAAAACTTTGATTTCGTTTTTTTTCTAATCACTTTCTCGATAAAAAAAACTTCCGTCATTTTTCTGTGGGTTCGGGCCCATAAAAACCTACGTTTGGGTTCCCCCCTCCCAGACTTTTAAAACGAAACGTTACGGGGAAATTGAAAAAAGTACCTTATCAACTACAAAAACTTTTTTTCGCTCCATTCGGGGGAAAATCCTTTTAAAAATACCTTTTTTGGGGCAAAAGAAATTCAAATTTTACCCCAAAACCTTTTAAATTTTAAATGTCTGCTTTACATTTTTCATTTGCTAAATTGGATTTAATAGCTTTTTTGGGTGCATTTTGTGTTCGATTTTTCGTTTTATTATATTCCCCTACGATTTAAAAGGTCATCGTGTACCGGGGGGTTGTTTTTAAATTGTCATATGTTTGGGAAATTTTCTCGTTTGCGGGGGATTAAATCCTAAACAAAAAATTTTTTTTTACCTTCTTTTCCCTGTAACATACCTTTTTATATTTTTTTGTTCTAAAGAAACTGTTAAAATTTTTGCTAAAAACTCTTTTCGTGATCAGTCCAATTTTATTCTTTTTTTCTTTCTGTATCGTTTTTATTTTTTAAAAAGCGCTCATCATTAAATTTCCCTGTCTTTTTCCAAAACGGGTACACTGAAAGGGGTTTTGCAAAAAACATCTAAACATTAAACAAATCCCTTTTTTTGGAGCACCATAACCCCTCCTTTAAAGGGAGCTAGATGATACATCCCCCAAATCTATTGCCCAGATATCATTACACCATTTGCGACAAATTTACGTCGTGGAACTTTTTTTTTTTTGGTCTAGCTGCCCCGACTGCAAGATCATATTTAAAATTTTTATCGAGTCCGGTTTATATTTTTCTCCTATCATTCCCCGAACAAATTTTCTATCAAAACGTTTCGTAATTTTGGCTCCAAATCACGTAAAATTGTCTAAAAATTGGGTTTATCAAAAATCGTTTTTGAGTTTTAAGGGTCAACCCATAAAATTTTCCCTGACGCATTGCTATTGGGATCCCCTGATTTAAAAGTTTTGACCTTGGGGGGGATTGTCGTTTTATTTTAGGGTTTTGATCTAGCGGTTGAAAGGGCCCGTATTTCGTACCTGGGAATTCCCAAACCCCCCTTTTGGTTTTTGGGAAATTTTTCCCAAAAATTTTATGTATACTATACCGAACCCCATTATTTTTTCTGTTTTTGCAACCCCTTGACAGTATGGGGCCCAAATTTTTCTTTGCTCAAAAACAAAAACTCCGTCAAATCACAGTTTCATATCATTCAATTTTTTTGGGCGGCGACTAAAAAATTTTCAGGTTAAAACCCAAACCAGCGACATCCTTTAGGATACGTCGCTGGGGCACTTTTAAAAAAAAAATTTTTTCTTTTTTCCCAAAAACTGCACAAAAACTTTTTAAAATTATCCTTTGGGTTTTTTTTTTTCTGTTGTTTCCCTTAAATTTTCTGTTTTTAAATTTACACTTGAACGTATGTTGAAATTAAAATTTTAAATTTTTTAAAAAAATAAAATTTTTTGCGAATTTATCAATTTGCTTTAGAAGGGTCTTGCAAAAATTAAAAAAAATTTAAAAAATTAAGATTTTTGCTTATCTTTTTGGATAAACATAATACAATTTAAAATCCGCAAGCAGACGTTCCAACAGGTTGGAAATTGATTTGAGAATTTAAAATCTTGTTAAATTTTTTATTCTATACTTTTTTTTTTAAAATCGCTTTGGGGGAATCCCAAAAAGTCAAAATTTAATTTTTATTATAAAAAAACTACCAAGGGGTTCCGGGTCCGTCATTTAAAAAATTTTTAAATTAATAACACACAACTTACGCTGATGGGGAATTTTTTTTTGCTCGAGTTCATCTTTGAAAAAAAACCGTGAAACCGGAACCGCCCTTTTTAAATTATCAAAGATAAAAAAAAATTTCTCATCGGGGTGGTCAGTTCCCGGGAAAGGGTTTAAAAAAAGTCCGAATTTCCCAAAAGATTTTGGGACCGACTTCCCCCCTAGTTTCCCCCAAAAAATGGAGCGAATTTGAAAAAAATCCCCTTTTTTTGGTTGATTTCATTCAATTTTCTTTTGGTGTTGGCGATTTTGGGTTTTTTTTATTTCTTTTTTTTTAGTTGTTTTTTTTTTTTGGGATTTCTTTTTTTTTTGTGGCTTTTTAATATTTTATTTACATAAAATTTTTCAATTTTTTTATTTCAATCCACGAATGATCCCTTTTCCTGCGACTCTTTCTTCGTTGCCCAAAATTGGGTCCCGGGCGCCTTTGTATTTCCCAATGTGCCCAAGAAGGTAAAAATTATTGGTATTTTTGTACTAGTAATACTGAAAATGGGTGGACCGGAAAAACCCCCTTCTTTTACCTTTGCATCTTTGTGCACATCAAATTTTTAAAAAAAAAGTTTTTTTTACGATCATTTCTTTTTACTTTGTTTTTTTGTTGCATTAAAATTTTTTTAAAAACACCATAAAAAAATTTGGGGTTGATTTTTTTAAGATAACCGTTTTTCGCTTTGCAAAAGCACATCTATTTTTTTAACTTTGGCCCTCGGGTTTAAAAAAAACTTTTTTTAAATATGTTTTGCAATTTTTTTATAACAACTGTAGATTTAAAATTGAAAATGTCTTTTTTTCCTCCAATGAAACAATTTTGATAAATCTATCAAAATCATAAAGCGTATATACAACGGCGCCCCTGGGAAACCCCCCCAAATGTCCCCGGTAATTTCAATATCCCCTTTTCGTCTACAATTCGCTGTTTGTTTAAATAACATCAAAATGAAATATAGGGTAAAGCGTAAAATTTCCCCTGCTTATATTTGAGTTCCATCTTCCCAAAATTTTTGATATTTTTTTTATGCGTCAAACAAGTCATAACGGGCGAGAAAAATTTTTATTAAACGTCTTTCCAAAAAATTCACTCGATAACCCTTCTGGGTATTCTTTGAATTTAATCTTCCCTTTTATTCTTTTGACATCAGAGTGATCAAAAATTTTTAATTTTTTTGTTTTTTTGGTTTTCCCCCCCTCGGGCCCTTTCTGTTTTAAATTTCGACAAAGGGTAAACTCTCGGGATTTGTTCGGGTTTGGGGTTTGTGACCCCCCGATGTGTAGTCTTATTTTTTGGAAACCTTTTCTGATAAATCGTTTCGGGTTAAAAAAATTCCCGTTTGTTTGTTTATCAAGTGTGCATTTAGTTTTTGACATTTTAGTGATCGACGGGTTATACGTGGGAACCACAAAACAAGTTTGTTTATTAAAATGTACATAACCCCCCCCAGACTAAACAAGCAAACGTTTTGCCTGCTCGATCCCAAAATAAAAAGGGTTTTTTTTCTCCGCGAAATTTCTTTACATGATGCGACAAAAACCAAAATTGTGCTATGGAAGCATCATTTTTAAAAAAAAATTTTAAAGTGAAACTTCCGGGAATTTTTTCTTCGCCCCAGCAAAACCTTGTTATAACGGGGGTTTTTTCACGTCAAGTTGTTAAAAGTAAAATTTTAAATCGAAGTACCCTTTTCATTGCGTGGTGGGGTTTTTTTTGATTAAAAAAAGCTTGGGTGTAAGGGAAAAAATCTTGTAGCGTAAAAGCAATTTCAAACTGCAACTGGTTCGGGCAAAGCTTTGGGGCGTCGCATTTGCAATGAGAAAAATTTTTCCCCAATACCCGCATTTGCATCAATCACTCCCTGTTCCCATACCGCCTCTCTTTTAAAAATTTGGGGTTTATTCCCGCATAAACCCCTTTTAAAAATCTTTTTAAAAAACATCTTTTTAGTTGCAGTGATTTTTGGTAATCGTCGGAAAAAAAAAAATAATATTTTTAAAAATTTTACTTGCAACTTGTAGATGACTTGAAATTTTCTATAGTTTGAAATTTTTCCCTTTATACCCGCACTTTTGAGTAAACCCCCAGCCGGGATTAAAAGCACTTCGCTCCAACTGCATGGGAGAGGTTTGGGTTGGTTTCTGCCATTATCTGAACACGAATTTTTTAACTGCCTTAGTGGCGTAGAAATACATCTTTGCTCTGGGGTTAAAGGGTTTTAATACCAGCTTTATTTGGTTTTGTTAGAATTTTTTATCAAGGGACTCCCAAAAAACCCAAATCTGTCACACGTTGTCGATGTCAAATTTTTCTGTTAACCGAGATAATTTTTTTAAAGACTTTTTTTTTAAAAAAGATTTTATAAAAATTTTAAATTCGGGGATTTTTACTTTAAAATTTTTTTTTTTTTGGATAAGCTCACCCTTTGGGGGTTAAATTTTTTTTGTTGTTTTCATCCCTTTTGATTTTTTTTGTTGGGGGCGATTTTCCCAGATAGCTTTTTTTATTTTAGATGCAGTTTGGGGATTTACCTTTATTTTATCAGCTATTTTTTGTCCCACCGCAGTCCTTTCCAGATGCAGCCCCAAATTGCAAAACTTTTCCCGCAAAAGAATTGGTGCAACCCTTTTCGTGCTAAAACCCGGGGAATTGTCAAAAACTTTAGTGAAAAATATTTCCAAAAAATTCCCCTATTTTTCTTCGATAAAAAATTTTTTTTTTTTTGGGTTTTATATATTTGTTTTTGATAATTTTTACTTTTGTTCGCGTTGGTTAAAAAAAATAAGTTACAACTTCATTTTTTAAATTTAAAAAATTTTCCTTATTTATCTGTCAACTGCATTATTAAATTAATTTTTTTGACTTCAACTTTTAAAGGGTAATATAAAAATTTTCTTTGGGGTTATTTGCATGAGAAACCTCGGGACTTTTTGGGGAGAAACCCGTAAAACGTTTTACCTTTGCACCTTTTTATGTTTTAAAAACCAAAGCAAAAGAACAATTTAAATAATAAATTTTATTTACCTTTTGTTTTGTTTGCTGGGCAGTTCACTTTCATAGGGAATAGGGTTTCAATTTCAGTGTAAGTTTTACAGTAAAACCAACATTTTTTGGGAATTTCTTCTTTTCTTGGGTTTAAGATTTATTGCTATATTTTTTTAAAGTTATCAAATTTTGCAATGTGTTATAATTTGCGCTAATTCCCAAAATTTTCACCACAACCCGTCAGCTTTTGTGATATCTTTTATTTGTCTTGTTTTGTTTAGTAAAAACTATAAGCTCCTTGCGGAATTTTTATTTTTTTTTTTGTTTGATATTTTTAAAATGTTGAAACATAGAAAATTTTCATTTCTCGTTAACCTCCTTTTTCAAAGTTAGGAAAAGAAATTTCCGAAGATCAAGAAAAATTTAAACCAAAATTTTATTTGGGGTTTTTAGGTTTGTTGGATAGGGGGAATATAATTTACTGAAAATTTTGCGCTTTTCTATGCAGACTCACTAGGTTTATAATAATGTTGGGTTTTTATTTCCTTTTAAAATTATATCATTTTTTTTCAAAAATTTTTTTCGCTTGTAAGGTTTAAAATTTTGTCCCAAACTTAATAATTCACTCGATCTTTTAAAGAAACCAAAATATATCAAAAGGGTTTTTTTTATCAAATTCAAAACCCAACATTCCCCGCTTCCTTTGAATAATTAAAAACATTAATCTACCCATCATTTTTTGTAGTTGAAGTAAATACTTTTTCACCAGTTCCTGTTTTACTCTTCTTTTTTGTTTACAGATTTATCAAAGTAAAATTAAAATTTTCCCTTTTAAAACCCACCCCCTTCCAAAAGGTTTTGCTTAACCCATTTCGGGTGTTTTTTTTAAAAGAGAGGGAATTTAAAACCCCTTTTCTTTTTCCTTTTTTCATAAAGGGAAATATCATAAATTTCGTATCCGTTTTATTTTTCTTTAGCACCGCTCCGTTTTAAATATTTCACTACTATCGAGTAAAAATTTTTTTTACATCAGGCCCCTTCTTTTTATCACAATAATCCTTATATTTTTTATTTCCCTTTAAAAAAAAATTTTATATTCAAAAACCCTTTAAACTCATCCTTTGCTCTTTTTTATAAAATTAAATCCCTTTTAACTCCAAATTCCTAAATTTACAGTAAGTCACCCAAATCTTTTTTGTCCTCTTTTATATCTTTAATCTCCCCGATAAATTTTTATAATATTTTTTATTTTGGTTGTTAACTTCTGATCTTCGCTCAAGTTCCAAGGATTGTTTATTTAATCGAAAATTTTTTCAATTGTCTAGCCCCAGGATCACTTTTTGCTTTTTAAAAACCTCAATCAGTTTTCTTTTTTCTTTTAAACTAGTAACAAGTTTTTTCAGGGACTGCTTCTTGTTGTTCCTAAAAAATTTTCCCAACCAAAACCTTTTTTCCCGCGTTGTTTAAGTTCTTCTTCTGACATGGTTTTTGTTTCAGGGTTTTTTACCTTAAAAGTGTTCTTTTCCGGCCTTTTAAATTTTTAGCTGTTTTCTTCGGGGGCATTACTTGGGCCCCCGTCCCTATTTTTGTACTTTTTGCTTTTGTGATGCCTGAGATTGGCAAGTGGTTTTTTTTAAACTTTTATGTGTTGGCGTACTTTCCTTTGTCCAATTTTAAAAATTTTAAAATTTTTTTTAAAATTGAAACGCTTTCTGTAAGTAAAATGTTTAAAACAACACCCAAACAATTTTTGTTTGGGTCATTTGAAGTTTTTCAAACAAGAAAAAATTAAATTAAACTTTTTTTAAATACGGGAAAGTTCAAAAAAAACTTATCTTTTGTCACGCCACCGCATTGCTCGCTTTTCAATTTTTTTAACGTCAACATTTTCCATCCCGGGAAAAAAAATAAAACAACCCTATTTCGCCTTTTAAAAACTATCAACATTTTAAAAAAACCTTTAGCGAGATAAACAAAATTTCAAATGTTTGTTACGTTAAAAGTGAGAAATATGATCTTTTTTTTTTATTTCCCTTTTTTTTAAGGAAAATCGTTAAAAAATAAATTTTTATGTTCATCTGCTTTAAATTTTAATTTTAATGGAAAAAGACTTCTGGCTGCCAAATTTTAAAAAAAATCTTTCACCACTTTAAGTTTTTCACGAAGCCTTTTTTATTTTATTCCCCTTTAAAAACTCATATTTTCTTGGTGGGTTGATGTGAAAATTAAAAATCTTTCTAATTTTAAAAATTTTTCACCAAGAAGAAAAATTTAAAGCAAATTTGTTTTTCCCCACCAGTTCGCCCAAAAATAAGAATTTAAAGACAAACAGGAAATTTATTGTTTTTTAGCTTCATTTTCTCTCGGGGTCAAAGTTTTAAAACAACGATTTTGCCTTTTGTTTTAAAAATTTAAAATCGTGTTTAAAATTTTTTTCCCAAGACAGAAAAAAATGACTTTCTATACAAAATTTTGGGAAAACCCACCGATTTATCCACAAAAGGGGTTTCCGAGGTTTTTTTACCAAATAAACAAAACCCTTTTTTTAGCTCAAAAATAAAATCAATTAAAATTTCTAAATTTTTACCCGCGTAGACCAATAATCCCTCATTTTCCAAAACAAAGAAAGGGCGATTAAAGACGAGTAAAAAGTAAAACTGTCAGATGTAAAAAGTCGAAATCCAAGTTGGGGGAAAATTGGTTTTTGAACCCAAAAAAAGATTACAGATCTTGGGAAAACCCCAAATTTAGGATGGGGGATGCTTTCAATAAAAAATAAATCAATGAATTTGGGGGGCCCTTTTAAATTTTTTAATAAATTTCCCCGCGCTCAAAATGTTTTTACCAACGTTTAATACATTTTTAAGTTTTCGCAGAAACATAAACAAAATTAGAGATGAATTTTTTGGAAATCCATCAAATGTTAACATTACACTCGCTAATATTAACACAAATCTCAATGATATTAACACAAAACTCAATGATATTATTAGTGGAATTCCTAATATTGTTGAGAAAACAAATATGATTAAAATACCTCACAAACAGATTAAAAATATTGTGTATACTGTTGCATCCGGTTATACTAGGTGGACACCAAAATTAATTCTATTAAATATATTGCAGAAGTTACCGGTGTGTACAGATTGTCAGTGCTTAGCAGTGCAAAGTTTAGAATATCTACCAAATATCTATCTCGTCATCCAAATGATGACTTATCTGGAGTATTATCTGTAATAATAAACCAAAATTCCGAAGAAGAATTTGTATTTGAACCAGTTGATAAAACTTTAAAATTAGTAATTTTTCTCTGGTGTTTGGAATTTATAGCTGAACAACCAGCTCTTATTTTGATTACCCAAACATAGGACTATGTGAACTAATATTATAATGAAAAGAAGTATAGTTGATTTCAATCATATTTCAAAAGATATTCCAAAACAAGATGTAGACGCATTAATACAATACTATAAATATTATCATAAAAATTTTAGTGCGTGAAAAAATGTTGCAAATACTACAACAAGATCCTTCGAGTAATATCTTATCTACCCTTGTTAATGACCAGTTCTGGTATAATTTCAAGTGGGGTATCATTAAATCCTTTTTTGTTAATCATATCCGCTATTGGTGTTTCACTTACAGCGGCGTGTAAAAATGTAGAACCAAGATTTTTGATAAAGAAGCACGGTTGTTTAACATCAATTAAAACTTACAAGAAACTACTTGATCAGATCCGGTCTTACCTACGAGGAGTTAAAAATAATATGGATGATTTATTACGTGAATTTCGTATTATTGACAATATGTTAACAGATATTCTACCAATGAGGGTTAGTAAGTATGAAAAAAATATCACAAAAAATATGAGTAACATAAAATTTTATCTAAACTTAAGATATAATATAACTAAAATAATATCATTTTCATTCTAATGCTAGTTTAATTACCGCTTGTTAACTGAAACGTTCTAATGCACAGTTTAATTTTCATCCTGTTATTGATAAAAATTTGTGGTTAAAACCTAATTGCCGTCCGTCTTTAGAATAATCGTATTCCACGCATGCGCTGTTCTAACAAATTCGTCACTTCTGTTGACAGAGCTTATCGCATTCCAACACCTGTTGTTTTGTCTGGCTACAAAATACCGGTCTACATAGTAGTAGTATTGGGAAATGAGGGGTTTTGGGGGGGGGGGTGGGGGTTTTTGGGTGGGGGGGTGGGCCAAAAAATTCCCTTTTAAACTAAATTTTGTCACTAACTTAACGTTTTCGAAAACAAAAAATTTTTCCCAGAAAGGTAAATTTATTCTAAATCAAATCTGGGGTTTAAATTTAAAAAGTTTGGGGTTTTTTATTTTTTAAAGACAAAAACAAAACTTCAGATGCAAAAAAAAACGTCGGGGAAAAGCAACCTTGAAATAAATGAAACAATACGTGAACGCTACTTGAATGTTTTGAAAGGAACGATACCTTTGTCCAAGATACAATACATACACAATGTTTAGTAAAAAAACCAGGAACGTTCTTCGCAAATGGTAAAAGTAGAGAATGTCCATCAGTCAAAAAAAAAAAAAACCAAACAAATATTAGTTCATCGAGTACAATATCAACACATAGTGATAGGACCATTGTTGAATGTGGCACCTCATTGGTTAGAATCGATTTCAGGACAGCGGCAAGGAGGAGTCGTGAGATAAGGAGGAAGAAAAAAAGAAAGATTAAAGGACACCCTTTTGTAGAAAGACATCATACTTGTACCTTTCAGTCTTCCGGAAGGACAAAAGGTCATATTAGTTCCCTGCAAACGATGAATGGAACTCAATTTATGGTCAGATTACAGATTCATTGCTTACACCGTTCCCTGCTCCATAACGAGAAGAAATAAGAAATTTAAAACTAGTTTGGAAACAAAGTGATCGATACCCTCTAGAATGGCAAATGGACAAAGGCGCTAAATGTCTAAATCAAACTTTTAAAAAGAACTAAAAAATACATTCTTCTCTTACCAACGAAAATCTTAAAATCATGGATACTAGAACCATCGAATTAAGAATAACAAATTGTATTAAACGTTGTCGAGTGGCAGTTGTATGACAGTATTTTCAAGAATGCTTGCTGTTGTTTGTCGTCCAAGTAACAGGAGGCCATGCAAATGGAACACAAAGTGACTTTGGTCGAAACGATCCACCATATGCATGTCCAAAATACCAAAGTTTTCTAAAAAGTTCCGTTATGTATATCTTGAAAGATTGTAGTTTAGAAACAATTGTACAAATGGAACACGAAGCTCATTGTGAAGTGACTTTGGTCGAAACGATCCACCATATGCATGTCCAAAATATCAAAGTTTTTCTAAAAAGTTTCATCATGGATATCTTGAAAGAATCTAGTTTAAAAACAATTGCACAAATGAAAACCTCGCATTTAATAATAAATAAGGTATCGCCAGTGTATCCTCAACTAATTACGAATGCTATGAGAATTTTTGGGGGCTTTATTTTAATGCTTAACGCGATTGCTGCTATACTTGACGACAAATGTAGCAAAAGCTCTGGAGAAATTTCTCAAAAGTGTACTGGTCGAGGACCATACAATTAATCAGTCTCTTCAAATGCATTCATAAGATGGTAGAGTAATGTCCATTACTTTAGATCCTGCTTTATTTCTGTTTTGAGTGGATATACTGCTTTGGGTATTAGGAAATCGGATGCCACCGGATAGTATCAACTTCCGATTGGTCGGAGTCGAACAAGGCAGGAATCACGATTCGAATAATAAAAATAATAAAGTTGAATTTCTATAGGGCATTTTACGGTTGCAATGGAGTTGATGATAGTAGCACTTAAAATTAACTCCCTTATTTCCAATGCGCATGCCCACAAAAAATTTCCAGTTCCGGATAGTTCAGAATCTTAGCTGTACTAAAGATCATTATGGTTAAACCAACGAATAAATGATAACTGTCTGACATAGTATGTTCATACCAGGAGAATGATTATAGTTTATAATGTTTCAGTGCATTTTACAAAAAATAAAAAAAACTCATGGATTCTTTGTGGCTTTGAACTTCATTGCATTTTGCTATAATCCTGCCATATCTTTCCCCTTGTAACATCATTGTGATGTGCAAAACGTGTGTTACACGGTTTAAAAAGTTAATTTGAAAAAAACCTTTTAATTTAGCATTTCTAATTAATTGAATCGTATCAGAATCGGACAAATGTCATCCCCAAAATCTGGAATCGGCAAGAAGCGTCATGAATACCTATCTTTGCCACTTGTACATGGAAATTTTCTCGATATAATGAAAAGAAGCCGAGAACATACATCTGGCTGCTTCCGTGGTATGAAACCCTGATATTCAATCTCGACCAGTTCAACTTATTGCGATTCTATGGCCTTAAAAACAAGCTTTTTAAAATGTAACAAATAATTTATTTCCATAAAACACAATGTTAAAAATGAAAAAGAGTAAATTTGGAAATAAATCCCAAATAATCCTAAAAACAGAGACATCAATCTTAAGTATTAAAGTTCTGAGCTGAAGTCAAAATTAACCCTAAGGCGTCGATGTTCCTGTGGTGGCCTTATCGTGGTGGTGAAATAACATTCTTTTTTTGAATTACAGTAAAGCAATTCCAGATTTGAATTAACTATAAATCTGTCCAAAAATATTGTCTTTGATGAGCACATTAATTTCAATTGAATCAATAATTTTTACTTAAATAATTTTAATAAGTAAATTCCAATCCAAATGCTATGCTGTGCACGGCAATGAGAATCTAATTACACCAGATACCTTACGATGAGATTATAATAGTTATCTCATCGTTATTTACTGAGAATCTAATTACACCAGATACCTTACGATGAGATTATAATAGTTATTTCATCGTTATTTACTGAGAATCTAATTACACCAGATACCTTACGATGAGATTATAATAGCTATTTCATCGTTATTTACTGAGAAGATACTTATTACTCTTTGAAAAACGTTGATCTGTCCAGGTCATGCTGAATTTTGTTTACGGACTTTGGCTTATCGGATTATGCAAATCGTACTATTTTAACTTTGATGATAATGAAAATATTTGCTATCGTCTGATCACATCAGGAAAAGTTTGATTCTGTAAAATTTTCTAAACCAAATACCTGAAATTTTATCGTTAAATACAAATGATAATTAATGGTTATTAAGCAATATATTATTATTTTACTATTAACTCCATCGAGTAATGTTAAGTTTTTAAACATTATTTCTCATGTTTAGACAATAATACTTGCTTAATGTCCAAGTGCGAGCGTATTAATTCCGTCTCTGCAATACCTTGTTTTTGTTTCCAGTTTATGATGATCCGTTCTAATGACATTAGTTTCGATAAAATATTGTTGAAGAATATAATAACACGAAACACCGAGCCAGTAAAATGTCGCCGAACGACGCGATTATAAATCCAATGCTTGCAAACGAAAACATGTACCGAAAACACAAATTTAGAGTTGGTGATAAAGTTTGAATTTCTTTGACGAAAAAACGTTTGAAAAAGGTTATACTTATAACTGGAGCGAAGAAGTATTTGTTGTTCATAAAGTACTTTTGACAATACCAGTTACATATTCGCTGAAAGACCTATTAATAAACAATATTACTATATACATATATTGCTGAAATTGCAAGATATTGCTAAAAGAGCATTATAAAATCCGAAAAATTGCTTTTGTTTTGGGAACATATATAACAGTTGCAAACTCGACGATTAAACTATTTTAGCTAATTTTAACTCTACAAATTTATTTCATCTTTTACATCCTGTTATATCTTGAAAACTTGCTGCTGATAAAAGTATCAAACTCATAGTCCAGTATCATAGTATTTTTTCAAATTTGCACACAGTAGGGAATGGGCTTATGGAAAGAAAAATTTTGACAGCAAAATTTCAGAACCTTATTTAGTCGAGGAAAATATTAACTGGAACAAACATTGCTATGAGCACTGATGAAATATATCAATAAATAAGTAAAAAATCAGAAGAAATTACTTCGTCATGGTCAGGTTGGAAATTCGAAATGATAAAAGCAGTTTTATTTCACACATCAAAATATTATGTACTTAGCAGTAGTTTGTACGTCGATCTTCCTCAAAAAATTAAGAACAAAAAACGCTGCATAAATGTCAAACACAACGATGACAGATGTTTCCAGTGGTCTATTCTTTCGGCGATGTTTCCCAAAAATCAAAATTCCGATCGCGTCAACATGTATTTTCCGCATATGATCCCAATTTTAACGGTATCAACTTCTCAGTAAATGACAATCATATACCAAAGTTCGAAAAACAAAAAAATGGTATCTCAGTAAATGTTTTCGGACTGGATGAGAAGGAAAATGTTTACCCTTGATATATCTATGAAAATGCTTCGCAAAAGACTTTTTTTCGGGGACATTACTGCTGGGTAAAAACTTTAATGGACTAGTTGGCGGACAGTACAGAAAAAACAGAAACAAGAAATATTTCTGTTATTTTATATAACAGATAAGAATTCCAGTTATCTCCCTTTCGCCTTTTCTGGCAAAGAAATTTAAAAATTCGGCCATTAATTTAGAAAACCTAATTCAAATTCCAATAGATTCGTCAACGTTTGTGTCAACTATTGAAAAGATACAACTGCTCGTTGCATTATTCGATGCCCAATCAGTAGGACCATTGACAAAGCGCACATAATAGTAAATTTTATCAACGATCAGAATATGGACAGCTTTTTCCTGACAGAAACATGGCTAAAAACATCAGGCGACAAACCAAAGTACGCGGATCTGATACCTCCTGGTTAGTCAATCAAGTCATTCCCCCGTCACACCCGCGAAGGTGGAATTGCTATCATTGCAAGGGACTCCATGATCAACCGTCTCAACTACCCTTCAACTTCCAATTTTAATCACACATTGTCTGAACAAGTCCAAACTACACTCACACTGGAACAAAGGTCAGTCCATTATTGTTTCCTCTACCGCCCTCCTCCGAGTAGAAAAAAACAAGCTTACAAAATCTTTTTGGAGCAGTTTCCGAATTTCCTGGAGAATGGAAATTCTATAGGTGGCAACCTAATTATTCTTGGCGATTTCAACTTTCACTGTGGCTATCCTGAAAACACATGCGCACACCTAGATTCCAATTCCTTTTCCCATCTCAAACAGAGTCAGTTAGCCTACCCACCCATAAAAATGGTCACATTTTAGATTGGATTCTTTACAGACCTTTTGATAATATTCTTCAATCCTCCCTGGTGTCCCACGAACTTTTATCAGATCACCTCTGCATTATATGCCATCTTGAGGTATCAGTACCTAACTCTCAATTTTTGTTCACTACTAAGACAAACCTCCGTATAATAAATAGAACCAAACTAATGCACGACATCCAACCATGCCTAATAACTAGCTTACCTACTACAGCAGAACAACTTAATAACTGCCTGCGTTCCAGCTGCAAAGAGCTATTTGAGATTACTAACAAGCTACTGTCAAGGAACAAATGTACACCACTTCCAGCTACCTGCTCTCGAGTCTACCTTCCGGACCTGTTTGCAAATTTCTTCCGTGACAAAGTACAAACCATCAGAGATAAACTTGACAACACAATTTCAGTTGACTCGTCATCACCATACAGTGGCGATACAGAGATTTAGCGGCAACCATTAGCAGCATTTGAACCTGTCTCTATGGATTTAGTAAATACAATCGTGATGAAGAGTGAACCAAAATCATGTGAACTGGATCAGATTCCGTCGTCACTGCTGATAGAGTGCTTGCATAGAATATTGCCTTCATTAACTTATATTATTAATTCGTCTCTCTCATCTGCGGAGTATCCATCATTTTACAAAACTGCCATTGTAAAACCTCTACTGAAGAACCAACACTTGACCATAATTACCTAAAGAACTACCGCCCAGTTTATAATCTCTCATTTATGTCAAAAATCTTAGAAAAAGTTGTTCTATCCCAACTTTTATTTCATCTGAATTCAAGCAATCCTTTTAGCAATATCCAGTCTGCATATCGCCCTCGCCACAGTACTGAAACTGATCTTCTGAAAGTAGTCAACGACCTTCACTCTGCTTTGGTTGGCGGAAAGACTATAGTTCTCACTCTCCTTGAATTGTCTGCAACATTTGACACTAAAGACCACGATATATTACTTCACCGTCTCCAGCATGTATCACGATACAGCTTTTCTGTGGTTCAAGTCCTACTTGGTCAACAGAATACAAATTGTGTCCGCAAATGGAAAACACTCCAGCCCAGTTGATTTATGCTATGGTTTTCCACAGTGGTCTGGTTTTGGACCTGTTTTCTTTATTCTGTACACTTAGTCACTTTCAAGTGTCATAGATCATCATTCAGTGTCTCACCAACTGTATGCTGATGACATCCAAATATGCAAAGCTAGCCATCCAGCTGAAGTTGAAGCTACTATCCAAGGCATAAATAGGTGCATTTCTGATGTGAAATCATGGATGAAATGTAACAAGCTGCAGATGAATGATGATAAATCTGAAGCCATCCTGATTACTAAACAAAAAGTTTCTCATTTACATCCTTTACCTCAGACAATAAATATCAGCAACACCAACATTAAATTCAAGCAGTCAGTAAGAAACCTCAGTGTCACTATTGACAGTACTCTCTCATTGCATCAACATATTATGAACATAAGCCGGGCTGCATATCTTGAGCCGAGAAATCAGCTTCTTTCACAAGTATCTGTCAGTTGATGCCACTAAAACACTTGTATTTTCCTTAGTACTTTCAAGACTAGACTATTTTAATTCAATTTTGTCTGGCTCATCTCTGTATCTACTTTACAAACTTCAAACAGTTCAAAACACTGCTGTTCAGATCATCCTTAGAGTGCCACGATCAGAGCATGCCTCTCCGCTGCTCTGTACCCTACACTGGATATCCATACGATCCAGAATTAAACACAAAATTTGCTCTCTGTGCTATGTTTCACTGACGGGCTCCAGTCCAATATACATATCTGACCTCACCCATGTGTAAGTACCTGCAATATTCTTAAGTTCCTCTTCTGATACTCGTAGTCTCAATATTTCCACTATCAAATCATATGGACAACGTTCTTTCGCATACCAGGGCCTAGCAATGTTGAACGAATTTCCCGCTGCACTTAGGCACACATACACAGTGATCTCATTCAGGAGCGCCCTTAAAACTCTTCTATTACAACTGCAAGAACAGTCATAAAGACTTAATAATGTATCCTTTTAACGTATCCTTACCTTAAACATTTACAGCGTGTTTTTCTGTTTCTAATTTTAGTGGTGTTTGTTTTTGTTTTTGTAATCATTTCATTATATGTTTTTTGTTCTTTATAAGCGTTGTCAAATGTTGTGAAGCGCTTAGAGCTTCTAAAGATTAGGTGCTATATAAAGATTTCTTTATTATTATTATTATTATTATTATTATTATTATTATTATTATTATTATTATTATTATTATTATTATTATTATTATTATTATTATTATTATTATTATTATTATTATTATTATTATTATTATTATTATTATTATTATTATTATTATTATTATTATTATTATTATTATAATAGATATCTGCACCGCATTACTAACAATGAAAGACTGGATGAGCATCTGTACTACCGCGTCAACGTTCAAAAACTAAATATGCCTAACGAAAAAGAAAAAATATTGAAATTTAAAAATTATAATCATAAACTAAGAATTCCTTTCGTTATTTTTTTTTACCGATTTCGAGTGTCTGCTCGTTCACGTAGCTGAATCAGAAAATGATCCGAACAAATCAAGTGCCAGAAAAATACAACAGCATCTTCCTTGAGGAGTAGCTTATAAAGTAGCTTGTTGCGATAGCGATAAATTTTCATCTCCGACAAAGGGACATTCCTGCCGTTTGGTTACTAAGCCAACAACAAAACAAAACAAACTACAAAATTAAATAGACGAAGTTAATAAAATTTCTAACTTCGAACAGCTCCGATGAGAATAATCTCTAAATAACAACTCGACTTTGATTAAGCAGTTCATTTTAATATTTGTGAATAGTTCCTGGCGAACTCCAACGGAGTTTTTAAGATTCGAGATCAGTCATATGACCGGCCAGTTTCGCGGAGCAGCTCATAACAGTTGCAATTTAACATTTCATGCTCCAGAATCATATTCTCGTGATTTTACATAATTTTCTTTTATGAAAAGTATATGTCAGTGACCCTCGGCAAATTACGCTTTATTGACAGCATACAATTTATGTAGCACTTTTAATAATTTGCGAAGCTGCTTCGGTGAAAGCTATATCGATTTGAAAAAGGGTATCTTTCCTTTTGAGTATCTTGACGATTGGAGCAAATTTAATGAAACTTCTCTACCTGGCAAAGATAAATTTTATTCACAGCTCAAGAATGAAAACATAAGTGACGACGAGTAATAAATATAATAATAATAATAAATATAATAATAATAATAAATATAATAATAATAATAAATATAATAATAATAATAATAAATATAATAATAATAAATATTTAAAATGTTATGCTAAAAATCTTCCGTCCAGTTGTATTATTTATCTAGATTGTGTTAATTTGTCGAGATAGGTGTAACACAGCCAATTCACTGGATAACTCGGAACCAATTTCTTAAAGAAAATGAAAAAAAATCTTCCGAAAGATATTTCATAATTTTTGGAAGTTGATCCAGACTATCCTTGTTCGTTACACGATCTACATAACGACTATCCGTTTTGCGCAGAATCGATGACGATTGATTATTTGTTATTATTATCGCTCGAACAACGAGCAAGACAACAGCAAAAAATTATATTGTTAATAAGCTAGTTTCAAATTTGTTAGAGAAAAGAAAATAAGTCATGTATTACAAAAATCAAAAGTAAGCAGTAGATGCTGGACTAATTCTGAGAAAAGTCCATCGTGTGCTAAAGTTTAATCAGTCGCGATGGATAGCAGATGATATTAACCTAAATCAGTGGTTCTTAACCTGGGTTCGGTAGAACCCCAGGGGTTCGGTGATTTAGTCTTAGGGGTTCGGCAGAGGATAAGACACACAACTCATATGATTCGTGATGACACGCCTCCCTTGACCATCATTGGCTGCAGGTGATCACGCAACATCGTTTGGCCTATCTGTGCTGCAGGAAATTTGGTGCACCCAGTAGTCGACTTGTGACTGTCGTGATGGTAAGTCGTGTGATTTCTTTCTTAATATTTTAATCCCATCATACTAACTATGTCGAGCAAGAAAAAAAAAAGAAAGTGGTCGGATGAATATGTACAATATGGATTCATATGTATAATAGAACATGATGGGAGTCAGCGTCCTGACTGCATTATTTGCAATGCCAAGTTGAGCAATTCTAGTCTAGCACCGGCAAAAGTAAGAGAACACTTCCTTAAGCTGCATGGAGATGGAAAATACAAGAACACAATGCTCGCTGAATTCAAGGTGAAAAGAGCCAGATTCGATGAAAAGGCTACTTTGCCTGTTCTCAGCTTTGTACTCTTCAACAAACCGATCATCACAGCATCGTACAAAGTTGCTTACCTGATCGCAAAGCAGGACAAACCACACACCATTGGTGAAACACCCATAAAACCAGCTGTGTTGAAGATGGCGAATATCATGCCGGGAAAAGCGGCTGAAGTTAAGTCATCCCAAATTCCTCTTTCAAATGACACCATCAGCGACAGAATAGAGGATATGAGCAAAGACATCTTGGCTCAGGTAGTTGCAGATCTGATTTCAATCCCTGCAAAATTCAGCCTTCAACTCGACGAGACCACAGACGTTTCCAATCTAAGCCAGCTTGCTGTATTCGTGCGCTATGTGAAAGGCGACTTGATAAAGGAAGATTTTTTAATTTTGTAAGCCTCTTACAACAAGACAGCCGATATGAAGAAACTAGTGAATGACTTCTTCAAAAACAACAATCTTTCGTGGGATATGGTTTCTGCAGTTTGTTCGGACAGAGCTCCAGTCATGCTGGGAAGAAAGTCTGGTTTTGGTGCGCTAGTTAAAGCTGATGCACCACACATCATTGTTATGCATTGTATTCTGCACAAACATGCATTGGCAACAAAAACCTTACCTCCAACACTGGCAGAAGTATTAAAAATTGTAGTGGAATGCGTGAAGTATGTGCGAAACATTGCTCTGAGGCACCCTATCTTCAGTGAGCTGTGTAAAGAAATGGGCTCTGAATTCGAGGTACGTTTGTACCATTCTAACTTTCGGTGGTTATCCCGGGGACAGGTGCTGAATCGTGTGTTTGCTCTAGTGTTTAATTAGCCCTGTTTTTGCAAGATCACCAACATTTTCGTGCAGATTGCTTCAAAAATTCTGAGTTCATTCTCATTTTAGCGTATATGGCTGCATATCTTCGCAGCTCTCAATCATCTCAATCAACAGATGCAGGGCAGTGGAGTCAACATCATCAAAGCGGACCTGAAGGATTTTAAAAAAGCTACCGTTATGGAAACGACGAATAGAGAACGATAACTTTTTAAACTTTCCCCTGCTAGACGACTGTGTATGTAAGATCCAAGATGTATCTGGAATCGGAGACATTTCTTTACCCGCGAAACTGAAGCAAGCAATTGCCACGCACTTAGATGAGCTTGCAAAGTCTCTCGACGGACACTTCCCTACAAGAGAGTCTTATCCAGCATGGATGAGACAGCCGTTCACGTTTAGTGTTGAGACAACAGATGTCAATGATGAATACCTCGATGAAATCATTGAAATTCAGTAGGGCCAGGTCCAACAGCAACTCTCCAGAGCAACAAGACTCTCAAGGTTATGGTGTCAACAAATAGTAACGTAGCCTGTTATTGCTAAGAAACCTCTGGAGATTTTCATATAGTTTGTTAAAACATACCTTTGCGAGCAATCAGTTTTGAGGATGTTGGACATAAAAAGGAAGAAAAGGAATAGACTGTGTTGCGAAAATGACATGAAAGTTGCACTTGCCAAGGTGAAGCCGCGCATTTCTGAACTGGTCTCTGAAAGGCAACAGCAGAAATCACACTGATTTGCAGTAAATATTCATTATTATGTTTTTGTTTTTGTGTGAAAATCTTGTTTTAATGGTTTGCTCTTTGAACACAGAAATGTTGATGCACGGTTCATTTTGTGCACCAGTAAAATATATACTTATATTTTGAATTTGAAAAAATAATATTTTATTTTTCCAATTAAGAAGGGTTCAGCGAATGCGCATATGAAACTGGTGGGGTTCAGTACATCCAACAAGGTTAGGAACCACTGACCTAAATGCGAAACGTTGTGTCGTGGCTAAAACCGAATTTGAGAAAAACTTTTTCAAGTTAATGAACAACTCAGTGTTTGGTAAGGCTATTTAAAACATACGCAAGAGAGTTTCGATTGAGATTGTTAATGATATAAATCTCAGAAATAAATTAGTTAATAAGTTAATGACGATGGTTTTGTTAGTATGAAAATATTTATTGAAAATCGCAATACAACGACGAAAGACAATTTAAAGTTAAATAAACCAATTTATATCGGTGCAGCTGTACTTAGTACATCAAAATGGCTGATGTACGATCTTCATTATAATTTTACCAAAACAGGTGGCCAGATTCGGTGTTGCTACTTACTGATACAGACTCATATAATATAAAATGTGAAAATGTCTATCAGGATATGTACGATAATAAAGATTTGCTCGATTCATCAGATTATCCAACATGTAATGGATTTCATGATAATTCTAACAAGAAAGGTATTGGAAAAAAATGAAAGATGAGTTTATATTTGTGCCAGTGAGAGAGTTTGTTTGGACCAAGAAGCAAAATGTATGCTGTGATATTAAATGATAATTAAAAAACAAACAAGCAAAAGGTATCCCTCGCGGATAAGTGAAAAAGATGATGCATTTTGATGATTTCAAAGCACCTCGTAACAATAGCGTTGTTTTTTCAAAACTAACGTAATTAGCACTAATCATTATAAACTTGAAACGAATACAATTATAAAATGTGAACTAAGCAATTTCGATGATAAAAGATATTGAAAAGACGGTATTAATACTCTCGCTCTTGGACATCACTTAAGTAATATTGTCTAAGCATCATAAATAATGTTTGAAAATTTAACGTTAGTCGATAGAGTTAATGGCAAAATAACAAATTAATAGTAAATAACCAATAAGTATCATTTGAATTTATGATGAAATTTCAGGCATTTGTTTTAGTAAATTTGAATAAAACTCTCCCTTGTCAGAACAGACAATAACGAGTATTTTCCATATCTCGAAAGTTAACAAATTGCACTATCATTAAAATATGTAAATGTACATAATCAAAAAAGCCAAGGTCGGTTCAGAAAAATCAGAATAGACTTGGACAGATCAAAGAGTTTTGAACAAAAATAGTAAATATTTTAGTAATTAATTAACTATGAAAGAAATGTTTGAGGTGATCGCAAGTTATCTGGCAGAATTAATTGTATGTTATATAATCACGATAATACGTTAACGTGTGTAGAGAGAATATTGATAGGATCAGAAGTATAGCTTTTGTATATACTCATGTTTTAAAAAAGGAAGATAATGACGCTTAAAATTAGTTTAAAATCATTTTTAAGTTGTCGAACATTATATATATATATATATATATATATATATATATATATATATATATATATATATATATATATATATATTGTAATATTGTTTCGTATTTCCTAATGAAATTCCATTTTTGCGTAAATAATATATCATCACTGTACAGTTTCTCCTTATGTTCCAACCGTATATGTCTTAGCAAAATGCCAACACATCAAATCTGGTTGTGTATATCATGCGAGGGGATATTTTAGCATGTGCAGTTTTGTTATTAATTAATTAGAAAACAAGCAGGATAAAACTCCAGCCTGAAAACGCGTATAATGATATTACACACTTCTTTTTTATCTGTAGTCTAATCTCAACTTATAAACACTCATACATTACATCTTTCCATCATGCAGATAATTGATTTCTTCCCTACAGTTCGTGCGGTAGCATTGGAAACAGATTGCTTCCTTAACAAAGATAATTGCACTGGCCCACGCAATTCAGTTGTTATATTCAGCCGCACTGGAAAATCCGTTATATAAACAAGATAAAATAAAATATCAATATTTCTAGATATCATTTATGATAATGTTTTTATAAATCATATATTTTATCTTTTTTGTCACTTCGTTTAGCCTCGACTTTGTAAGCGACTGTCATTGTGACGTGCTATATACTGCCAGCATTAGATTTTTCGCTTTTATGTGTAATATGAAATCAGAAATTTATTTATTCTCGAATTGTTTATAGTATATTGTTTTTGAAACAGAAAATGTTATGCTGTTTTTGGTAACTATGTTATAATTTTTTCAGTACATATTTGTAATGAGTCCAATAGGCCATAATTAGCGCGTTGGATTTTCATGCTTAAGGTCCATGTTCAGAAACCCGTGAAAGGCAAATTGTCTGTGGTGGCGATCTATGGCAAAGTTTATAATTTTTTTGGGAGCCTTGGCTAGAGTCCCATTTTATTTGTGAATAGAAATTAGTATACCTACCCACTACGTTAATACGTTATGGGTATCAGTTTTGTGCACCACAATGGATTTGATATTTGAGGGTTGGTGTGCTAGCTTCTATTCACAAGTAGAGAAAACGCCATCATTATCATCTTAATTGTATATATCATAATGAACTTCACTGTATATAACCATTATCTTCATTGTATATATCATAAACACCTTCATTGTATATATGCATTATCTTCATTGTATACAGTCATAAATGTGACCTCTGAATTTGCTCGGATGTCAAAAGGCGACTTAGGAGTTCACAAAGGTCAAAATGTGCTGTCCCTGATTAAGCTTATATGTGACCTCTGAACTTGCTCAGATGTCAAAAGGCAACCTGAAAGTTCACATAGGTCAAAATGTTCCGTCCGTAGTCAAGTTTATATGTGACCTCTGAAACTTGCTCGAATGTCGAAAGGCAACCTGGGAGTTCATAAGGGTTAAAATGTGCTGTGTAATTCAAATGCTCCTGAACTTATATAAGATGCTAGAAGTTCATATGGAGTTGTGTTGTCAAATATGTTTTGTAAGAATATATTTTTTATAATTTTATAGCAGAAATATTTTTATAAAAAAAATATATCGACTATGTTATCGATAAATGTTATCACATCTGAACTGCCGGCAATTCTCATATCATTTCCAGTCGCGAATAACCATACCGACCCATATTTCGGTGATATATGATAACCTACTTTTTATCATATTAGGTTTTATACCAGTATAAGCTGACTCTGCTTTGATTGAATTAAATCTTTTACAAATTTTTTTAGATCAATTAGATGGTTTATGATAAGACATTGTATATATATATATATATATATATATATATATATATATATATATATATATATATATATATATATATATATAATTTATTTAATAGAACATTTTGTCCAAAAAATAGATGATGATTCTGTTTCAAAGACTGCCTGCCCGACAAGACATATTTTGTTAGAAAATCTTATCATTTTGAGTTAGCAATGGCTGCTGACAAAAGTGTTAACTTACAGCGGTTTTTTTTTTTGGTGGCGAAGAGGGGAAGGAGCGTCTCTGATCTAGGTTCATCACCTATCTTTACTACTACCATAAATTGTGGAGAACTCACAAATGTGTGGCAAATATTTTTCTTCTTTAAGTCATAGTGACCTTGACCATTGAGTCCGAAACTTCCTTACCAACTTGCAAGCCATTCACAAAGCTTGGTGACTGCAACTGGTCAACAACTTGAGATATGCTAACATACCGATGGACTGACGGACATAATAGCGCAAGTTGGGTGCATAAAAAGCTATAAATCCCTACAAAATAAGATACAGCATTAATAATGTAGGAAGTGCAATTCTAGGCACGTTCTTATAACGAATGACTTATTCAATTTTGTCTAATGCGGCGCATACGGAGATTTTATATCTAATTGGTTGAAAAAGATATTTCGGGTAAAGGTACACACAACCTTTCCTATAAATATCCTCAAGATATAGAAGCACTTAAGAAATGCATTTTGTTAGTAAAAAGCTCAACTTCAAAATTTATAGCATAATGAAATGTCTGTGACCATTGATTAACTGCTCATTATGATAAAGATAAGATCTTTATTGGACTTCAAACGATAGGCAATCCTCAAGCATATGTATATACATTCATATTTGATGTAGCATGCGATGCTATCAGAGTTGATATACAATGAATACAAAACTATCACACCCCTGCACCCTCTCCCTTTCTCTCTCTCTCTCTCTCATATATATATATATATATATATATATATATATATATATATATATATATATATATATATATATATATATATATATATATATAAAGAATACAAATCATATGGCGAATAACAACCCTCTCAACCGTACTGGATCCACCAAGGGATCACGTTTGTCAGGGATTAATTAAAATAGATGCAATAAACTGACGACGAACAGTTTCGTACTGTTCGTCGTCAGTTTATTGCATCTATATATATATATATATATATATATATATATATATATATATATATATATATATAATTAATAATTGTTCAAATTAGTGTTAAAGAATGTTGATATGTTACCTTTAAGTGTACATTTGCCAAGTTGAATAAACATTAATTCGTTGCAATCAATACATGTACAACGTGTGATCCTGAAGTTATTAGAGCAAGTTTGAAAGAAACCCCGTTGTAAAAACAACTACAAGACACACAGTAGAAAAACACATTGTCATCCATCCTTCTTCTCTTATGAAAAAACCCCAATGTGTTTTCTTCTGTTTGCATTATCTTTAAAACACCCCTTGTTACTATGGATACTAACAGTGTACAGACCCTTTTGAAGACCAAATTACGACTTATCAAATACAAATTGGTCATCGTAGTATAGATCAGTATACATTGTAGCATGTCCTTGATTACCATTAATAATACAAAACTCTTCAGGGTCATTATTACACAATGCAAATATAAAAGACGGCATGCACTCTCCCTAACTCATGATATTTTTTTATGTATATTTAATGTCATGTATATCATATGGTGGAGATGACCTTGGTCAGTAATTGAGTTTAAAGTCTACCTGAGGTATGTCATATTATTTTGTAAACAGCATATTAAGTAACTAATACTTGTCTATGATCAAGATTATAAGACCATCATTGCTTTGAGGCAAACTTGTTTGCAGATCATATCACTATGAACATTAGATTCGTTTTTCGTTTGCCAAAATCCATCTTTGCAAGGGGAATCAAATCCTTCTTGAAAGTCAACAAAGCAAGGAGATCATTTCCTTTTCCTTACTTTAGGAATGTTAATGAGGGAATGCATATCAAGCATATGATCCATTTTTGAGTATCCAATTGTAGATAATTATCTTACTTTCGTGCACAATATTTTTGTAAAAGGTTTGCAAATATCTTGCTATAGATACTGTACAATAATTCTGTTATAATTAGACTTAGAGTACCGTTGTAAATATGTATCATCTTCCCCTCCAGTCACATATCTGGAACACAACTTCCTAAATTAAATATTACAATTACCAACTTTCGCATAGAGGAGGCATTGCATTTAAGATTGCGTTTACAGATTTTGCGACTAGGACATAGCTAGCAGTAGCCGGATTGATTTCTGTGAGTTCAGAATCCTTATCGTAAAAATGTTACTTCTGACCTCTATACATATTTTACGACAATCATTTTGTCCTTGACTTAAAACTGGGGCGTTCTTATTGATATGTTAATGAAATTTGATATTTAAGTCAACACTTAACTAAAGATAAGCTTTTGATCTCGTGTGATTTATTAAATGTATTTCACCACATTATTTACTCTGGCAACGGAATGGGGCGTTCAAAATGGATAGAATCACATACTTAAGTTCTCCTTTAATAAAGAAATTACACAACAGAAACTTGAAGGCATACATATATAATTACAGCTATTGAAAAATAATAATGCATGCGAAATAATAATGTTAGGGAACCAGGAATACAACTATTCGATACATTCCAGTCACGGCCTTTTAAATTAGTCTCCCTTATTATGTCATACATGTCTGTTTCTCAGAGTTAGACCCCTTGAGTCGGACATGAGCGGTCAGAGAAGCTGTATATGTTTTACATCTGGAGAAAGACCAAGCTGTATACTGTCTAACCCATTTTACGCATATCAATCATATATCAAAATAAAGGGAATTAAAGGTTCTTTGAACAAAACCTACGATATACAATGTCTTTTTAAATAGCCAATATAACTAGTGACGAAACCAAAGGTAATGCCTTTTCTTTAAAATTCTATCCCTATGCTAAATACGAAACTGTAGAGCGCCACCTTAAAACAAATATAAAATGTAGGCAATTATTTTTCTTATTTTCATATTATTATTATGATGTTCTAATTAAAATGGTACATTAACATTGATTTTATTCATGAAAATAATAAGCTAATTATACTTAATTTTGCTCTAGCTTACATAATTTGCCATGAGGCATGTTTGTGTGAGTACAGACCGAATTATGGGGAAATTAGAAGTTTTAGAATATATGAATAAAGTTAACTTAAATTGAGAAATGTTGCATTAAGTAAACGGAATATATAGTAAAAACATTTCTTTTCATTTATCTGCAATTAAATTTAAAAAAAATGATGACAAAGCAAATTTGTTTTCTTCCATATTAAACAATAAGTTAATATTTTACCCTTTGACCTTTATAAATCTCACCTCTACCATCCTTTTTCAAACTGTAAATTTTATTGTTGACATCTCAGGAATAAATATGCCTAGTTTAATGTTCCTGTCTTTCAACATAACACTGGTTGCTATGTTGACAAAATGAAATATACATTTTTTAAATAGCTAATTTTTTATCGTATGTAGAAGGCAGTATTGTTTGAGACTCTGACTCTAAAAAATGCTAATCTCGTGGGGAAATACTGGGCAATTATTCCAAAGGACTGTTTTGATGCTTGCGACTTAAATATTTCAGCCATACAATCAAAATTCAATCATACAATAATAATAATACCTATATGCTATTTATGGTGGCACTCACCAGTTATTATGTACTTTTGAGAGAGTGATGTAAGTAAGGTGCAGTTGTTTGCATTTAAAACATGAACAGTGGAGAGAATGTTGGCATATCTCTATGCTGTTTTCATGTAATGTGGCTGACATTTCTTTGGATATTGTACTTTTGGAAATTGTTAATTATCTTAGCACACTGCTAACTAAAATGATTGCTCCCTTGTGTTCCAAAAATCAACCTGAATTTGTCTAAAGTACACAATCCTTGGCAGCTATTAAAATAGGGAAAATGAACTTTGCCAGACTAGACTATACCAGCTTTTAAAAGTGCAATGAATGAATTACCAAATATAAAAAATGTATAAAAAAGTTATTGGCTCTTTTTTACAATTTACCTCTGAAGTTCTGGAAGTGAAAATGAGCAAGTGGAGCTACCCCTTTTTTGAAAGTTGCACATCTGGTGTAAGGCCAAACTGTATACTCTATAATCCATATTACATCCATCAATCATACACCAAAATAAATTGAATTAAAGGTTCTTTGAACAATGCATAAAATATACAAAGTCTTTTTTTAAATAACCAGTATAACTAGTCAGGAAACTCCGGGAAATTATTTTTCTTTACAATTCTTGCTCTATACTAAACACGAAACTGTAAAGCGCCACCTTAAACTAGAGCTGCTGATTTGGGTATCACGTGTCATTGTCGTTGGGTATCACGTTTCATTTCCTAAAAATAATCCCTCCTTGTATATTAGAAGCAATGGCACTGTTAATATACCACAGGCAAAATATTCATAGTTCTATTTCAATATATATGAATTTGTACGGTACCTTTAGGCTTATGTCTATCTAAGTTGTTCACTGTCGATCGCAACAAAATCCAAAAAGAAGTTTTACAAGGTACGACGTCTATGTCCACCGGTGCGAAAATGATTATATGCACATACAAACTGTTCCAGCTTTTTAAATTTTGATACATTCTCTTTGGAACGATTTATTCCATAAAATAACAATGTAGATGCTAAGCGTCTTGTATTTTATTCCTCTGACCTAAATTCATCTAAGGGAAGGTCGAATTTTCTTTACTTCTACATAGCTTCAAATATCATTTTTATAGTGTTTACGGTTATAATTTTTGTCTTCAATTTAAACCACGGTCTGTTTTCCTAATATACAAATGTGAAATTTGATATTGCCCTATGATCCAATTTCTAGTGCTCTAGTACTTTCTGATAGCGCATGTTATTACAGACTGATGAAGAATATCAAATGAAAGTGTGAAGTGTAATCGATGATAAAAATTCATGTAAAGAGAACGTAAACAGCAACTGAATAAACTTTGGAATGGAGATTTGGTATATTTTCTTACATTGCACACTACAATTTCGCAGTTGCTTTATTCTTAACAAATCTTTAAATAACCAATAGCCAGCCTCCCCTCCTGATGATATTTTTGGGAAATGAGGGAGAAGAGCCAGTTTTGTAAGTAGTTTTAGGACTCACGGTACTAATAATATTGAAAAATGAGTACCAATCTAGAAATGTGAGAATATAAAATAGGGGATATGAGTTTGCCTGGTCAAAATTGTTGATAATGCAAGTAAGACTTTACTAAAAAGAATCTTTGAACAGGTTATCTTAGTTGCAACTGACAAAATCCCCAAGACATTGTTCAAAAGATAAATTTTCAGTATCTTTAAAGACATTAGTTTGGAAGACTCATTATTGAAAACACCTGACTCTTTGGTGTACTATTGAAAGCACATGCTTCATACACGTAGATCAGAAAATGCCGTGACTCAAACTGTTTTCTCTATACAAAATTGGTCACACAAGGATGTGTATATATTGATAAATGTAAGTTTGATCCTGTGCAATCAGAAACTTTAATAAATTAAAGGTTTCATATCAAGGTGATTGCATAAAAATACTATGGGAACTTACCGTAAGTCCTTTGTCAGTGTCTTCACAGCCCTTGACTGGCACCACAACGAGCAAGGGAATAGAGCACAATATATGTCAATGGCCAACATATACGACGACGATAATGACAATAGGAGCAAATGACTGAATGCCAATAAAACCCAAATGATCTGTACACTCTGCATATGCACTGCTAATGCAAACATGATCAGTGATTTAGAAACCAAGGATTCTTTAGTAATTCTACACATCTCGAAATAGGTTATGCCTTACATGGATGTACACATATACATTGCAAATTTAAGAATCAATAAACACATCTCAGCATAATCTTCCCCACATATTCATTGTCCCTGAATGGAAAAAACGAACAATTAAAGATTAAAGAATGAATTACGCGGTACATTTTGACGTATGGCAGAACAAGTTTTACTCGAAAAACAGAATGGTGCGTGTTTAATCGGTAAAATTGCATACTTTAGTGATGTTTAATTAATTTTGATGATTGAAAAAAATGTTAACGCGTACATGCATGACTGCATTGAGTTAAATATTGTTACATGACGACCATAATTTAGGTAACCAGGATTTCAAGAATATATTACTGAATGAAAGTATCTTTCCTTGTATATTAGACTTATGCTTTATCGGAATAAGTCATGGAAAAGAATGTGTCTTAGTGTCAGGCTCTTTGAGTCGAACGGTTATATTGTAAATTTACCAGAAAAAAAGATAAACAATCAATGAACTAAATTTGTCAAGAAAATCCAGCAATATTAGTTTTGTTTAACAAATTCTTAGTGTAGGACCAAAATACTAACTTCAAAGGATACTCAGTGAAATAATTAATAGAACAATTGATTATGCCTAATGTAGGCATTACATTGGGCATATGAAATGCTTTTCTAAGCTCTTCCCTGTCCACAACAACCAGCTACAGGGAAATCTGTTGTACAACACAGGTGCTCGACGCGAGCTTGATGTTAAAAATAAAATAAACCAACAATAATCTTACGGAAAAAGTCACAGAGAGTGACAAAAATACCTCAGATTACCCCCATGACCCTTTCTGACATTGGACCCTCTCAAGGTCCAATGTCAGAAAGGATCATGGGGGTTTATATAGTACCTCTCAAGGTCCAGTGTCAGAAAGGATCATGGGGGTTTATATAGTATGACAGAGAGGGTCCAAGGTCAGAACGGGTCATGGAGGTTTATATAGTATGACAGAGAGGTTCCAATGCCAGAAAGGATCATGGGGTTTATATAGTATGACAGAGAGGGTCCAATGTCAGAAAGGATCATGGGGGTTTATACAGTATGACAGAGAGGGTCCAATGTCTGAAAGAGTCATGGGGGTAATCTGAAGTATTTTTGTCACTCTGTATGACTTTTTCCTTAAGATTATTGTGATTTTTTTTATTCTTAACATCAAGCTCGCTTTGAGCACCTATGTTGTACAACTCATGGCGTTTGTGTTAGCGTCTACATCACCATTGTTGTACAACTCATGGCATTTGTGTAAGTGTCTACAACCGCTATTGCAAGAATAATTACATGGCATATAAACTATTCCAAAATTGTTAACGTCTACCTTTATCAATGCAAGATCAATTACATTGGCATGTAAACTTTTCCAACTTTCCAAATTCTGATATATTGTCTGGCTAATATTTAATGCGTGTAAAGGTCAAGGGTCATATACATTACATAATCGAATTGTTCGTAAAGATTCCACTTCGAGCTCACATTGACACTAAATGCAATAAATATCTATATTGACAACTCACGCCTAAATTTACAATATCTTTATTAATTATATACATCCTGGGATAAGATAAGTCTACAAAGTCTACAAATCTGTACACGTATAGTTTTCAACAATCATCTATGAATAACCACATCCCAGCATAAACATTGTTGTTCCTATCTGAATAGGGTGGTAAGCTCAATGAACACGTTTTTTTAGAGTATTTATCGGTTGGTGATTGTGTGAAATCAGAGTTATATGCTTAAACGACATTGAAAAATCTAATCATTGCTAACAGAATCATCAGCGCGTTTCATTAATTTGCTGCTGCTTTGGGGTAGGTGGATGGAAAGGGAGATGAATCAACGTTATAGAAAACCCACATTCATTTCTACCTTTACAAAGGCATTCACTGTAAAGATGACGCCAGAGATTGATATCACACCATAGGCAGAGTAAATGTATCAAAAATTTTATTGTCAATAATCAAAGAAAATCTGTATAAAATGAGTCCGTCATCATGGTAAAGCCAGCCAAATGTGTCCAATGAGATAAATATTAAACTGTTGGGTATATCTCATATCTATGTTAACTGATCATTTCCTATTAAATTTCTTCTTTCGAGTTATATACCGGTTTTAGTTGTAGCAAAAAAAAAAATACATATCCTGAAGGCAATGCAGTTTTTTCATAAACTGGAAGATGTAAAACAGAGTAGAGCATTTATTTATACAGATAAAACAACTGGCCTAGACAAAATTAGAGAAACTGAAGGTTAATGCAGAAGTCAGACATATTTTGGTGTTGAGTAACATTTTTGCATTCTTGCTGTTTGCTGTAGAAACGCTCTCATTTAGATTTTACTTTTTTGCAGGTCTCAAAGTGCATGGAATTATGATTATTTGGATCAGTCATACTGGATGACCTACCTGCTTGAACCACGTCCAAATATTCAAACTGATCCAAGTGTTCAAGAGATTTTTTTCGACGGACATATACAGTTTCAGTAAGAGTTGTGTTTTGTGATATGTACTTATTAGACGCCACAGTTGAATTGTCTCCCTTCCTGAATAAAATTTGACTTTCTGGACGACCAATATTCTGTGAGGATGGAGAGCTAGCCAAATTTAACGGACACATTGAATTCCAGACAAGTATAATATCTAAAATATGGCCTGAATGGCAACTATAGCTAATTGCATCAAGCTGTTTCAAAATTATCATGGCGGGAATGAGCATGCATTTACAACGTCAACGTCATGTCTGGAATGAGCCTGCATTTCCAACGTCAACGTCATGTCTGTATTGAATCTAACCTTACGTCAAAGTCACCTTGCTTCAAAAATGGCTTTTTGACTGAATAAGTGTATGTGTGAATTTGGGGCTGGAGTACCTAAACTTGTTTTGCTGCGAGCTTGTTTAGATTCTCGGTTCCAATAATTCAAGATTTATGTTTTGAGTTATTATAGCTATCCCGAAATATGAAACTTTTTGACCAAACTGAATTATTCTTTTCAAATTAATTTTTACATTAGACAGTTTTATACATCAAACCTTTAATAAGATTTTCAGTAATATTCACGTATCAAGAAATTGAGTCAATACAATTAGCCAGTTAGATAAACTAGCGTGGAACAACAAAACAATACCATTTATTAAAATATAATTAGAATCAGTTTATCAAGGTACCCGTACTTAAACTATCTTGAAAAGGCGATAAGACACGTATACGTTTTTCGTCTCGGTATCTATGTGAATCTCGTTCAGATTCCAAACCAGTCCGATTATCCATGCACCTATCATACTTTATAATAATAATAATAATAATAATAATAATAATAATAATAATAATAATAATAATAATAATAATAATAATAATAATAATAATTATTATTATAATTATTATTATTATAATTATAATTATAATTATAATATAATAATAATTATAATAATAATATTATTATAAATATTATTATTATTAAATAACATTTAACGATGATAATAATATTATAATAATAATTAATAATAGTAAAATAATAATAAATAATATTAAAAATGACATTTAACGAATAATAATAATAATAATAATAATAATAATAATAATAATAATAATAAAAATAATAATAATAATAATAATAATAATAATAATAATAATAATAATTTTGTATCGTTTGAAGCATGATGAGTATGACAAAAAGTTATAATAGCAAGAAGAACTACTACCTACAATCAAACATGTGGGACAAGGATTTACCTATCAGTATTCTGCTCTCTCTCTCTCTCTCTTTCTCTCTCTCTCTCTCTCTCTCTCTCTCTCTCTCTCTCTCTCTCTCTCTCTCTCTCTCTCTCTCAGAATTTCCCGACTATATTTAGGAACAACAATTTGATAACTCACTGACTACTTATCATCAGCTGGACCTCGAGTGGTCTCCATTTACTCAAACAGGACCCCATTTTTACCAAAATAACAAACGCATGTACTTCTGTAGCTTCAGTTTCGCTAATAGCCATCTGAAACATAAATCAGGTTCATTTTCCTCTTCGCCAATAAGTGCCTTTTGTCACCCTGATGACTATAAAGAGAATGGAGAGCAAATAGAATAGAGGATCACTGTGATCAATACCTTATGATTGATCCATGTCAATGGCAAAGCCTGACCAATAAACATGTCAGCTAATGGAGTAATGTCCTGATTACAATCGTTTTAAGAGCATACTTTTCCATAAATCTTTTTTAATTTTCACTATTGTTATAAATAAACTATTTGCTGAATTTAATAAAACTGGTTTCTGCTATGCTTTGCTACCTTAAGACCAAAATATTAATTCTCTCTCTCTCTCTCTCACACACACACACACACACACACACACACACACACACACACACACAAGTCCACTGGTTCAATTCTTGAATATCTAACCTTCACAAACATGTGTTAGATTGAAATTTAAATTTTAATTATTACCCCCACCACTTCTCTCTTAAAGACATGCACCCATTTCAGGATTCTAGGCGTCCTTAAATTTTGCCAAACTGTAAGTGACTACGAAAAACTGAAGTTTAGTTTCAAAACTGTGCCAATAAATCTAAATTCTATCATGAGAAAAATTGTGACATACGATCATTAGTTTTCAAAAACTAGCACTGAAATAAATATTGTAATAAACCTTAATTTTAGGAAAGGTTATCATATTTTCTTAACTTTGTCTTTACTGTACACGTTTTTTATATAAAAAAAACAAAAACAGCAAAAAAAGATCATCATACATAATTACAATATTTAGCAATAAAGTAAGATTTCTTATTAACTGATCTGGGTTCATTTGATTTCAGAAGGTGACGGAGATAGATGCAGGTATTGTTTAATGCAGGCATTGCGTAAAGCCAACATTTGTTATTCATGTTTTGATGATTGCGACTTTGTAAAGTTTTGACACACAGTAAAAGGAAGCGGAAATTTCAGGCAATGCATACTGACAGAAATGGACTTGGAAAGAAAAGGTGTATGAATGCATTTCAATCCTGTGAGATTTAAGATAAAATAAAATAAGATAAGATAAGATAAGATAAGATAAGATAAGATAAGATAAGATAAGATAAGATAAGATAATATAAGATAAGATAAGATAAGATAAGATAAGATAAGATAAGATAAGATAAGATAAGATGAGATGAGATGAGATGAGATGAGATGAGATGAGATGAGATGAGATGACATGAGATGACATGAGATGACATGAGATTAGCTAAGAATCAAGATATAAGACAAGAATTAGGAAAGAGCTAAGAAGATAAGACAAGATAAGATCAGATTCTATATTTGAAACTATTAATAATGATTTTAAATGGTTTTATAAGGCCTGCATTAAAAACTGTTTGGAAAATGGTTTTGCCAATTTTTGTTTTCTCTCTTTCTTTCTCTCTCTCTCTCTCTCTCTCTCTCTCTCTCTCTCTCTCTCTCTCTCTCTCTCTCTCTCTCTCTCTCTCTCTCTCTGATCATACACACACACACACACACACACGTACACTTCTGTTATGACACATTCCGTAGGTGTACTTTTCTGTCCATATGTTTATTAGTCAAAACAAAATTCAGTTATAGTGAAGATAAACTCAACACATAATACATCTTTACAAACAAACACACTTTGTAATGAATGGGCTCTAGACTGAATGAAACAGGTAATGAAACATGGATTCCGTTTTATGAGCACAACTCAAGAGGAACCATGGACCGATAATGGGGATTCTGATCGCTCGACGTAGACAACTGTTCTCAGTCAAGATACATCAGACTAGATCCTGAAATGTAATGTACTTTGAAAATAAACCCAAACATATTACTTGTCCATCTTTTCTCCATTTCAGCTTGCTTGCGAAAATCCACTCTAGGTCTACGATCTGTCTAGAAATAAGTTCGACAATGCCGTCCAAAATCTATGCCATACAATATATATTATCAAGCGACTAGATATCAAGGTAGCGTTAGATTCGTATGCAGATCCAGCAATGAGAGAGGTGCATTCGCATTGGGTTATAAGAATGGAGGACGCGGATATTAGCTTATCTATCATCGTTGTTGAAATATTTGAAATAGGCCTTGTTCTTCCCACTGTAGCTTTTAACTTCCTGTCCTGGACTGTTCGGTAATGTTATATTTCTGAAATGTATGAACACAAAGAAGGAAATTATAATTTAAATAGATACTTGTTTACAAGAACAATTCCCTGCAAGACTTGAGAAAATAAAATTGATGAACATTTAGCAATATCTTAACTACGTAGTTTCCATATCTGATAGTTTAAAACAGAAGTATACTTTTCATTTCTTCAGAAAACTATAACGTGTTCATGGAACACGAATGTCCCAGCCTATGAACTGACATAAAAAATAAATTTGACGGACGGGTTAGAGTACTGCTCTTTACCTAAACACATTCATAATTGTAGCATAAAAAGATAATGTAGGAGTTATCCTTCTTTGACAAAAGACATCCAGACAGAAAAATTTTAATTAAAAATAGGACCTGAAAAAACACACACACACAAACACAAACACATGTGTGTATGTGTGCATTATCTTGTCATGCCTCACAATCATAAAGGTTCATATGCAAAGAGGACAAGACGGAATAATCCATGATGCTGGTTAAAGCTAATCAGCAAGACTGTTCAGAAATAATTGTTTTCCTTAGATTCTTTTCTGAACAATCCTTTGCACTTGTTCATGACTGTCATTGCTAATTTTTTTCAATATAATTTTTTCTATATTTCTATTATTATCATTTCTATAATGAAATAAAGATAAATAATGGCTTGCTCTTACCCAGTCTTTACAAAATGTCCATTCAATTCCATCATATAGCCGCTCATCTTTCTGTCTTCATCAGTAAATTTATACCTTGAATGCACCACAAACGGGGTACCAAATAAATAGAAGATACATCGTCCCTGCTCTATCCCTGTGAACAATAAAATACAGTTCCTGAAGACTTGGATCACATCATTTTCACAGGAATAAAATTGAAATAATTCTAAAGAAGAGATAACTCGAACATCTTTATTAAACAAACTCTAGTCCAAATATGCCATTATATAAAGGTCCCTAAATTCCGTATCTTATAATTGATTTGCAAGGCAGGGAGCTTGAGGGCAGATGGTCTCCGGGTTGATCGTTAATATTGCAGAGGTCGACACGATGGTGAGCCGCCTGATCAAATCTCAGTTTCAAGATTTTTGACCCAGTCTCATACTACAGCCAGAATTATCAATTTAAAATTGGTGGGAGCTAGACTTGATAAGAAAGACGATATCAAATAGAAAAAAAAACAGTGATGGGCACCAGGCTAGAGGAGAAAGATGGTAGAAAATGGAGACATTAGCGCCTGGGACTAGGCCATATGAGAAAAATGATATCAAATGGAGACAACCGTGATGGAAACGAGGCTAGAGAAAAAAGACAATATTAAATGGAGACAATAGTGAAGGGAACTAGGCTAGACGAGAAAGGCGATATCAAATGGAGACAAAATAGTAATGGGTAAACGGCTACATGAGAAATGTATGTCCTTGCTTGACAAGGTTAAAATTGGCAGACAAAAATTTTGGTATGGATCTTTAGTTACAAGAACAATTAGACATAGTGCATGGAACAGCAATAGTTAGATACTTTCTATTAACTAATAACGTCTATTGCTATTTTTTGGATCTGCTATTACAGAAAGGAACATGCAACAATTTCAACGTGAGGACTAAAGTTTGGATTGCATTGTTATTATACAAGTGTTCAGCTTACACACATACATTCCCTTTCTAGGTAGCCATAGTTCTAATAATTCAGCGTAATTTTATCTCCGAATTAGCTTTATTGTGAGCTATTCTAGCCGCCTCGAAATTGCAAACAGTCACGTTAAACAGAGAGTCAAGCAGACTTCTAAATGCATAAAGAAATGTTAAACATAAACTCTAGGAGTCTTCCGAGTGCATACATCCATGATGAACATCGGCAAGCAGACTTGTAAACGCATACGGTCATGTTAAACATATACTCCAGCAGACTTCTGAGTGCATACAGCCATGTTAAATCCAGAGTTTGATCTCCTGATGTTAAGATGGGGAGAAACTTAGCATGGAATTACAGTCCAAAAGTGGTGGTTGATGTTTAGATTTAAGCCATGGTTAGAAATGCCCCACGTTTGGCAAAACTTTACCCAATGTTTAATTGCCAACAGACTTCCAAAATGTAAATAATCTAAAATACCAATACCAAACATAGCTAAAATCCATTGAATCTTCAGATTTTCAAAGATATCGACCATTAAATTATATGTGTATGTGAGCAAGATTAAGTGGAGGGACTTACAATTAGCTTAATAAAATTACAGAGGAACATAATTTGTTAAGTAAATCTGGGAATAAAACTTATAAACATTTGCATAAAACATATCACACAGAACAGCAACTGTTTTGTTATTGACCCAAATTAGATGTGTTACATGTGCTATGGAAAGTGATAGCAAATTCACTGGGGCACAGAACTGTCATCTTAAATTCTTATGACTTTAAAATGAAGATAAACTTAAATGGCCTTACATTGACAAACGTACTCCACGGAGATTGGAATCCAGGTCTGCTGGTAAACGGCAACTATCGCCTTGCCTGCACACACCAGCCTATATTTCTGTACAACTAAGCAACGCATCACCCAAAAAATGATGGGAAGGAATCGGTGTTGTATTCACTCGATTGTAGCAGACACTCGCATAACGACCTATGTTTATATATATATATATATATATATATATATATATATATATATATATATACTCTCGCATGACGATCTATATATATATATATATATATATATATATATATATATATATATATATATATATATATATATATAGACTCGCATGACGATCTATCTATCTATCTATCTATATATATATATATATATATATATATATATATATAGATATATATATATATATATATATATATATATATATATATATATATATATATATATATATATATATATATAACTCACTTTTCTCTCACTAGAAGTAGCGATAACAATATTTCTAAAATGGCATAGCGGTCACAGTGGAGGCTTAATTATCGTCATTTTATTGGAATCCATCCACAAATGAAGAGAAGCTTTAATTTTGAAATCTCTATGTCTATATTACTATCCATTTAAGAGGTAACACAAGTTTCAAGATTGTCACCGTTGCAGCAATGTCGCAATACTAATGAGTTTCATTTTCCTAAGTCAACTGCATATTAAAAGAAGCTTTTCTGTTTAAACTCCTTGTCCATACCGGCACGCGTTATCTTGTAGGAGATGTAGGAAGAACACAGTTTTAAAGATGGTCACTAAAGCCCCCATATAATATATTAAGACAGCTCTACCTTTTAAATTAGGTGCTTTAACGTAGCTTTAAACAATTTTTCAGTCATATCGCTACGATGTCTGAAGTGTGGCAGTTTATAGTGATGTCTAGCATTTGGGCATAATTCTACAGATATGTAGCATGATGTCCCACCCAGTCTCATTATCCTGACACCAGGCCGACAATTCCTAACACTAACTTCTTAATGCTGAGCGTCAAGCGAGGCAGCTATTAGTACCATTTTTGTAAGTCTTTGGTATGACTCGACCGGGGATTGAACCCACAACCTCCCGCATCCGAGGCGGACGCTCTAACCACTAGGCCACCTGATCGGTTAAATTAGGACAAACTAAACTAAAACCGCAAATAGTAGGAGTTGCAATGACAAACGTTCAAATCATCTATCATGCATGCCCTGTAGGATGTAAGATTAGCGAGATTACTTTGGGACCGACCATAATACGTTTTGTTTTAGTGAAAACACAATGTCGCCATGGCTCATCTTTTAGGAGACAGCGATAAAAATATTTGGCTACAATATTGGTAGTCATATTGGCACCATTTTCATTTAGTACCAACAAGACATCATAAATCTTTCACTGACAGCCCCATGTAGATACGACCGTCCATTTTGTAACAATAGCAAAAACAAAAGATTCAAGACATCAACATTATTATCATTTAGTGCAACTAGACATCATACGAATCCCTTTAGTAAAAACTCAATGTCTAAATTTAGGGCAACTAGACATCATACGAATCCCTTTAGTAAAAACTCAATGTCTAAATTTAGGGCAACTAGACATCATACGAATCCCTTTAGTAAAAACTCAATGTCTAAATTTTGGGCAACTAGACATCTTACGAATCCCTTTAGTAAAAACTCAATGTCTAAATTTAGGGCAACTAGACATCATACGAATCACTTTAGTCAAAACTCAATGTCTAAATTTAGGGTAGCTAGACATCATACGAATCCCTTTAGTAAAAACTCAATGTCTAAATTTAGGGCAACTAGACAAAACTGAATGTTAGGTCTGTATCAATTTCGTCATAACTAACAAAACATGATAAGAAGTATTTTAACGAAAACTTCATGAGAAGAAAAAAATTTACTTTCAAGTTGACAGCCCTTGCGGTCATATTGGATGTAAATTCAGCACCATTTTCATTTTGTAACACATAAACAGTCTTGTACTAATTTTTCCCATGCGGTTATTTAGGTTTTGCCAAAACGGACAGTAACGTTTCGTCCATCAAGAGAAATAAGAGACAGGATAACTTTGGCCGTGATTGCCAAGTGTCCTTTTTATTAAGAAATCTGTAGTGTGCTCAAATATGGACATCCGTACATTTCTATACGCAAATATATGGTATATTTAAAACTCTTAATATTGACATAATATCTTTGTAAGTTCCTGCATTAAAATATGTAGATATAGAAAGCATATTAACATGAACACTTTGAACAAAAGCTAAAATAAGAAAAATGACAGGTTTATCACCTTGTGACCTGATAAATGTTTTGATTAAACTCTCTGAGAGAGAGAGAGAGAGAGAGAGAGAGAGAGAGAGAGAGAGAGAGAGAGAGAGAGAGAGAGAGAGAGAGAGAGAGAGAGAGAGAGAGAGAGAGAGAGAGAGAGAGAGAGAGAGCTACTTCTGGATAACTTTTAAGCAATCCAGCTGTGTTTTCTGGACCATGCCAGTTGAAATACTCATACAGGATGAGATCTGAAATGAAAAGAAAAAAATCTAAATATACACCGTGGTATGTTTATCGGGCTTGACCAAAGGTGCTTATTCTGACTATTAATTAATTAGACAGAAGTATGCTGATGCGCTGAAATGGGAATAAAGGTACTTGAGAGATACGTATTTGTTTGGAATGCACAATCTGTAATGAGTTAACTGCAAATAGGCACAAGAAACATAAATGTTCGCATCCACATTTTGTTACCTTTTTAAGTTTTGGGAAAACAATTTTCTAAGCTTGAAGACTTTACATATTTACGAGATGAAACACACCATGTTTATATTTTCAAAATGCTAAGCAGATAAAAGGTTCTCAGATTCATCAGCTCAATGGTCGAAAATGTTGTCGAGAGAAAAGAACATCTGTCTGTCGGCCTGTCTGTCTCCATTTATACATTAATGCATTATTGGATATATTCATTTTTTAATTAAGAACCATAATAAGTCATACCATCAAATATGCCTCCAGCCTCAGTAAGACATAACATCAGCTTTACATATATATTGGATATTTAAAAAAAAACTATACAATTATTTCTGTATAGCTATTGTTACTGACGAAAGCTTACATAAATCTACTGCATTCATGCATACTGCACACAAAGTAAACAAAGGTTTGCAATACTGTAATAAGATTTCAAACAAAATATACTCAGAATTTACAAAATGCTATGCCTAAAACACATACACTGTATATGCATCTGTATACTTAACTATTGGCCTACTGACCTATATACTTACATACAGAATCTTATGTCATGTTTAACTGGTAGGAAGATGTTTTACTGACCTGGCATTTTAATAGGAAGGGGAGTCAAATTCATAGCAAAGTTCAATGTCCACGGCCAATCCTTTCTTGAAGTAGATCTTGTTACAATACACTTACAAAGACACGACAGGCACTTAAGCAAACGTCAAGTGGAACGGAATATTAAAACAAAGGAAGTCACATCTTATTTCGAACGAAGATCAAAAGACAACAAAAATCACCCACTTCAAATGACGTCTTTCTCAAAGGACCTGGGTGTGAAATTAAACGGAAGGGAAGAGATATCTGGGGCGAAACTGGAGAAAAAGAAATAGATCCAAACACCAAAATTACTCAGAAAACGAAGCTCATTACTCGACAACGGACATGCCTTGACTTCAACAGTCATGTATATTTCTAACAATAATGAACACTTGTTTATTGACTCTATTTCTCTCATTCTGAGTAGGCGTAGAAAGGCTACGACAGGCAGTAAGTACATGTTTGAATCACAAATTACCTTACCTGCTTCTGGTTTTTTCGTTATTAGGTACGTCATTCATAAGACGAAGAAAATGAGTTTGGTTTAACTTTACCCAAATTTTGTTATCTTTTATTGCAATAACAAACGTGATTATGCTAACCTTCAGACGTACAGTGCTAAGTCTATTGATTGGAACTCAATTCTCACATGTCCTGCTGTCCTGATAAAATTATATTTTTAGCTTAACAAAAATGTGTCATAAATGTGTCATTCGTCATTTTAAGTTGTCCTATCGGGACTTTATAAATGGGAAGGGAAAGGGAAATAACTTAGCTTCAATAGCTTATTGCAATCGTTTTAAAATCTTTTAGTCAGGTTTGTGGAACCATTTGCTAAATCTTCATTTCATAGGATGAGTTATTTTGCAAGTAGCCAGGTTATTGCAACTTCAGTTACTACTTATTTTTGTTAAAACGTGCCAGAATTTGGGCCACTCTTTATGATGCATTTAGAAGGAACTTGGTAGTGTAACAGTAAAGTACAGTATGGGAAATTTTCTTTCAGGAAACGTGGTTGCCTTATAGAAAGTGGTTATTGTGTTGGATTTCTATGAATGATAATCCAGTTTTATTTCCAGACCGGATCGACTGTTATGTTGGATTTCTATGAATGAGAATATAGTTTTATATTCAGACCGGGTCGACTGTTATGTTGGACTTTTATGAATGAGAATATAGTTTGATTTCCAGACAGGATCAACTGTTATGTTGAATTTCTACGAATGAGAATCGAGTTTGATTTCCAGACTGGATCGACTGTTATGTTGGTTTTGTATAAATGAGATTCGAGTTTGATTTCCAGACCAGGTCGACTGTTATGTTGGATTTCTATGAATGAGAATAGAGTCTGATTTCCAGACCGGATCGACTGGTACTTATGTTGTGTCCTTTGGACAGGAACTTTAGTTTTATAGCCAGCAGAACATTTCAGAGTCTCTTCGCAATACTCCTTAATAAAGGCTTAACCCAGCCAAAGGAAACTCTTGTGCGTCTTTGTTGTACACAAATAATTAGTGGTAAGCCATAGGACTCCTGCACAGAAGTAACCGTGTTCAGTTCCCAGGCCAGATTGGCGTGTTATGTCATGAGACAAGACGCTTTGCTTTCATTGACTAACAAAATCCTCTACTAAAACACGTCTAACTACACATAGCTAAACCCAACTGGAATACTGTGCGTTTCTCATATATTACAATAACGACTTTCGTGCACAAATCATCAAACGGAATTTAAACAGACCCACCTAATAAACAAGGCAGTTTGTCACATAGCCGCAGCTTGGTGGCTTGTTATACTGTCTTTGCAACAGTACAATGGTAGAAGAGCAAACGTTTGGTTCGTTCTCCGTAGTGAGTAAACAGGCTACCAATGGTTGTAGTAGAGTCCTGTGCACTAGCCAGTTTAGTATCCCAGAGGTCGGATCGTGCTCTCTGTGAGCAGAGAATGAGGCATAACACTAAGTCATTTATACATCAGGTCTTTACCACTGAGACAGGGAATTCAAATTTGATTTGGCTTGACTTGGCTTGCAAAGATATCTTCTTCTTGAAAGGTCAAGGTTCCATGTAGGAATCTTAGTGTAAGTGAGAGTAATATGCAAATTTATGCCGATGATATGGTTAAAGAAACACTGCATTTATATATTCGCAAATCACATATAAGTACCGAAACAGTGCTCTGTATTTCATGGTAGAGTGTACAATGAGAGAATTTAACCATCTGGTGAACCTGACTTGTATTCGTCAACCGGCACGCGAGACCATCTAACGCACGTTTCATCTATTTCTTTACTTACATCTGATGTGAATTAGGGATAATGTTTCCCACTTGGTAACTTAAATATTATGTTAAAATCCATTGCCGGTAAAAATATATCAACATACAAGTACACATAATATCATAACATACATACATACATACATACATACATACATACATACATACATACATACATACATACATACATACATACATACATACATACATACATACATACATACATACATACATACATACATACATACATACATACATACATACATACATACATACATACATACATTCTCATACACACTGGTTACATAAAAGCCATGCTTCAAGCTGACAATATTACATTCTCATACACACTGGTTACATAGAAGCCACGCTTCACGCTGACAATATTACATTCTCATACACACTGGTTACATAAAAGCCATGCTTTACTCTGATAATATTACATTTTCATACACACTGGTTATATAAAAGCCACGCTACAAGCTGATAATATTACATTCTCATATACACTTGTTACATAAAACCATGCTTCAAGCTGATAATATTACATTCTCATACACACTGGTTACATAAAACCCATGCTACAAGCTGATAATATTACATTCTCATACAAACTGGTTTTATAAAAGCCATGCTTCAAGCTGACAATATTACATTCTCAATCACACTGGTTACATAAAAGCCATGCTTCAAGCTGACAATATTGCATTCTCATACACACTGGTTACATAAAACCCATGCTACAAGCTGACAATATTACATTCTCATACACACTGGTTTCATAAAAGCCATGTTTCAAGCTGATAATATGATATATCGAGAAATATTTAACATTAGAGCTACCTTTCATTTTCAGAAAAAAAAACATTTGCATCTTTTAGAAGTTATAAACGTAATTTAATGATTGGACGAAGACAACACGCTTAAGCTGAAAGAGTTTACAAATTATGTCTGATAGAAAATATCCGGTGTGTTGAAGATGAGTGTCATTCTGCATGTATATATTACACCATTTTAGGACGGAAATATATCTACGAGATTATAATTAACACTTCAATACATACATTTATAAATTTAATGTTCAACCAGAAAATCAGTATCGAGATCAACACCTAAACACGTGCATTTTACTACACGGTTTATGTCGCACTGTATATTAAACTCTGTTTTTATGTTATTGTTATTCAATATTGGAAAGAAGCCAAGAGTACTCAATACATTTTCTGTTCTGTTCCATATTGAATTAAAAACAATCTTGCTCTTTGATATCATTACCAACGCCACTAGTCTGATAAAATATGCTCCTCCGCACAGATTACGTTAGATACATTAACTCGTCTGCAGTGTTTGCATGCCTCCTTTCATCTTTATAACATTACACTCTTAATCTCTGATAATATTATTTACACTATTGGTCTCGGATAAAATTGCATACACGCATGCTAAAGGAGTAAATTGCAAACACGCATGGTCCAGTGTACAATACATTCTTTGTCTCTTGTAACCCCATCTTTGTCTTTGGTAACATTAGTAGTTATATGTAACACTTGATACCTAAATGGAATTGTACAGGCTTTATAGGCCAGGGACGATTGAAAGCCAAATGGGAATTTAACATGAGCCTTTGGGACTCGCTAGATCTAAAGGGAAAATGAAACATGGTGGGACTGTCTACATCCAACCGGGAATTGAATATCGAGAGACTGATTGTCTAGAGCCAAACGGGAATTGAGCATGGGCTTTTGGAAATGTTTAATTTCAAGAGGAATTGAATGGTGAGCCTGACTAGATCCCAACGGGAATTGAACATAGCAAACACAACATAGACATATATCTACAGACTCTTATACATACGCAAACAAGCAAACGCTTATACAACATAAATACAAAATAGTTTTTGTCAATATCGTAAGGATATTTTCTAGGTTTGTGAGAAATGGTGAAACACTAGTATCTATTTTTAAATAAAACTAGTATACAGAAAAAGACAAGTCTATATTTATAGCCTCAAAATGTCAAGCCTCACTGACGTCAAGGTAATGGACACTGAATAACAATTGGCAATAGTGTCGCAAGTAACTGAGTTCAATCGGGCAGCTATTGAGTAACAGCTTTGATGCTGTTGTTGTTGTTGGGCTTAACGCCATTTTTCAGCACACGATAGGCTATTCATGGCGGCCAGTATTAATGGTGGAGGAAGAAACCGGGAAATCACCGGAAAGAACCACCGATCCACGAGAAGCTACTGGCAAGCTTTGTCACATATCCACATTCGCTGAATCCTGGACTCGAACCCACGCAGACAGAGGTGAGATGGCAGTGATCCGTAACGGACAGCGCATTAGACCACTAGGCCACTCAGGGCCCAGAGTAACAGCTTTGAAAGTGGCTGATCTGAATACGCGCTACTGTAGGTAGGTAGGTAAATGAATTGTGTAGGGACAAGGTTTAACAAGGACAAACAAAATATAGACATATACATTCGCATACATGCACACATACAAGCAAATATACTCCAAACTCAGTGTGTTAGCTTAAATGTAAGAGGAGATAAAATCTCACAAAGTAGAAAAGATCATCCCTTACACTATCGAAAATACTATATGAAAATGCTAGTATCTATTTATAGTCACAATCTGTAGGAAAGTCCATGATAAAAGTCCAGTATCTGTTTATACTTAGAACAAGTTAAAATTCCTTTTGTGAAAACTTTATTATCTATTTATAGCTACAACTTATTCAAATTTCTTTTCAGGAAATAATCTCTATTTATAGCTACAGCTTGTGGCAAATCTTTTTGAAAAACCAACGATATATTTATAGCCTTATCTTGTAGGAAAGTGCTACTGAAAAAACTCCGCGTTGGATGGAAAAGTAGCGTGATGGATAGAACATTATTTTGGTAAAGAATGCTATATATGATATGTGAAAGTATGTTTGAGATTTGCCTCCACATCTTAAGCTCTAAGCTAACACAGGAAATTTTCTGATAGCATTTGTAATGCGTGTAGGATAGTATAGGTGTTGTTTTAGAATTTTCTTCTGAGATTTCTTATTCTTCGCTTAGATTCGCTTAAATTCTAAGTTAAGATTTAGGATAATGTGTGTAAGGGAAGTTGAATGGCATTGGGATGATGGATGGTATAGTGATGTGATGGATAGTATTGTTATGGTGTGATGGATATTATGTATTGTTGGCTTTCATCTCTTGCGATCTAAGCTAACATGGACATTTTGGATAGTGCGTGTATCGGTGTGTGTGTGTGTGTGTACATGTAAGGGATGTTGGATGGTATTTGAATGTTGGATGTCATAGTGGTGTGATTGATAATATTTTGTGTGTTGTAAGGGTAGTATATTTTGTGAGATTCCATTCTCTTACATCCCATTGTAACACAGGGCGTTTTTTGATAGAGTATGCAATGGGATGTAAAATGGTATAGTTGATATGTGCGAATATGTTTGTTGAATTTCATCTCCCTCTCTTATACTCTAAGCTAGCACAGAGCGTTTTGGGACAGTGTGTAGCGGTGATGGATGGAATTGGGATGATGGATGGTATAGTGGTGTAATAGCTATTAATTTTATGGTGTAAGGGATAAAAGGTTTTGTTTGCTTTCAACTCCTTTGCGATAATGTGTGTTAAAGGGGTGTTGAATGGTATTGGGGTGTTGAATGGTATTGGGGTGTTGAATGTTATTGGGGTGTTAAATGGTATTGGGGTATTGAATGGTATTGGGGTGTTGAATGGTATTGGGGTGTTGAATGTTATTGTGGTGTTGAATGGTATTGGGGTATTGAATGGCATTGGGGTGTTGAATGGTATTGGGGTATTGAATAGTATTGGTGTGTTCACTGGTATAGTGGTGTGATGGATAACATTTTTTTTTGAGATGTAAAGCTAGTATATTTTATTTATTTTCATATCCTCTTACACTCTAAGTTAACACAAGACGTTTTCAATATAGTGTAAATGGGATGGTTAATAATATAAGGTATATGAGAGTATTTTAGTTGGATTTAATCTCCTTCTCTTAAGACTCAATCTAAGAGAGGACGTATTTGTATAGGTTGTGTAAGAATGTTGAATGGTATAGTTTTGTGATGGATATTATTTGTGGTGTAAGGGATAGTATATGTTCTGAGATTTATTTTCATCTTACATTCTAAGCGAACATAAAGTGTTTTGGATAGTGTATATGCTTAGGGTTGTTGCATATTATTGGGATGTTGGATGGTATAGTGGTGTGATGAATGATATTTCTTATGGTGTAAGGGGTAGTATACTTTGTGCAATTTCGTCTCTTCTTACATTCTTAGCTAACACAAAATGTTTTGGAGCGAGTGTTATATGATAGATGGTATATAAGGTATGTGATAGCAGGTTTCTGGAATTTCTTGTCCTTCTCTTTCATAGACAGAGTGTACAATGGGATATTGGATGGTATATAAGATGACACAGGGTAATTTGAGTGTGTGTTTGTGCGATTGTGTTGATTTGTGTATGTCTATGATTTCTTTGTTCCTAACTACAGTAGAAAGTATTCAGGTCAGCCACTTGAAATACTGTTACGTAGTTGTGGCCTGACTGAAGTCAGTTGCTTTCAGCACAAGATCGTTTTGAGGCTATAAATATAGACTTGAGTATTTCCATAGGATTTTCCACATGCTACGACTATAAGTAGATATTAGTATTTTTCCATATAGTATTATGGTTGTGGTTCATCTATTTTATAAGATTTTATCTATTTCTCTTACATTTTGAGCTAACACAGGACGCTGAGAGTATAGGTACATGTGTGTGTGTGTATGTATGTATGTATGTATGTGATGTATATTTTATATTTGTCCCTATACACTCCTGTCCAGATTCAATTAATTTTACCTACGTATCTACCAACAACAGCGCGTATTCATGACCGATACTTTCAACGCTGTTACTATATTAGCCGCTCGATTGAGGTCAGCCACTTGCAACACTGTTGCTAATTGTTCCCCAGTGTCCAGTACAGTGGCGTCATTGAGGCAATAAAGTTTGATATAAATATAGACAGTTTTTCTATAGGATTTACCACAATTTATAGCTATAAATAAATATTAGGTTTCTCGATATGATTTTCCTCAAGTTGTAGCTAAAACTATATAACAGCGTTTTACCATTTCTCAATTGGTTAGAAAAGATCGATGCTCTTTTGCCAAATTTTGTTTGTCTTTATGTTGTGTAAAGTGATTGTTTGCATATGTATATGAGTATGCCTATGCTGAGTTTGCCCATGTTTAGTTCCAGTTTGGGTCTAGATAGGCTCACCATGTTCTATTCTCCTTGCGGCTGGACAGTCCCAAAAACTTATGTTCAATTTTGGTTTGGCTCTAAACAGTCCCTGTTTATTTCTCGTGTGGGTTTAAACAGTCCCACCTTATTTAATACACGTTTGGGTATAGACAGTCACACCATGTTCATTTTTTCGATTGGGTCTAGACGATCCTAAAACCGCATGTCAAATTCTCGTTTGGGTCTCAATCGTCCCAGGCCTAAACAGCTTATATAAATCCATTTAGTTCGCAGGTGCGACATATTTCTACTAACATTTAACTAACATACACTCTGTGTGCCTTATACCACTACATACCCACTTACTCTCTGATAAAATAACACTCTTGCTCTATGATAAAACTACACGCTCTCTGGCTCAATGAAAACCCTAAACACATTCTTGCTCGGTGATAAAACTACATACACCATTTGCTATATGATTAAACTACATACACTCTGGCTTTGTGAAAAATCTACACATACTCTTGCTCCTTGATTTAACTACACATTTGTCTCTATGACTAAACTACACACACTCTTGTTCCGTGATTAGATTAAACTACATATACACTTGTTCTATGATTAAACTATACACATTCTTGCTCAATGATACAACTACATGCACCATTATTCCATGATTAAACTACTCACACTCTTGCTCTTTGATTAAACTGCATATACTCATGTTTTCTAAAATTAAACTAAACACATTCTTGCTCATGATAAAACTACGTACAATATTGTATCGCTCTGATTAAACTACACACCTTCTTGCTCCATCGGAAAACTAAATACACTTTCTTTTTGATAGAACTACATATAATCTTGCTCTATGATTAACTGTATGTATGTATATATGTATGTATGTATGTATGTATGTATGTATGTATGTATGTATGTATGTATGTATGTATGTATGTATGTATGTATGTATGTATGTATGTATGTATGTATGTATGTATGTATGTATGTATGTATGTATGTATGTATGTATGTATGTATATATGTATGTATGTATGTATATATGTATGTATGTATGTATGTATGTATGTATGTATGTATGTATGTATGTATGTATGTATGTATGTATGTATGTATGTATGTATGTATGTATGTATGTATGTATGTATGTATATGTAAGTATGTACGTACGTGTGTGTATGTATTGTTACAAATCTCGGTTCGTTCAAAGTAACAAAGAAAAAAGCGAAGCCCAAAAGCTTTGTAAATTTTAACAAAAATAATTCTTTTTCCACAAAACACAAAAATATAAAATTGGACATACAGTTTGTAAATATAATTCAAAAATAATCCCAGAACTGAAACAAACAAGTACTATCACTAAAATGTCCTAAATGTCGAATCCCGGCGAAGTTCAAGGATGGTGGACGATGGCGTCAGACAAATGAAGTTTTGGATGTCAAAAGTTCCACGTTGAGTTTTATGAATCACAAGAGATGTCAAAAGTTCTTGGTTGAATATTATGAATCACAAAAGAATATTTCGGCTTTTAGCACTGAATAATTTCCACTGTATGTATCTGTTCAAAGCTTTGATGACGAAGACTTATTTTCTAGAAGAATATAAATTATTGTTAAATAACAAATAACTCCAAAATTGGCACAACAACAGAATATACTTATTTCTTGAAGGTACTTTTACGATTGAATTAGAAAAAAATGATATTGAGTATTTAATTCCACTAAAACCTCATTTCTATACTTATGATAATCGCATGATCACTATTTACAAGGCACCTGACGCATGCGCTCAAATGTTGATGACACAAGCTGATCACGCCAATGTCATATGTCTGACCTTGATACTGACCAATCATTTAAACTTCATGTAACCAAGTGTCTGAACGAAGTCAGCTAAAATAATGCTAATGAAATACTTTTCAGTCCTGAACAAACAGAACGTACTTTAAAATAAATAAAATATCCCAAGAAAATAATCATTGCAAAAAATGTAATGAAACAATAAAAAAATTTAAAACTAACACACGAGAAATTTAATTACCTATTCGTAGCAGTATGTATGAATGTATATACATGTAAGTAATTAATACTTAAATAATAATAAATACGAGAATGGGTTTAATCAAAACAACACGCACACACAAATATTGCTTTCAATAATTTGGTGCAGTTTAAATATTTAAGTAAAACCTAATTGCCGGCTATTCAGCTCTTTGAAAGTGAACATGCTTTAGGTCATTATGGACATTTTGTCACTGATGGACCACTGTAGTTTTATTACATTTATAGAAGACGGATGTTCATGTTCAAGAACGTCTGTCATGTTAAGTGCCTATGATCCAATGAATCCATATAAAAAATCTATTACCTTAAACATGGCAACAAAGAAATGTTTTTTTTTTTTCACGTAAAATCTCAGTCGTCATACTAATCAAAATCATAGCAGTCCTATAACCTTTAATCTGGTGAACAAGGGTCCTCTATAATGCTTATCATGTTAGGTCTCTATAATCAAATAAAGCAAGCTCGATCTTAAAAGCTTTTCAATAAACAATAAAACACGATTGAATGAAAAAAACTACATGTAACGTTCAGATATATATTTCCAGTTTATCTATGCAAGAGTATCGCAAAAGTTAAAATATCCGCATGATATGTCTGTCTGGTGACATATGCCTTTATAATGACACAAACGTAAAAAGTTAAACTAATAGCTTAAATTAAAAGCTTAAATTTAAAAATATTGAAATGACTGCTAAGGTGGCATAGATCGCTAGATCATCCGCCTCGGATGTGGAAGGTTGCGGGTTTGAACCCTGGCCAAGTTATACCAAAGTCTTATAAAAATGGTACTAACAGCTGCCTTGCTAGGCGCTCAGCATTAAGAAATTAGTCTTAAGACTGGCAAGCCTGGTGTCCATATAATATGACTGAGGATGACATCATGCTACATGTCTGCGGCATGATTCTGCAGTGCTAGACATCACTATAAACTGCTATACTGCGGACATCGTAACATTATGAGAGAAACATTGTTAAGGCCACGTTAAAATCCAAATTACACGCACAAACTAGTGACCCTACCATTGCACACTGGACAGCTATTATCCAAGCTTCACTATGAATACGACACAATGGCTTGTGATTTTATTTTGCTGTAAAACGTTTGATCATAGTAGTTTCATGTTTCAGTGTTTTTAAACTGAGATAAGAATAAAGGCTACAAAGAAAATGTTATTGTTCCTGTACTGACATGACCTTTAACGGACTTAAATGTATAGACATGACACAGCAATCATGAAATCAGGAGAAGACTAAGATTGCTCCACATCAGTCGAAAGCTTTGCTTGTTATTCATGATGTGAACTTTTAAAAAAAAAAAAAACAAACTTAAGTACCTCAAAATATGGTCGGTATTGGTTATTGCTTGCTATATTCATGATAATTGACCTAGTTGTGAGACTCGTTATGATGCAAATCCGGTTCACGCTTCCTCAAGATATCTCTGGATTTTCACGTCTTGCAGCTCAGATGAGCAAACAGGGGACAAATGTACACTGTTGCGTGCTATGACATTGACCTTCTAGTCACGTTAATGCAGTTATCACACTCAGTCCACCGTCTTAGGAAACGGACAAACTAAGGATAAGGACGTATAAACAGACCGGCAGGCAGACAGAATGAAGGACAACACTACATCATAATGTGCCCCATCAAAACTGGATTTTATTCATACGTTAAGTTGTTGTGATTGATTTATTGACTCACATATTTCAACACTTTCGTCCTTCGTAAAGCCCAACATGACAGAATGAGCGTGGGACTTCTTGCTTTCCATCACGTGTCTTGGAAAATCTTTGAGGATCTCGTTGTCGATTGCAATCGAAAATGGCATCCAGCGAAGAAATTAATAGTAATTCTCGACCTGTGAATGGCAACTTTCAAACTGTAAATGCATGAAATATAATGGCGCCTCATAATTGAATAAACAAATGATGTATCTTAATACCGATATCATTTTGAATTGTTAAAAAGGACATTGTGTAATGTTACACAAACACATAATTTCACTATATAAAAAAGAATTCTAATATTGCACAATAAAATGTCCAATCACCGTTGTGGAATTCAACAGATACAATCAACTGTTGATCTGTCAATAGTAATTATATATTTAGTATATAGTACAAATGGCGGTACAGTTATATCATTAGGCAACCAAGATTCGATCGATGACAAAGTCAAAAAGGTCAATAAATATTGGTAATTACTTGCTTCAGTTTGCTGAGAAAGCCTAGAAATGTTGGCAGTGTAAGAAACTGGTTGCGCAGGAGTACTCCTCAACTTGTATTCTTTTCTTGAGTGCACAGACTGTGCTACTTGTTGTAGCATTAATATTTGTTAACTGTAGTTTTGGTTATTGAAGGCGTAAACAAAGCACTCCATAGAATTATGCTTTTAAAGTCATCAAAATCATACTCAGACGTTCATTCATAACTTTATTTTTTAAATGTCATCTTCACTAGCTAAGTTCCGATATATTAACCTATCTATACCTTGGTTGATCGATCTGATATTTCAGTACTTTGTACTAGCAATATCTAATGAATTTTACGTATTGCCCGCCCCTTTTTTGTATATAACGCCAACTAACCAATAGAGTGTAAAAGCGATGCATTGTACATTGTTCGATAATGGTAGAACCAAATTACTTCAAAAAGGTTCCTTTTGTAAGATTAACATAAACAGTCTGACTGAGTAACAAAGAGAAACTGTTAAAAGTGTACTAGATACATAGCATGTATGTGTCCATTTCAAATGCATGATCCCCTTGTTTCGATCATGTAGGAACAGTGTATAAATTTTGAACAACTTTATTAGATCGGATGCGGTGGCTTGCAATGAAATTTACAGACCTGACGTACTGAAATATCAAATCGATTCGCCAAGGTGTATATAGATTAACATATCCGAACCATGGCCAGCTGCGATGCCAAAATGTACACTATATTAACTCCTCCTAAACTTGGTATCAGTACTAATGTTTTTAATGGTCATTTTTAGTTTTTGACGTCACGTATCATTTGAATGTCGAAGTACAGAATCATACTCTGTTTTCTGAAGGCACACTCGTATTAGCAGACTTTTATGGAATGGTTCCACCATTTTAAGGAAAAGACTGTCATATAATATGTCACTATAACCTCCACAATCTCTTGTCGTACAGACACGTATTTGTTTTATCGTCTATCCGATTACAAAATCCTTCCTTTACCACGTCGGTATTAATGCTATAGCAAATTTAAAACTTTAATAATTGCATTTCTTTACCTTTGTTGTATCCAAAGATGCTACGCATTTTCATAACCAAGTGACTCTGCAACAAAACCAATATACTTCATAACCAATAAGAAAGTCCAATTTCACGTTTGAAGTTGATAAATATTTTTGCAGTCTTATTATATCCTTTTCATCAGTTTTAGCCTTGTTCACCGAGCATTTTCTTCTCATACGACCTTTCAACAGCAGCTTGCACAGAGGAATTAGATTGTGTAATGCATATATTATTTTGTACTTATGACTCCAGATGCAAATTACATAAAATCCGGGTGCTTTGATATAATGATGCAGTCCCTTGATGTATGAACCATTTGCTATCTCACGTAGAGACTTGGGTGTACATAGAAATATTCAATTTTAAATAAAGTTTTCATTACAAAGGTTGTGTGGTTATTGAACCTTCCAGTACCACCAACCAAATCCATGAATTTATTTGTTCACTGCCAAAATGATTTTTCTTCGGAATCAGAGAGATACATATTACTACAGTTAAGAGCTTTTACACAAAGTAAATGTATATCACACTCGCTTACAGAGTAACTTCCTACTGTGCTGGTAAAAGCAAAGTCTATAAACAAATTTAATTAACACTGGAACACTTTTATATTTTAAATACTAGCAAATATTCCATAACCAGCTTTTGTTCTGTATATTCCCTAGTTCATCTGACACTGCCAAAATATCATGCCATACTGTTCTGTATATTCTCCAGTTTATCTGACACTGCCAAAATATCATGCCATACTGTTCTGTATATTCCCCAGTTTATCTGACACTGCCAAAATATTATGCCATACTGTTCTGTATATTCCCCAGTTTATCTGACACTGCCAAAATATCATGCCATACTGTTCTGTATATTCCCCAGTTTATCTGACGCTGCCAAAATATCATGCCATACTGTTCTGTATATTCCCCAGTTTATCTGACGCTGCCAAAATATCATGCCATACTGTTCTGTATATTCCCCAGTTTATCTGACACTGCCAAAATATCATGCCATACTGTTCTGTATATTCCCCAGTTTATCTGACGCTGCCAAAATATCATGCCATACTGTTCTGTATATTCCCCAGTTTATCTGACGCTGCCAAAATATCATGCCATACTGTTCTGTGTACATGCTAAGATAATCTTCACTATCAATTCTGTAGACTATAGCTGTCAAAAATGTCTTGCATGTGACCAGATGAGCTTCATTGCAGTAAATATTCATATCGTTAAATATATTTTCAAATATATTTAGATATATTGGTCAAATGCATAAATGCATAACAAAAGCATTAAATTCAGTTGGAGGTCAAGAACAAGATGATTATCTGTCATTTTATTTTAATATGAAAAATAAATTATTATATGCTAAAATACTAATGTGAATTTCTTTTCTGCATATATATATATATATATATATATATATATATATATATATATATATATATATATATATATATATATATATATATATATATATATATATATATAACCTCTATACTATTATCTTGAACGTCTATTTACTATTGTCGTGAGCCTCTATTTACTATTGTCTTGAACCTCTATTTACTATTTTCTTGAATCTCTACTTACTATTGTCAAATTCTTGAGGAATTCTTTGTGTAAATTGCTGTTTGGAATTACTAAGTGTTCACTTAGTTTGGATATACAATTCAAGGCCATGATTGCGGCACATAAGGACAATTGTGGCACATAAGGACAGACGAAACTATTTGAATTCATTCGGGATAGTCTACATTGTTTCAGTATCATGATAGGATATTAAGGATCACGTTGTCAGTGGCTCTTGAATTTTCACCTGTATTGTAGAAAAAACAAATAGCCTGTTGATTTTACTTAAATTGTTGGTCTTATTTCTTCCTGATTTCTAAGATTGTAATATTACTGTTAACTATTTATTTTAGAAATAGTTATATAAGTTTTTTTGACAATTGTGGTGTACGCAATAATAAAATCCACATATTATAAATGATTTTTCAAGATCCAGATTCAGATTTTTTTCTAATTAATGCAAAAGTAAAGAAAGGAGACAAAAATCATATTACCGTGTGTTATAGTTTTTTCTCCTTTGGCCAAAAATTGGCATAAATATTAAAATCTCTTTGAGAGAGTGTATTTACATTTTCAATTACATACACACACAAAGTTTCGACAATTAATCGGAAGGAATCACGGTACTAATTTAGTTTCCAAAGTAAACCTTTTCAAACACCATGATATTAAAAATTCAGTAACTTAAAATTTCTGAGTGCCCATGATCAAACCTATATTTATCAGTAGAGACGAAACTAGGATGTCCGCTTCTGTATACAGTAAAGGATATGAGCCGCGGCATTTTCTGGACCTGCACGTGTTTGAAACATGGGCTGACAATTCCGCACCAAAGAGTCAGGTGCTTTTTTAGTAATGAGAGTTCCTAGCTCAAGACTGTTAAAGGACAGGAATTCTATCAATAAAACAGTGTCTCTATTTTTTTCTCTATTTTTTCATTTAAAAAACTAGGATAAGCTCTCAAAAGATTTCTTTTCCTAAAACATAACTGAGATTATTAACAAATCCTGGCCACCAAAACCTATATATATATATATATATATATATATATATATATATATATATATATATATATATATATATATATATATATATATATATATATTCTATTAAATGTTCATCAATTTTCAGTTCTTACGCAAAGGACTTTGTCAGCAGACTGACGTCCCTAAGACATACGTTAGTTAACCCCAAGGGTAATTCTGATAAGAGATATTTGTGGACTTTCTATCACATTAAGTGTGAAAGACAAGGTGAAAGTGAGTGCCATCATGACTATATTGGAGAAACGGCAAGAACACCGAAAGCGAGATTTAATGAACACCGAAGACCAAGTTCAAGCTTCAAGCTTGTGTTAGGTATTACGGCACATCCACACTATTTGTTCTGGCCATACTATAACTTTAAACTCCCTAAAAATCCTGGTTCGAGCGGGGTTAAGTAATCGATTTATATTCGTGCGCATAAACTGATACTGAACACTGACGGAGGCCGTTACAAACTGTCTCATATCTAGGACAATCTGTTAACATCACTCACCATTCCATCGAGAGATGTTGACATTTAGTAGAATCACATCAGTCTGCTGATGAAGTCTTTAGCGTAAGGACGAAAGCTTCACGTTAGCTTTCTATATTATTTGTACACGTAGTTGGAAAGTGTAATACATTGTCAAGCATGAATATTACTACACAGTTAAGCTTTCACCTGAGTAAACCCTCTTTATGATTTCAATCAAGTATCTTAAATACACTCTTTACATGATCATTCAGGGTAACACAATTAGTTATTATCACATAGTAGATATGGTTTTCCTATAGTATGTGCAGTTTCATATTTTTGATATTATCACACGTTAAAATATCACTTTATGTGATTCTGATTGGTACAAAGAAGCCCATGAAATTATTGCGCAGTATTTTCTTTACTGATTGGCTAGGATCGTGGGAAAATGTTTTTAACCACGCCTTCTGGAATGTTTTGATTTGAATCAACATTTTTTGGCAGCCATTTTTTTAACTCGACTCGCAAATGGAAATTGAGGAAATATTATATCGGCTGTCTCAAGATGGATATGTTACCCCACAGGGGTTCATTATGTCATATTTAACAATATCATCATAAGAAAAATGGCATAAAACTACAAGACAAGAACGATAATAAGGATTAAAACTAAGGGATGTCTAGGGAGGGGTGGGGTAGGGTGGGGTGGGGTGGGTGCGTATATCAGTAACATAAATATAAAATCCACCGTATATAGAATTGTGATTTAAATGTTAACTTAAAGAAGTAAACAAGCTCACCTCTGTTCACAGAATAATCTGGACATGAATGGGTAACCTAAGTAACAGATTTTTATCCAACCACAGCATCTTTACGTAGCATATATGGGATGTAAATTCGGCACGAAAACAAATTATTGACGACTTCTGTAGAGTCTACTTTTCAAATCAGACTGCAAATATCAGGTCACAAATATGTTGTAGTAAATGTGGGAAGTTTTGCATACGGTAATCCTATTTCACATAAAAATCGCAACAATGTAACGTTTAGTTCATTAAGAGTTCACGTGTCCTCTACATAAAATAATGTGACAGCATCACATCGCATTGATCATTATGTTTTGACAAAATTATTTTTTGGTTATAAAATGTTCTGTTTATTCGGATGGAGGCTTTTTCTTCGATTTATAGTTTGTAAAACAGTACAATCTACTTTTACCAATTCAGCTTTGTTTGGGACTATATTTTATGCAAAACAATTGAAAAATACTCCGTCTGTCAGAATAAAAGATATGATTCGTTCTTCTATACATCTAAACAATTTCCACTGAAATAAAAACTGTGATAAAAAAATCTCAAATGGGTGACGATTTAATATTAAATTTATGAAACTCGTTGAATAATGTCCAGCTTTTACTCGCCAAGACTCGCCAAAGCTGGACATTATTAAGCTTGTTTCATAAATTCAATGTTAAATCATTACCCATATGTATTCAACTGGTAATATATTTTAGTGCAAAATACGAAGAAAAAAAAAACAACAAACAATTATCAAATTTGCATGGTCTTGCAATTTCTCAAAACAGAGCGTAACGGCTCTGCATTATAAGATAGGCCTATTCAAAATTGTCTGCCGAAAATACGAAATTCGAAATGGTTGGAATAAGTAGGGATGTTCATTTTTAACTGGGGTTTAACTTAACTGATCCTGTAAAACTTTGTATTTTAACTTGTCAAACATATCAATTGATCCGGTAAAACTTTGTAAATATTGCCGAAAGGACCCTTGTACTGACAGAAACTTTAGAACAAAGAGAAGTAGTGGTGTCTAAAATGTACATCTATGACATGGATTTGAATATTTTAAAAAACAGGCGAGACCAACCATTAAAATCCGGTCAGTATCAATACAGGTTTGGGGCTGATTGAGTGAGTGAATTTTCAGTCATATCAATACGATGCCTGCAGTGTGGCTGTTTATATTGATGTATAGCATTGAGGCATCATGCCGGAGGCATTTAACATGATGTCCCACCCATTCACATTATCCTAACACCAGGTCGACTAGTACTAACACTAACCTCTAAACACAGAGCACATAGCGAGGCAGCTGTTAATACCATTATACCATTTATAAGGTTTTTGGTATGACTCAGCGGGGTAGGACGGGTAAGGTAGACATTATATACATTTCAAAATATCTCAAGAATTAATTGTGTCTAATGTCTAAGAACTGGCATATGTAATGGTCTTTCACACATGTGTATACAAATCTAATGAAACTGATACCTTTTGGTCATGTCCCATTGTCATTTTTTACCCTCATAAACTGATATTTGATGGTCATGTTTCATGATCCTTCCCTACCCTCTAAACTGACACGTTTTGGTCAAATCCCAGTCTTTCCTTACCCTTTAAATTGATACTTGTTGGTCATTTCCCATGGTATATCCTTACCCTTTAAATTGATACCTGTTGGTAATGTCCAATGGTCTTTTCCTTCTCTCTGACCTGGTGCTTACTTATCATGCCCCATGGTCTTTCCTGAACCTCTAAACTGATAGTTGTTGGTCATGACCTATGGTCTTTCCTTAACTTCTAAACTGGTAGTTGTTATTCATACCCTATGGTTTTTCCTTAACCTCTAAACTGATAGTTGTTGGTCATGACCTATGGTTTTTCCTTAACTTCTAAACTGGCACTTGTTGTTCATGCCCTATGGTCTTTCCTTAACCTCTAAACTGGTAGTTGTTATTCATGACCTATGGTCTTTCCTTAACATCTAAACTGATACTTAGACTCATAAACAAACATTATAATATCCTCACAATATCACCATATCCACATCTAATGGGAATGAAAATGCCAGTCTTCAGCTGACACTGACTACAGGATCCTACCGCAAAGAAATCAGCCCTTAGTATCTGAGTGATACTACTTTGAACCTAATTATAACCGCATGCACACTTACTGGGTATGACATGACCAATTCATACATATAATTGTCATTGGCCCCAGTTTCCACAATTACCTTCCACTTGATTAATTTACGGAAACTATTGCGGTCCACACTGTATACCATTATACATACTGAGTATGAAAGACAAAGGCACAAACCCAAATAGCATGTACCCAGAGACAGTCTTCACCCTAAATAACATTTCGAACAACTTGAATCTTCGCAAAGTAGACCACAGTGGGGAAACTTGTTTAACAATTACATTATTATTATTATTATTATTATTATTATTATTATTATTATTATTATTATTATTATTATTATTATTATTATTATTATTATTATTATCATCATCATCATCATCATCATCATTATTATTATTATTATTATTATTATTATCATCATTATTATTATTATTGTTATTATTATCATTATTATTAATGTTATTATTATTAGTAGTAGTATTTATTATCATTATTAATATTTGTATCATTATCATCATTATCATCATCATTATTATCATTATTATTATCATCATTATTAGTATTATTATTATCATTATTATCATTGTTATTATTATTAATATTTATTATTATTATTATTATTATTATTATTATTATTATTATTATTATTATTATTATACAATTAGATGTGATTGCATACTGGTGGAGCATTGTCTGCCTTCAGATGGAAATATAGTTCAGTATGTTTTGGCTTTCTTGTCGCATAATAAAAAAAACTTTGGATATGTGTCTCTCATCAAAACAGACGATGATGTCCCTAATGTTCATACATATTAGTTCAAGAAAATATACGAATGTTATTATGTCAGATCCACAGATGTCCTGTGGAAAACAGTAGTATATTTCAATTGGAGACTTTCCTTTCTTTGATGGCATTACCTTTTTTCAAGGGAGACGACATCAATACTCCAACATCCAAGGCACCAGCACTATGACCAAGCATCGTGACTTATTTGGAATATCCTCCAAAAAGGTGAATATTTTCTTGGACCCATATTAAGGGCATGTATATGGTCCCATAGGCCGTAGTTATCTGGCTGATACTTGTCACCTAAGGAGAGAAAGCCTGAAAAGATAGAAATATAATTTATAACGTTTGGACATAATACACTTTATTATTTACCCCAACAAAACGTCTGAAGGTAAATCTTTTTTTTCTACAATTGTTATGAAATGGGCTGCACGAGTTGTGAGTTAGGAAACGTAGAAAACAGTCTTTTTTCATTAAGCAATAAGTCAATCAAATATATTCAGAAAATACAAGTGGCATTTTCACCAAATTGTTGCAAGTGAAAGCGTAAATTCCTAAATGGGAATGAGCAAAGGCAAGAGAATTAATTAAAACCTTTTCTGTCAAATTCTGATGTCTTATAAATACAAGTAAAATACTTAACTGCTCTACAAAATCTTCAGGAAAAATTGAAATAAGATTATTGATAATGATTTTCTAAGGAACTGCAATAAGATAGATAAATCAGTGTAGTAACTTTTCAGAAGGAGGAAACTGTTCAGACTTTGTGAATCAGCACTATATAAAACTATAATATTTACATAGATTTGTAGAGCCTTAATGCATTTAAAACTAAATATTGTTGCTTATATTTTACCAGTGCATACAGTCGGTAGTTGAAACTGATGACGATGATTTGAGCATGCGCAGCCAGGATGTCTCCTCTCAACATCGCTTCCATTCCAACTGCATTACTTCCACCATGAATGTAAACAAGTTCGGCAAGTGGACGGTGTCCATCTGTAACCTGCGTGAATGAAAGAAATACTAGTGTACGTTTTAGACCTGCATTAAATTGGAAATATACAGACTTGTCTTCTGTCGCTGCCAACATTTATACAATGATTGAGCGGTATTACTTATGAAGCTGGCAGTGGAAAAAAGACTTTAGCATTCTAACTCTTTTCATAGTTACACTATTGCCAGACTTTTGTTATAAGACATGTCTGAATTTAGTCCCTGGATAATGTTATATATTTTCTGAATTTGAATGGATGAGAAAAAATAAAAAAGTCATTTAAATTATGTTAGAAATAATTTTAAGTTATGTCTGATCCACTCGGGTGATCAATTACGATAATATTTTATACAATACAAACAGACTGCATTAATTAGCAATGTTAGCAATTACATAAGCTTAGCAAGTTAATTTGTTTTCAATGTAAAGAATAATAGCTATAAAAAAAACCAGCTTACAGACTAGACTTTTCTGTATCTTAATTTCTCGTTTAACATCAGCATTTCCTAATCCAGACAAACCTATATCAACTTTTTTTTTTTCTGTCGTGATTTGTAACGGCATGTCACTAAATTTGGTGAAGTAAAGTGGACCATAGCCAAGCTGTAGATTTCGCTGTAACTACATCAGACAGATTTCTCAGACTGAATGCTCTTGGCGGCAAAGATGATGGTGATAGTGTAGACAATTTATCCAAATAATATTGTATAACGAGTTACATATCAGGGTGGCGTTGCTTTAACGATATTACAACAGCATTGTCTAATTTTTTGATTTAATAATTTATTCCTCTGGAAACTCAACAAGTTGACATTTTTCATAAAACTTCTGAAAGATTTTCATGGAAATTTATTCTGGAATTATTCAGAAACAAAGATGGTGATTCAGGTGAGGAGTTGTTGTTATTCGTATATTGGACCACATCTGATGTCATCACCTTCCATATTTACTCTAAGCTGGATTCTACTAAGACTATTTTGTGATAGGAATTGTTTTTTTATTCTTAGGATCAATGTTTGGATTCACAAACTGTACGTCCTATACACCATTTTTTACATTGTTGTCTGTGAAATAAATTGTTTTGTTAAAATATACAAAGCTTGTTGGCTTTCACTCTTTCCTTTGTTACTGAGCACTAGCCCTTGTCACGTAACAAAGAAAATTGGGTAGATCGTTTTTAGATTGATAAATTTAAGTTAAATATTTCAGAAATTTGTTTTTGAAACTTAAATTCCGCTAGTTTCTAATTCCCAAGAACTATTTTACATTTTTATTTGAAATCTTCCTCCTGATGGTGCAGGCCTACTCATACCTTTTACTTGGAAAGTGTTGTGGCTACAAAGTATGACAAAAAGAGAGTGAACGGTCAAACACTTTCTGGATCAGAACTGTGCTAAATAATTCTAACACCGCGAAACCGCTCAGTGACATAGCAGCATATTTTATAGGGACAGAGGCTACAAAACAATTAAGCTCCACGAGAGCTGCATTATCACTGCTGTACTGACTGCTCTATACACATTGGTTTGCCATATTTAAAACCTTTGCGACGCATGATATTTTGATTAGTTTGATTTACCACCATCTAATGCTTTCAAGATCAACCTTTATAGATCTGATTGGATGACAAAGAAGCTGTACAGAAGCCCGGTCGCAGAACACTTCTCCTCCTCTGGCCACACTTTTAGTGATATAACACTTATTGCAATTGCTCACAACCCAAAATGGAGTTCCGAAACCATGAAAAATATTTTTTTTTTACTGGATATGCAACCTTTTAAAATTGAAACCAAGCAGTTTAAACCAAGTAAACTAGAAAAATAGAGCCATGCAGAAATAAAATTTCCTTTTGCTGCCGACATAGTTTCTTTTAAATAATTCCCTAAATTTACTTAATAGCCCTCAAGTACTTTTATAACAATGTAATATCCAGGATATAATTTATGTTTACATATATGTACATAAAAATAAGATGTCGTTATGGCTCATCAATTTCAGTCAATACAAATATTTTCCAGTATCCGCAACAAGCTAAAATGAACTAGATGAAGCATAATAAATTTAAAGGGTTATTTTCTGTAGAAACAGCCATGTAAAGTTTTGCAAACACAACGGTTTTTCTGTTTTACTTGTTTGTCTTGTCTATGTTTTGTATGTGCCTTTGAAAAAGACACATTAAGAGTCGAAAGCGCTCAGACTATTTAGAGTTCGTTGTCAGTTTATTGCATATATCTCAATCAATCCATGATACACGTGATCTCTTGCTGGATCCAATGCTCTTGAAATGACTTATGTATGTATGTATGTATGTATGTATGTATGTATGTATGTATGTATGTATGTATGTATGTATGTATGTATGTATGTATGTATGTATGTATGTATGTTTGTATGTATGTATGTGGTCATATGCAGTTCTCTTATGATTGGAAGAAATACTCCTCGCTCTGACTGATCTCATGATGTGACCGAACGTTAAGTAGAGTTCAGCCCGGACTACCTCACATTGTGACATCATCATGGGCTGTCACGAAGAGAACACATACGGCTATTTGAATGAGAAGGATTTATGTGGACAGGTAAGGCTGTCTGAAAGAATCTTTATGTACAGCTCTTGTACAGCCCCACTGTCAGACAAGAGTTAGGAAGAGAAGATCAGTGCGATGCTCCGCATATTACCTGTCTTTAGTTAACAATCCCCAACAGCCCATTTCATGTCCATTCATGTGCCTTGAAAATATATACTCCTTGACTATTACCTTACAAATATTTATTGTCTTTGTGTTGTGTACGTATTTGATTGATTGTCTATGTAAGCTTTGTTTTTCCGTATAGACCCTTTTGTCCCCATCAAATCCTCTGCTCTTATAAATCAGAACAATTTCACTAATTCACTACTAATTGAATTCAGTCACTTTTAACAGTTACCATTTTTTCCCAGTGTCGTGATGTCACCCATACTACATTTAAACTGTTTCCATAAAGCCATTGCTACTACGTTAAATTCACATTATCCACCAAGGGGCGCTGCAACTTTTTCTCCATGAAAATCCCACTGTCCCTCAGGTGGCGGACATATCTGTCCTTATTGTCTACTTTTAAGAACAAGACAAAAATCAGGTAGACATAACTCGAACCCCAATTTTAGGCACGACATAAGTGAATTTTTTTTACGGGTTATGCCAGATGTAACTGAAAAATATAGAGAGATTGTTTTACTAATGAAACTAAAAAACAAAAGTCTTGTTAAAGATTTGAGTTTGGAAAACTCCTTATTGCAGTTAGCACCTGACTCTTTACTGAGGAATTGAAAGCACGTGTTTCAAATACATTCTGATACAGAAAATACCGCTGCTCATAGGATTTACTCTACAGTGCTATCAAGGACTACACTGATATATCTAGGTCTGATCATTAGCATTCAGAAAGTTGAAGTTATTGACCTTGTAACATAATGATGCTTGCATAGGTTTACTATGGTAGCAGAAGTAGTATCCTGAGTCATATTGTCTGACGCATTTCTGCAGATATTATGGACGGGGTGAGTGGCAAAATACTACCAACTTTCGTTGGCAATTGGCTAGAATGGGCTCCAGATAATATCTGCATCCGATACGGAACTTCAGCAGAGGAAAGTACGATAATTAAATGGTTCTATAAACAATGTGTCTACATCACCTGATGTTATCGTTTACTTTGAGAGAGAGAGAGAGAGAGAGAGAGAGAGAGAGAGAGAGAGAGAGAGAGAGAGAGAGAGAGAGAGAGAGAGAGAGAGAGAGAGAGAGAGAGAGAGAGAGAGAGAGAGAGATTCTTCTTAAGGATACTACATGTAATAGAAATGCTGGAGATTAATTTAATGTCGATCTCCACATGGATGTAAACCAAAACACAAACAAACTGAGTATGCTAAATTAAAATGGATGTTAGAACTGACTAAATAGTTTTCCTGGCTGCAAAATTTTGGAAGCAGACATTTAACAAATGTTCTTCTTCAAAGATAAAGTAATCTTAAATGCTCAATTTTCTGATTAGCATATTTTACGTATGTATGTACCAAACTGTTATTTGCCCGTATCATATTTCACGTATAGATCTTAATTTAATTTACCGGGACGAAATAATAAGGCATGTTTGAACATCCTCAAGAGCAATATGTATGTATGTATGTATGTATGTATGTATGTATGTATGTATGTATGTATGTATGTATGTATGTATGTATGTATGTATGTATGTATGTATGTATGTATGTATGTATGTATGTATGTATGTATGTATGTATGTATGTATGTATGTATGTATGTCTGTCTGTATGTATGTATGTATGTATGTATGTATGTATGTATGTATGTATGTATGTATGTATGTATGTATGTATGTATGTATGTATGTAACGAGAGACGATGATGTAGCTCCCTGTTTTTGTGCCTTATCTGCACAGACGCAAGTGTCTGAAGAGTTCGACCCTTGCATGACAATCTTTGTTGCACTTGCTTCAGGTGAAGGTTGATTCTTGTGGAGGCTGTTGTTGTTTCGCCTTCCTCTTGACTCTCTTTGTAGCGAGGTTAGCTTTTATCCCTTCCTCTGCTTTCTGAACGCCTTGTCTCACAGCAAGTCGCCACTCGTAGCGGTTGTTAGCACAGCTCACCCAGTTGTTGACGCTGATGTTGACCGTTTTCATGTTCTTCTTGCAGACGTCTTTGTATCGCAGACGTGGCTGTCCAGTCGATCGTGTGCCTTCTGCTAGCTCGCCGTATAACAAGTCCTTGGAATGCGGCCTGTATCAATTCTCCTGACGTGGCCGAGCCATCGAAGGCGCCTCTTGCTGAGGATGGTGAATATGCTATTCATGCTGTCCCGTTCCAGAACCTCAGTGTTGGGTACCTTGTCCTGCGACTGGATGCGCAGATTGCGACGCAGGCATCTCTTATGGAAGCTACTGAGTTTCCTTTCGTGGCTCGTGTAGATGGTCCATGCCTCGCAACTGTAGATGTGTGTGTGTTGAGCACACATGCCTGGTAGACACGCAGTTTGGTCTTCTCAGTGAGGTTGAGATTGTTCCAGACCCTCTGGTTTAGTCTTGCCATAACAGCTGCTGCCTTAGCAATCCTGCCGTTTACCTCAGCATCAATGGAAAGCGAGCTAAAGATTGTGGATCCAAGATATGTAAAGTTCTCAACAACTTCAAGGTTGTACACATCAATGGTGATGGTTAGAGGGAAGTCTACATCCTGCGCCACGACATTCGTCTTCTTCAAACCTATGGTCAGTCCGAAGTCTTTACAGGCATGGGAGAGGCGACATACCAGCTGCTGAAGTCCTTCTTCCGTATGTGATGTCAAAGTTGCATCGTCAGCGAACAGCAAATCAGGGATGAGAACCTCTGTGACTTTGGTCTTTGCACGGAGACGTTTGATGTTGAACAGTTTGCCAATTGCCCTGGTGTGAATGTACACTCCCCCGCTGCAGTCCTTGAAGGTGTATTGGAGGAGCACGGAAAAGAAGATGGCAAAGAGGGTTGATGCAAGGACATGTATGTATGTATGTATGTATGTATGTATGTATGTATGTATGTATGTATGTATGTATGTATGTATGTATGTATGTATGTATGTATGTATGTATGTATGTATGTATGTATGTATGTATGTGTGTTTGTGTGTGCGCGTGTGCGTTCGTGCATGCATGCATGCATGCATGCATGTATGTATGTATGTATGTATGTATGTATGTATGTATGTATGTATGTATGTATGTATGTATGTATGTATGTATGTATGTATGTATGTATGCATGTATGTATGTATGTACGTACGTATGTTTTGAAAACTGACATTTTTTTGGGGGGAGGTAGTTATGGCTTAGCTTAACACGGTGTCCTCTCCTGCTCTGTATCGTCGTCGAAAGCTCTCCGTTTTGGATTAGCCCTAACTTGGATTAAATAAGGAATTAAGGAATTCGAATAATGTTTGGGTAAGAACTAAACAAAATCAAACACCGCGAATATTTATATTAGTTATTTTATCAGCAGTATCATGTTATGCAATTTGAATCTGAATTGTTTGTTGGCTTTTTCACAAGGATTATATATATCTGTATTTTATACGTCCAAAATCAAGTTAATGGTGAACGGAAGAGTGACATTGATTTTGCAGTCATAAGACATATCTCTGTCATTGGAGATTACAGATCTAGATGGTTCTTAGTAGTAAGCATGTTTACCTCAATTTGAATTGAGTTAGTAGTAGACATATTTACTTATATTTGAGTTGAGTTATTAGTAAACATGTTTACCTCAAATTGAGTTGAGATAGTAGTAAACATGTTACCTCAATTTGAGTTAAACATAAGTCTTGATTCTGACCTTAGAAACTTCCAGAATGGAAATTTCCTAGTTAATTTGATAGACATTTTTCAGAAAATAGTAATTGCAACCTATGTCATGTGGAGGGATGTATGTTCATTTGTACGTTTGGATTATTCATTCTAACCATGACATCCAAATTAGAATCATTCTTAATGTTGAGTTTCAGTTTCTAATTTGTATTTGCTGAATTTTCCAAAACTTAATTGATTTTACTCTTTTCTGTTACATATTTTAAGAGAGAGAGAGAGAGAGAGAGAGAGAGAGAGAGAGAGAGAGAGAGAGAGAGAGAGAGAGAGAGAGAGAGAGAGAGAGAGAGAGAGAGAGAGCACAGTGACCACAATTTGATTTTTTCGGGGGGGGGGGGGCGGGAGTGAACACTGTTGCTCAGTTGGCTGAAGGTTAGATTTGTAATCTACTGGTCAAGGGTGCGATACCTTCCCAAGCCAATATCCTTGCCGGCTGTCTCGGTGTGTTATCGGAAATGGCACTTAGAATCCACTTCTTTGGCGTGCTATAGACATCTACGCAAGGCATCTGCTAGGGTATTTTGCGCCCTAGGCGAACCTTCCAACTTGCTCCCCCCCTTTTTTTTCTAGGCATCGAGCATTATAAACTTTTAAAAATGAGTATTGCGTAATGTAACTTCATTATTATGGTGTAAGGTTGATTCAGCAAACAACCTGAAGCTGCAAGCAGCAGCTGTCCTACAGTAATGTAAAGTGAGCCGCCAAGCTGATAATGTAGGTCGAGTGGGTGGGTAGCAGCTGAGCTGGAGTAAATTATAAGCTGTAACGTACGAGAAAAATTAAAATGCATATTTAATAACATTCTCTTTTCCTTCATTCATTCCTTCTCTTCTTCAGCAATAGTGTCGGGCGTGGCTATTTGCCCCCACCCCTATCTTGACATCCAAGGGCACCACATTCTTAACCTTGTGGATACACCGGTTCTGCATCACTGCCTATAAAGTGCTATTAAAGCACATCAACCAACCCCCACTTCTACTATTTTTCTCCTATTTTTGACAACATGATTTTCTGAACAACCAGATGAAATTGCAGTGTTTTAAAGATAAAATACTTCGTTTGTTTTTGTTTCAAACTTCAAACTCATTTCATTGGATAGATAATAGATTTGAAAGCAAGAGAGAAATAAAGAAATGATGTAAATACAATATGCATAAACTACTGAAGGCATAATACATATACATTATAAATTATTATATTTAAACGAAAAGAAAAAAATATAAGAAAATAACAACTCCAGGAGGCTGCAGCAATTATTGTCCGATACATTTTTTCTAAAAATGAACCCGTGTTACACTGGCACCACCGATCTCCATGTACAAAATTTGGAAATTTGCTTTATGTAAATAATTCAGTATCCTGACCAATTCCTCAGAGCAATACATATATTCAAAGCTTCGATTATATGCGTTTTGTTTTCTTTGTTGTTTTTTTTTTTAAATAAAAACAAATTTGGCCACATCCTTTCACTAAAAAAAAAGAAAATATATTGCACTATAGTCTTTATCTACAAGAAATATTTCTTTGCATATTGCTGAAACCTATAGCTTGTGGTATAGTGGCTGGTAGTCTACTAAGTAGGTCTGTTTTCTTTAAAGTACATAATTAATACAAGTGAAACAAATGAACGATGTTCCTGACGAATACAACTACTGTATGGGTATCTTTGACTTTATTCTTATCACGATCCTTTTTGCCAATATATTTTAAATCATAGAAGATTATAATATAATTATTAAATGAAATTTAATATGAATCAGGTCATAAAAAGCACACAGAGTTTAGTTCTTTCCATCAATCGCTTTAACAGACCTCTTAGGTTAAAAATAGCATAATTGGCTACGTCATATTTTATCCTGCTGCGAACATCGTTTCTCAGCAAACCTCATCTGTATTAAGCAGCTTTCATCCAGATATTCCACTCATGACTTGCACGGAATAATGCCTCGAAATGCAACCAGATAAAAAAAAGAGAAAATATACAATCCCCCATGCAACCAGCAATCGACACTTGAACGTTAATTTTGTTAAACAAACATAAAATCGCATCTGGTATTATAGTAAAGCGACACCCTAAAATGTTTAGCTAAGAAAATAGTAGATGAAGTTATGCATTTTGCCTCCATTTGTATGCTGGTAGTGATGAGTGCAAACATGTATAAAATTTGGATATGTGTTAGTTTCAAAAGAATCTTCTGTCAAAATCGTACACAGCTAATGTTTATATTATATCATCTTTAACATATTTTAAATAATTTTAGTCATCGTTACGATATCTAAAATGTGTCAGTTTATGGCAGCAGTTAGTACCTTTTTTATAAGTCTTTGGTATGACTGGGCAAGGGTTCGAACCCCTGACTTCCTGCATCCAGAGAGAGAGAGAGAGAGAGAGAGAGAGAGAGAGAGAGAGAGAGAGAGAGAGAGAGAGAGAGAGAGAGAGAGAGAGAGAGAGAGAGAGAGAGAGAGAGAGAGAGAGAGAGAGATCTACCTCAAAACGGAGGTTTTCCACGGGCACGGGTTTTTCAGCATACGGAATGCCTAAAAACTGTTCCCCAATTTTTTCCCGGAAGGCTTTCCTTTTTGAATCCTCTAATTGGACCATTTTCAGTCTGTCTAACGATAAATTCTAGCGATTCACTGAAAAGAGCACTCAGGAAGAATAAACTATGCAACATGTTTACATGAGTCGGTTTCCTAATCGCTCAAGCTCCAGAGTTAGATCTATAATCTGAATATACTTCCCCGTTTGTTTGTACCCCGTCCCGATTAATTTCAAACCTGATTATGCCCACGGGAGAACCTAATACCGTCATCGCAATGTATGTTATGTTCCAAACGGAAGTTTTCATTAAAAAAGAGGACTCTGTCTGCCCGTCATTTCCAGTTCCTGGACAAGTCCATTCTCAGCGTGTACATAGATGGAAAATACTATGTCGTCTGATTGCGATATTTACAATGTCGAATCAAGCAAAGGAAAAGAACGGCAACTTCAAATTTGCCTTTCATGTGGGTATATCAAGCGGTGTAATTTCTTTGTATATGTGTGAAAATGGATATAACTCTAAACTCTCAACCCTATGATATCCTAAGAGGATAAACTACGTCACAATGTTGACTGAGGCAATCAACTCGCCCATATTGTATGCAATATTGCGTCGTGTTAGTACGGAAAGTCCGTTTAGTGTGAAGGCGCAGAGGACGCCAGTGTTAGTGTCATTCTGGTCAAGTCAGGTTAGAAATCATAAATCAATAAATGAAATAACTATGTTCTATGCACTTTTTATAACATTAAAGATTTATGTTGTTTAAATCAATAGCGAATACAAACAAACGGAGAGTTATACTCATATTTTAGCTCTCTATACGATGAGTCGGAAAAACAGCGTTTGAAAATCGGTTTAGTTTATACGAAAGAATGGAAGGTCCATTGGTAAAAATAAATTATGATTTTGTTTCGTTGTGGACATTGATAGTATCTGGTGGCCAGGAAATAACAATATCGTGGCCGGAAGATACTAGTACCACATTTGCAATCTATATCCCGTCTATGCTTCCGTAGATCCACAAGCGGCATAGTAAATCAATGTAGCATAATAATACCGGGAATGGAAATAACGTGTGAAGATCGATTGTCAGTATTTAAATAAAGAGACTGGCTAACTTAAAACATTCAGGCACTTGAATAAAATAAAAAACTACGAAATATAATTATACATGCAATAATGGTTTTAATGGAAAACATTTTATTGAAATATTTCCAATGGCGAAACATTTATAACCTGGACAAGAAACCACTTCATATAATGTTTATTGACTCATACTGTTGACAAGATATTGTCTCTAAGATTATGACTAAGGTACCATTGTTGTAAGTATGCCCGTGTCTGAGTATACACCAACATGAACACAAGTTCGATTCCCTACCTCTCATATCTAAGTTACAGAAAGACTACAAACAAAACCACACTCACACACGTGCGCGCGCTCGCTCTCACACACAGACACACACATCTACACTCACCCACCCACCAACCAACCAAAAATTGGTCAACGTTTGTATTTGCAGAAGTATGTGCCTAAACATATGGTCATGTGTGAAGTTACCTTGGTACGTATCAGATGGTCTTTAAGATTTTTATGTCTATGGCACGGAACGTCTTCAAAATATACGGATGGCTAAGCATTTTCTTTTCTTTTTTTGATAATCTGATCTCTCTCTCTCTCTCTCTCTCTCTCTTTTGTAGTGTTCGTCTGTATAATCTTTTTGTCCGATTTGGGGCACTAATGGCTTTATTGGGTATCTATTTCTTGCGGGCTATTCTATCAATGAGTCAGGTTGTGTCAATAGCCTCCTCAACGTATCCCCTTCTCTATCCTGTCATTCTTTGGTGCCTTTGAGCTCGACGAGGCTTCTTATAAAGGTTGCAGGTTTTGGAGCATCTGCATTTAGTACAATGGACATACGGTAAGGACGACGGTCGGAAGTAAGTTCGAATTGTTTCCCTGCCGATGGGTAGACTGAGTATTCAGAATGACACTCGACCTATTTGGATGACTCCGACATATATTTCAATCCATTTCGATTCTGTGTCGAATCTACATCAGCTTAGGGGTCTGTAGGTTAGTTACCTGGTTGGGATGCTTTTGCTCGAGACTTCCCATGAAAATATTTCATTCGAAAGTGCAGTTTGAGTGCCCATTGTAGTTTCATTGACTTGTAGGAAGTGATGATTACAAAATTGTAAAACTTGAGAACATGTATTAAATATTTGACTAAATAGAATGTTTGGTTAGAGCGGAGCAGGTAGACTATCTCATGGTTCCTTGCAGACTGTGCTACATCCCTAGTGTAAGATGTATAAGGAATTTATGTCATTTTCTAGCTCGGAAAAGACGCTCTCAAGAGTTGAAACTTTACTAAGGGGTAACACATAATCACTTTTTTGCGGACTCTATAAGTATCACTGGTGATGTCACTGGAATCTTCAGCATTGTTACTAAATGTTTCCTCGAGTCTTAGTATCCAAGCAAAACGTGACTCTAAGAATCAGGTCTACTATCACATAATTCCTTTGCAGGCTCTCATACCCTCCTATTTGGGGATGTTATAATAAAGACACTACGTGAAGAGAGCAAAATGTGACTCGAAGGCTTAGGGCTACTATCCCATGCTTCCTTGCAGGCTCTCATATTCTCCTCGTGTGGTATGTAAAAGGGACACCCTCCATGGAGAGTGGTATTTGGAAGGTTAGTTTTTGGTATTTTGTTGAGATAGTCAATGGTTTGTTGGATATATCAAATTAGTTTTTCTACGAAATGACAAAGGTGATAATCAACGAAATCAGACATTTCCTCAGTGAGATGGTTGTTTCCCTTAATGATTAACCTCCACGGGTTCCCCATCTTTGTGTATATTAGGGAGTAAATAAAATCATGGTTTGGGGTAAACTGGTATGAGGTAAGTTAAGAATTTGTCATCAATATGTCCTGTGATATACATGTCTTTTAATGTCTGACACGGTTTTGGCATGTTCATTTGTTTTGGTGATAAACGAGTGTTTTATAAAATGTCTAGTTACCTTTTCGCCTCAGCGATGTAGTCAGAAGTTTTCATGATAACAACAGAGGGCATGCTGACTTGATGACAATTTTTTGTCTCTTACACAGTTTGTTAGGCGACTGTCTTTCTTGTCGGATGAAATTGTCCTTTTTGGCCTGAAATTATATCATTTTTCTTCAAAGTGGAAAAGAGTGACTAAAGAGCTCGAATTTTAACACTATGGAAAGTAATCGCATTTATTAGACTCATCGGCGAAGACAATGGAATCTCCAGCATTGTCACTAAACGTTTAATTGAGTCTTATTCTCTGTCTAAAAGAAGTAGTCTTTTAATTTCAGTGCATTGCATGTTTTCGGCAAGGACAAGAGTGTCAGACAACCGATAACAGGTTTACAACAGTGTTGCCGCACAGTTTGTCCTCAGAAACGTTCTGTTCTCAATCTTTTTCGTTCTTTTCCGTGATTTCTTTGTTTGATGTGATCTCTAGAACTTTTGCTGTGTCTTTTTGGGCTTGTTAGGAATGGGTTTATCTTTTCCATACAGTCTCAAAAAATCTTCAAATTTGTTCAGTATGACATGAATTGCCTGTCTTAAATCCCCCAGTTGACTTTAGAGATCCTTCTTTCAGAATTTCCAGAGGCCTGAGTCAAAATGGACAGAAGAGTTGCATCTTTTGACAAAAGATGCAGAAACCTTCCGGCACATAGCGGACAGTTTTGGTTTCCAAATATGTTACATAATTGGGCGGATGATGTTCTGCCATGATTTTCTTCTCCAAGAGATATGAGATTTGAGAAAAGAAACATAGTGGCAACGCAGAAGAGGGTGATTACACAAAGAAAAAAGATTATACAGACGAGCACTACGAGAGAGAGAGAGAGAGAGAGAGAGAGAGAGAGAGAGAGAGAGAGAGAGAGAGAGAGAGAGAGAGAGAGAGAGAGAGAGAGAGAGAGAGAGAGAGAGAGAGCAGATTATCAGACTAAGAAAATTCTTCCAAAAAATGAAGGTTGTGACGTAAATAATAATCTTTCTAAATTAAACTAATGACCTAGCACTTTAAAACAGCTTTGGAGAGATGAGTTTAGATTTGAGAAATGTTACAGTTTCAGTTCGCTTACCTGTACATTTAAGCCTTGGATAGGACAATCGCAAGCAGCACCAAGACTATGGGCAACACACAGCTTAGTCATGCATAGTCATTATAGATACCTGGATAAAAATTCAACGGACTATCAAGCAAATGGTAAGGTAAGTTTAATCAAAATATTTATTAGACTTACAAAGTCATCGGCTGGACGCCTGATACACGCCTGACAGAAGATCGGCGTATAATTAACATATCAATTTGAACTGGTACCCAATTGAATTTATATGTATACATATACTCTCTAATCCTGAGAAAATGTTTGCTTCGATGTAGAATGTTTCCTTTGCTTCGATGTAGAATGTTTCCAGAAGAAAAATATTTTTACCATCAATTTCCTTTCTAATAAAAAACATCAGTAAATCACATCACTGTCGGATATTATCGGAAATGTTGCTGAATTTGTTTCCTATATGCTGAACTCCTGACCAATTTGTCGAGTAGGAAATCCAGGTTTCATTGGTTTGACAAATGTCTAGACGCTTTTGATTAATCAAAGGCCATACTTAAAGGTATAACCAGTTCTTTCAACTTCAGATTTCAGTCAGTGATTCAAAATGTTCGTAAATGCAAGTGATGTAGGGAGTCGTGGAGTATTAAATCAGGAAAGCAATAAAGGTGTCGATCATCCAGTGTGATATTTCTAATTTAAAAAAGTCACAAGCACCAGATAAAATATAACACAATCAAGAAGAAATATTTGGCGTTGATATTGCCTTGGGAACGTTTATAAATGCATATTTTATTAATGACGTATTATTGAATAATTGACGTCGAGTTCAAATAAATTGTGCTCGAGTGTTAACGGGTAAGTGGAAGAAGGATTACTTTAGACTGTACTTTATTAGATTCAGGGTAATGTATCATATGTAAATAGCCATGGTCGTATCCAAAATTTTCCGGAATGTGGCAATATGCTGTTTATCTAATAATTTGGTTCTACACTTGAATAAAAAAAAACAATTTGCAATTGAATATCCTTCAGCTAAAAGCAAAATTTCACTCAGTTGTGTAATTTTACTTGAATATCATTTTTTCTGTATCCCATAAATGTCCGTTTTTATCTTATGTATGGCCCATTTATTTCCCGTAAATGTACCGTATATATTCCATGTATGTCCCATTTATCTCCCGTAAATGACCGGCATATGTCCCATAAAATTTTCCCTTTTATTCTGTACTCCATTCCAATCCAGCGATGTATTTATGAAGCTTTCTCTTGTATGTGTCTTTTAAATCATGGAATTTACTAAAACAAATCGTTTATTAGCAACAGAGGCTTTCACGCCATAAACTTATGGATTAAACACCTTTTTATATACAAAGCATCATATCAAGAAAAGAAAGAATGAAACTTCATTTTGCAGTGAGTGAAAACGAGACAAGTTATAGTACTAAATTCTTAAACCAAACAATGTCATAATGCAACCTAGATAAATCATTCAGTCCAACTAAGCAACCATCCAATCAACATACAACTCAACCCTTTGTATATGAATAATTTTGATTTTGTATTTTTTCAAATGCCCGAATCATGTAAGTTAACCAGTCTCTTTTTTAAGTATATACCAGTCGATTTACACGTCATTTCCATTCTCAGTAATATGAATTGATTTGTTGGGCAGCTTCTGAACCTACGGAAGCATTGAGGGGACATATAAAAAAAATATTAGTATTATCTACGGTCGGACGTTGCTGTCTCACGTCGTCAGCATATTATCTTCTGGCCTTCAGATTCTATCACATGTCCATAATATAACCTCTCGTGGCCAGAACATATCATCTCGTCTTACAAGATAATATTTTCTTTTTACGAATGTCCATTCCATCTTTCCGTAAAAACATCACCGATTTTTAATCCTTGCTTATTCTCACTGACTGTTTATAGCTCGGAGTCTGGAGCTTCAGTTTAGAGGTGGAGTGAGCTGGAAAAAGGAAAATCTCGACACATGTAAACATGCTGCAAATTTTGGTCTTACTAAGTGCTCTTTTCTGCAGTACTCACCCGATAGAATTTATCATTAGACAGACTGAAAATGGTCCAATTAGGGGATTCAGTGGCGAAAGCCTTCCCGGTAAATCTGTGGAACAGTATCTAGGGGTTCCTTATGCCGAAAAACCTGTGGGAAACCTCCGTTTTGAGGTAAGTCTCTCTCTCTCTCTCTCTCTCTCTCTCTCTCTCTCTCTCTCTCTCTCTCTCTCTCTCTCTCTCTCTCTCTCTCTCTCTCTCTCTCTCTCTCTCTCTCTCTGAAATGACTTTGATGATGGAATACCAAATTAAAATGTTCCAGTTGTCCTTTTGTAGCATTTACAAAATTGTGTTCCAATTCTTTATTTAATCAAGCCTTTGGACTATTGTAAAATGGTGAGCTTTCTATGAAAAAAGAAAATACTGCGCTCAGATCTTCGCTCACTTTCACCTCCGTAAATGATAGGTTTAATAAACTGCATGCATTCGTGCATACATACATACGTACATACATACAGAAGTGGAGAAGACACTGTGTTAGGCTAGATCATCACTACCTCTCCCTAAAGAAAATGTCAGTTTTCAAAACATGCATACAGACGTAAGTACTTACATACATATATACGTAAGTACATACATACATACATACATACATACATACATACATACATACATACATACATACATACATACATACATACATACATACATACATACATACATACATACATACATACATACATACATACATACATACATACATACATACATACATACATACATACATACATATGGTTCTTGGGGATGTTCAAACGCATCTTGTTATTTCCTTTGGGTAAACTATATAAAGACATATACGTGAAATCTGCGACAAGCAAATAACAGTATTGTAAATACATATATGAAATATGCTACAGGCAAATAGCAGTATCCTACATATGTACGTGAAATATGCTACGGCAAGTAACCATGTGCTACATATGTGAATTATGCTACAGGCAAATAAGAGTGTGCTACATACATACGTGAAATAGCCTACAGACAAATATCATTATGCTTCAATATGTAAAATAATATGCTACAGGCAAATAACAGTATGCTAGATTCATGTGTCCAAATGCTACAGTCACACAATGTTGCATTTTAGACTATTTTATCATTGAAGAAGAACATCTGTTGATTGTCTGCTTCCTAAGTTTGACAGCTAGGTAAAACTTTTAATCAGTTCTAACATCTTTTTAAATAGGCGTAAGTAGTGAGAGTGGTGGGGTGTTTGTGCTGTATACGGACAATGGGAATTACTATTACAAGACCCCTTGGGACTGTATACGGATAAGGAAAATGTTGGGGCTGATTTTTTCTTTCTGTTTTATTTTTCCTTTCTATCCGTACCCCCAGGTATCTTCTTCATCTCCTCTTTCAGCACCTTTCTAATCATTTATTCTGCTTTCTTTAATTTTTCTAACCTCCACTCACAAAAGGCCACTCTGCTATATTTTCTGTTTCTTTATAAAAGTATCTATTTTTTATCACACTATCAAGGGCCTTTTTCAATGGTAACACCATAACATACTTTGGTTTAATAAATCCTCTTAACGTCTTCACTTCCTCCTCTATCATGTCTTTAACCAGATCTCTCGTTACTTTCAGCCTGTCACAAAATCTGAGCTACCTTTGAAAGACTTTCCACCACATAGTCTGCATCCATCATCCAATACTCACTATCTTTTAGGTCATTAAATAAATTCATCTTCCATTGTGTTTACTAGTAAACACTGGGTAGCCAGACTGACGACAGCTATGATTTACACACCTGAAGCAAGGACGTGAAGTAGAAAATAAATTTTAATAAATTGGAAAATATTTAATATAATCAATAAAGAATGGAAGAGAATATCCCTATATCTACTATCCACACAGAAGGGAAGAAAATAACCCAGTATCTACTATCCACACAGAAGGGAATACAAAATCCCATATCTACTATCCACAGAGAAGGGAAGAAAATAACCCAGTATCTACTATCAACACAAAAGGGAAGGAAATAACTCCATATCTACTGTCAACACAAAATGGAAGAAAAACCCATATATACTATCCATACATACTAGACGAAATTAACCCAGATATGTACTATCAACACGGAAGGGTAGAAAATCTCATATCTGGTATCAAAACAGAATTGAAGGGGGAAAAAAACAAACAATTATATACTATCAACACAGAAGTGAAGAAAATTGCCCATTATATACTGTCCAAATAGGTATGCGCTCAAAACAACACACAAATACACACATTAACAAAAGTAAAAGCACGCACACAAACAAACTAATATACACATCAACAAATATACAAGCAGGCATACAAACACACAAACACACACGCAAACAAACGAACACACAAGTACACGGACACACGCAGAATCATATGATTAGCAATTGATCAGTCTCTTTTTCTAGAGTATCTGTATTGCCATGAGAAGGACTGGGTTTTTTGAACTTCATGTTCACCCGATTAATGTTGACATCTTCCTTGCCTGGCACCACAGACGTATCACCGGCTCCAGCCCTGTTCCCAATTTAAGTGTGTGGGTGGGAACGCAGAGTGCTTTTATGTTGCTTCAGAACCCCAATCTTCAGTTTCTGTGATTCTGAAGACTTCCATGGGTCTTCTTCCATTCTACACTCGTTGATGCTGTGGTTTCCTTATCTCCTGCGCACGCAACTGTACTTGTACTTGCTGTGGTGTTGGTAGATGCTATGGTACTAGCAGTTGTTGTGGTATTGGCTGTGGAGGTGTCCTTATCTCAGGCTTTATCTCACACAAAGGCCTATGCATGATGAGAGTCATGATCATTTCTTCCTTCTCTTTTTCTGTTTCCTCTCCTCCTCTTCCTCAATTCTGGCTTTCTCCTGTATCGCCCCATAAGCCAGATCGTCAAGTAAGCGCCTGGCATACTCCAGGTGTATCTGAAGTTCCAGAAGCTTACTGATTCTGCTCATTCTCCGTTGTTGACGAATTAACGATGGGTAACCTGATCTGATAGACATTTTAAGGCGCTTGCTGCCGTGAGGCTCATACGACTGCTTACAGTCCCGGACGTGGACTGCATTCCCTTTACGAGGGCACTTGGCCTTTTTGCTAGGCCTTTTACCTGACCCCTAGAGGTCAGAGACTCCCCCAAAAGACATTATGAAGCTTATTGTAACAGAGCGTACCGGCTTTCCGCCTCAACTCCCGCCTGCCAAATTCCCTAATGTCTAAGTCCACCTATCTTTATCTCAGTTATGTGGATTATTGTGTCAAATTTATCCTGTTTTTCCTACGGGTGTCCCTATACCAATGATGTGTTAGCCACCTATTCAATTATCCAAATGTTCCTGAGTTGTGAATTTTGAACATATTTTGATGAGGTTGAATTTTGCGTACTTAGCGTGTTTGTATGGTTCTAAAAAATAAATCAATCTCTAGGTGTATGTCACCTAATTTTGACATTTATCACCGCTTTGACAACGTTTGGTTTTTAATTTTGACCGCCTTTCCATGGCTAACCAATCCTATAGGAAAGAAATACTAGTCAAGTTGATAAACTATATGTCAATCTTTGTGTTTGTGGAAGTTAAAAATTAGAAGTGTATCTTAAAGCACTTCGTTTCTTTGTCTTGTCAAATAGCATGTATGTGTTTTTAAGTAAACAGTCAATGTGCGTGGGTTTGTTTAGGTCCGCGCGTTCCATGTTATGGATAGTGAAGTGGTATTGTGAGTTTCAGGGTAAGGAATGTTCTCCTTCACGTCCGTGCTTCATCGAGATAAGAGCAGCCTTCTTTAGTATGGCTAAACCAAAGGATATCGTTTTAATGTTGGATCTTCCAGGCCAAAGTGAATAAATAGGTTGTAGACTTATTTTCGAACAGTTGGCCGCGCGGCCCGGACTGTCCATCGCTAATTCTTTGTCTTTGAGATTTGTTTCCACCTTATCCTTCCATTCAATTTCCAAAGGGTCTCTACCATTCAATGAAGGATAAGTCTTCCATAGCTTCTAACCATCTAGAATGACTCTCTCAAACTGTTTTATTCTATCATACTGTCGAATTCGGCATGCAGGATGGCGTTCACCGTCTCGGATAGAGATGTGGAAAACTGAAGTTACATAGGCAGTTGCTGCCTTGGTCTAGAGTGAAATCAAAGGTTCACAAAGCATAACGTCCTGCATAATTGTCGTACGTATTACCGTGACATGTGTGGGTCCCTAACTCTCCGGTGGCTTCGTACAGGGACAAGTACGACCTAAACTAATTCCTCTTCTCAAAGACAGGTTTGAAGAACTTGTACAAAATGTCTTGCATCACGACTGATTTCGATCTTGGACACGTAATGCTCGTACTCGAAATGATTTTGTTTGTGGACTCCGTTGAAGGCTGCATTGTTAACGACACGAATGATTAATATTCCTGGATCGGAGTCCAGTGGCAATGGTAAAGGTTTTCACTTCCACGTGTCGTATCAAATATTTGGCGGTTGTTGTGCTCAAAGGGTGACTGATGTCGTTTCCCACTTTAGGTTACACTTCCACGCGTCGCACGTAGACTCTAGTGTCTTCGACTTTGGTTTTGTAAACGGATACATCAGCCATCAAATGGAGTTAATAAGTGGCACTGTTTAGATTCAGTCTCATCCACTCATTTCAGCAAATACGTCTCTTGTAACTACAAGTGCAAATGCAAGGGATCCATAAGTTCTAAACTACGGTGTAGAAATTTGCTTTGGCGTCCGTTGAATCCAAAATTGTGGTCTGGTACTTCCTCTTTAATCAAATCGGTATCAATTTTTTGCCCGCCTTGCCTTTTCATATCACACAGGCATCCAGATGAGTGTTCTTGGTCCGTACGTCAAAAGATTTACAGGCTCGCTAGATAAGAGTAATTATTCATTCAGCTGCCGACTAGAATGTTATTCAAATACAAATACACTTCCCCGAATAAGGAATTAATTAAATTGTTGACGGGGGATACGTCCTCATTGTATAAGTAATTGCTATTCAGATTGATGTAATCATCGGGCTGTCGTTTGATTTCAAAATCGATGGGAGCTGAATCTGTCACGGAGACGGGATGAAATTCTAACCATTGGTATTCTTGCACCTTGAAGACCTATCAAAGGGTATCTTTGTAGTCGACTCTTTCTGCCTTATCCTTGCACGTCCAGGGCATTAAATGGAGTTTCCCGTCGAGCCAAAATGTCTTTCACAGTTTGAAGCAAGACATTTGTGCCCGTTTTCAAGAAATCTTTTTTAGGATTTTGTTTGTCGATTATGACATTTTGGGAAATTATTTGCACTGCCTTGCATCAATGCGGCAGTTTTCAAAGCGTGCAATCATCGTGTCAAACGTTTCAAAACGGGAGCCATTGAACGAAAGGCAGCTTTCAGCAAATATCCTCAGCAATGCCCTCATTTTCACGCAACTGCGTGCTACATTGGATACATTGCTTACAAGTTGTTAGAGTAATCGTTTTCACAATGTCATACAATTCAGGACAAAATGCAATGGCCAACAATTTGTCCTCTGAATTTTGTATTAGTAGGCGACGAGACACTTTATGGTACTCGAGGGTAACACTTTTCTGGCTTTCTCCAAGGATTTGCCACACTATGCATTGAACCCGTTAATAATTGTTTTCAACAAATATGGGGTTCGCTAAAATAATAGCCTGGGGAATTTTCAACCGATAAGTAGAACAGTTAGTTTTAGGGTCATTTGTTTTCATAGTCACCAGCAGTTGCGAGTTCATCGAAGATTTGTTGCTCTTGCTCGTCATGAATTTACAGCGCAAAAAAGTGTTTTGATTTTCGATGATGTTTTCGAATAGTCTAGGGTAAATCATTTGCACCTAGACCCTTTTCCAATGATCTTCGTGATCCAATTGGATGGTCTGAGGTAATTTGGCCATAAAACAGAACACGGTATTATGTGGAAACACCATTATGGAACTATGACTAGGTAGCGTTAAGTAAAACTGGTTATTCATAATTCCAGGGGTCGCTGAAGGTTAGAGGAGTGTCAGAATGAGGATTGATGTTTGTATGAATGTTGTGAGATGATTGACGTTGGACGCAAGGCTCCCGTTTTCACAGTTAATGGAATATTTCCGGATGGATTGGGAAGAAGGTAACCAATTCAACTGCTCAGTAAAATGGTCCACAATTGTTTGTCTCCTTGTTGCAAGTTCAAATTGGCAATAGTAGCACCACACACATTCGCCACAAAGAATTGGCAGGAAAAGACGACTTGCATTTTTAGGCACACGTTCTCCACACCACACACACAAAAGGTCCATTTGAGTAAGTAACCTTTGTCGAAAGTGCGTTTGGTTTTGCCAGTGCGCACCCAATCTCCTGTCGTCATCACTCCTCCTTTCTTGGGGACAGTCGGAGACGTACCAAATAGACGCTCAAAAACGGTCACTTCGTTGCCGGGAGTCACTTCCGGGGAGCTTACCCGATGCTTGTATGATAAGATTGGTTGTTCGCATGGACTAAGTGCGTCAAGCTGTTGATGTACTTGAAAGTATGTTGATGCGTAAAATTTACATTGGTTTGTGTTCGGGATTCACGGTGATGAAAAATGAGTGCCTAGTTTCGTTGATTCATTTTGAAAAGATTAGTTCAGATATTCGTCACCTTTATCGATTTTTCATCGAAGAGGGTATATATCGCATTGTTTCAACACTGACTGAGGGCCCGCACTACCTCAATACTCGATTTGGAAGCAAATGGCACGACCCAATTATTTGTACCGACGTTTGCAGGAGGCCAAGTGAGAGACATCAGCTAAATAAGCTTGCCAATGATGATCTACGCCCTCCATTGGGACTGCGTCCATCTTGACTGCAGAAGGTAGTGTCGTAAACTCTTTCAGAGTTGGCACAGCTGTTTCGTCTAAAGCTTTCTAGTGAAATAGTTGCAGTCATTGCAATAGTTGACCGTACCATTGCGACTTTTTCGTTTCCCACATATTGCCGTGATCCATCATCGATTGCAATTCGTATGGTAATTGAAATAACTCGGTTAAATGAGGATTAGGAGGTAAATGTGGGGTGAGTTGTTCTTGCAAACGATGGTATTCCATCCATCGTTTGTAAGGCACTGAAGTAAGTTTGTGTCCTCCCAACTGATTTCAATGGTCAAGACAGGCTATACATGGCAGCCAGAGTCCTTCTTTTATCTTCTTTATCCTTTTTGTCTTTTAGCCAAATATTGGATAGTAGTATTTGCTAGTGACGTAAGCGCTCATACTAAGACGGCTTTTAGCAAGGGTGCTAACAGCAGGTGAACAAATCCTCCACGTTGTACCAACATCTTTTTCTTTTGATGAATGGCTGTTTGCTTTTGGACCATTTAACGAAGAACGTGTCGATGCTTAGCGAAGCATTCTTTCTAATGTGAAGATAAAGGCATCTTGCTTTTCAAGACGTTCAGAAGCCAATCGCACATGGTGTCGATGACGATATTTGAAACAGTTTGAATCATTTGTTTCTCATGGGTGGAGGGGTTTTGGACAGGATGGACAACACGTCCCAGTGTTTGGCTAAACAAGGAGGTAGTCCTTCCTTTTCTTTCTTTTGTGGGTAGAAGAGGCAAGACTTTCGTGTGTATGTGTGTATGTCTGTTTGTGTGTGTGTGAACTAAAGGTGACATATGTTTGCTTGTTTGTATCGGGGCTTCCAAAAATATTCTGACGTCGATGACTTGGCACAAGTCCTTTTATCACTTTTTGCGACTATCGCTTCGTCAAAAAATGCAATGACCTTTTTCCTATTTTGTTAAACAATCCTCCCCTTTGGCTGCTCATCTTTTCCTTTGAACGAGTGTGTTTATTTAAGGGGGTGACTTCGATGCTTGGCTAAGCGTTTTTTTTTAAAACAAAACTATCCTTTTCGTTTCCCTTTTCTTTTATGGACAGGAGAACGATGATGATGGTGGTGTGCACTTTAGGCGTTCAGGAGCACAAAATACGCTGAAGTCTATGGACTGACATGCGTGCTTTTATCTTATATTTGTTGTGCATCTTTGGAGTAATTTTGGGAACACAATCTGTTTGAAGACACCAGAAAACAATCATCATTGTTTACTCATTTTATTTGGACGATGGTGTGCTTTCTGGGGTAGACGTCAATGCTTGGCTAAGCTTTTTTTCGGATGACTAGACTCTCCTATTCATTTTCCTTTTCCTTTTTGGACAGGAGAATGACGATGGAGGTGATGGTATGCACTTCTTTGAGGGGGCGTCTTTGGACGATCAGGAGCACAAAACACTGATCCGCATCGTTTGCCAATGTCTTTTGATAATAGAATGCGTGGCCACTGATTATCTTTACGTCGTATCAACTCTATGACAGGCATCACACATCGAGGATGGCAAGGAATTAAATTGGGATAGCTCTTACTTGGATAAATCTAGTAAACTCTGTAACATGCCCAATCTCTCTTTGACTTTGATTTTGGAGGCAGGTACTTTGTGAGCAGCTGCCACTGCAGCTAAAGAGGTGGAGTGTCACCACTGGAGAAGAAGTTCCTGTAGACAAGAACTTCCATTGTTTAATCAAATTATGAAGAACGGGTGTCAAATTGAGTTTGGTTGGAAGTACCAGTAGAGGAGATGTGGAAGAACCTGAGTATATTGGAGATGCGGTCACCGTCGGTACATGACGATGTTTGAGAATGTAAGGTTGCATGCTGGCGCAGTGACTCTCTTGCGGGTGGAAACTTTCTTTTGAGGCTTTTTCTGAGGGCTTTTATTTTTCTGGAGACTTTTATTTTACTGTAGCTGTGACCTGGTCCTGACACCACTGCTCTTTTTATTCTGGGTACATCGTGGAGTGGCATTATTGGGGGAAGACTTTGGGGGCATTGTGATACCATTTTAAGAGGGAACGAACGATGACACCTCCTAGAGAACTGCTAGATTCCTGATTTAAATGATTTGCTTTCTGGTTTGAGTATCGATTCGGCGATCTGCCAGTTGCGTCAAGGCTTCTTTGTTTCTCTCAAAAACCGTTTGGTTAGGTGTAAAATGTTAATGATATCTTTCAGTAATTCACATTCTATCACCGTAAACTATCGTAAGACTTGTTTGATACTTGCTTCTAAAGAAACGACCACAAATGTGTGGATTTTGTTTTGCGACCGATATCGTACAAGGCACAAATCAATTTGACGTAAAGATGAGACAGGCCAAAAGTGCGCAAGATTTTATTGACTTTCCTTATTGTTATGTCGACGAGGACATGTGCACAACAGTCCCTCCGTCTTGGCACCAGTGATAAATAATCGGAGGAGGTGGTTTATGAGTCCAAGAGTAAATAGGCCTTTGGAGTTTGAGTGACATAGTCGTACGCATGAGTTAGCCATGTCGTTCCTAACTATTCAGCAAAGATTTTCACTTGCAATTTATCTCTAAGACTTTTAAACAAGATCACGTAATGAGCAGTTTCAAAAACTGTTGGGCTATACTTTGTTGAAACAACGTTTGGGTGATGTAAATTACACTGGCATTACGTTGATGCCGTTTGCGCGTAATTTCTTCTTCGTCTTCTCTTAACATGTAGTCGAAAATGAGCAGATGGATTTGACTGGGGTCAATACGATCCCGTCGTCTTCGCCAGGAATGCATTTCACAAACACAATGGAATCAGATTGACTTTCTCTCAGGAGACTGTGCACCGACTGCCACTCTTTGTAACACCACACGATCCGTTGAGGTGGATGATCGATCAAATGATGTTTGTGTTAGATCAAACGTTTGACAAACTTTAGTTTTAACTGAGCCGCTGGGCAAGGCAATTCATCTTTTAAAGGGATGGCGAATATACATAGCCTCCCAGCCAGCACCATCGTATTATATTTTTGCGATGATTTTAAAAGTGGAGGAAGAGGGAGCAGAGTCAGCAGGGAATGTCAATTTTGACAGACAATACAAAAGTGTTTAATTTGTTTTTTCATGACACGTTTATTGCGAAACTATGTTTAAATATGAACACGAAATACAAAAATACATAAAATTCAAATGATTGATTACATGGATAAAATACACATCAAAACGATCAAAGTGGAATATAAACAAGTCTCTGTACAACATGTTAGGTGAGCAGGTGTTGTGTCCTAGGGACATTTTGTAATGTTCTTAGCTTCTCTACACTTGGCACAGTCACAGAGGGGTTTTCCCGGAATTGTCTTTCGGGGATGTCTACGTAAGTCCGAAGCTACACACATATTCGTAAAGGTCTTCAGTACCTAAAAGTTGACGAATCTTTTTTCCCATAGAAAAGGAGATGTATGGAGATCAAAGTTCTTTACTTTTAGCAGAATGAGCTTCACGTGTGCATTTAAAGAGACCACTATAATATTATTTATGGTGGTAGATACTGTTCGTAAAAGGTCCACAAGGAATTGTGGTTGTTGTAGGGCTTAACCCCATTTTTCAGCACAAAATAGGCGGTCAATATAACTGGTGAATGATGAACCCTGGAAAACTCTGGGAAGACCCACCGACCAATGAAAAGCTACTATTAGGTCTTCTCACTTACCCATGTTTGCCGAGCTTGAGACTAAAACCCACGCACACATAGGTGAGATGGCAGTGATCTGGAACGGTAAGCACTTTTGACCACTTGGCCTCTCGTGGACACTCCACAAGTAATAGACTGATAAAAGAAATTCATGAATGGAAAACACAACCACAATTTAATGGATACAGTTCTCGTTATAATTTTTGGCAATCATCCACATTTAGAATACTGTCATTGATTTCCTTCCACTGCAGTCGTTGTATCACTAATATTATTGGTCGTGGAAGGGTAGCCAGTGTTTAACTTCTTTTGTTGAAGGTAATAAGTGTACTTTTTAACAGAATCGGTTTTATTTCAGTACCGCACCGAAACTGTTTAGTCACTAACTCACACACCTCACCTCATACAGAGGTTTCCTCTTGAACTAAGATTTGTTGGTGTAAACGTGTTTTGTAATCCTCTAACTCGTCCTTAGCAACTCGGTGTACTATGATCACCTTGTATGTAGAATGAGTGGCATCCAAAACGTTACGAATTTCACATGATTTATCATCTCTGACCTATGGTACGCTTTCAAATTAATCAGTCCTCTTAAACCAATATGCTCGTGGTTCCGACATCGGTCGGGTAACAGATGCAATTGTTCTTTGCGTTTCACTAGTATTTTAAGTAACTCTCTGTAAATGTGTTCTCACTACTCCAGAGGTAGATTCTTAATGTCCTTTCCTAAACTAGTCATTCACAACAATGTCTTTCTTTTGTTTGAGGTAATAAATGCGATATATACACAGAACTAATTTTACTACAGTAGCGATTCCAAAGTTTTAGTCACTGGTTCACACATCACACACCACAGACAGAATTTGATATGATAAAACATTTTGGTAATTCTCTAACTCTTCCTGTGGAATTCGCTGTAGTATGGCTAGCATGTAAGTAGTAGGATCAGTAGCAACCAAACTCATATGGTCATTTTCCAGTTGAAGAATGTCTGACCATTGGAACTCTTTCACATGAATCAGTCTTCTTATAGCATTCAGGTACCAGTGTTTCCAACATTTGTGACGTAACGGATGCAATTGATCTTTACGTTGAAATTGTATTTTTACGAATCCCAGGTTAATGCATTATCTCAACTCCACAGGCAAACCACCAATGTTCTCTTGTAAAATATCTACCAGAGATATCAAGGGTCCCACTAAAGGCAGGTAGAAACAGTGTGGTGACCATCTTGCGTGTTCCAGGTAAGAGGAGTCTTTCTGCTTCCACCTTTGAAGTGACACACCGTAACTGAAGTACTAGACTTTATCCTCTTTGCCCAGGTAAATAAATCCGGCTCTGGCTAATTCTTCGAGGGTTGGTCCTCACATATATATTAGCTATTTTCCTTAGAAGGTTTGGAATAGACTTTCAAGTCGCAGTTTTCAGGCAATAGCACAGGTACGATTAATTTTCTTGCACATGTTCATTTCTATAAGGTACAGTGAAATGAACAGGAGTTTGATCAGTTTGATGCCATCTGTAGGGTGTTAGACCCATGTTCTCGCGTGGAGGATGACATTGACAATGAAAACCAGTAAATGAAAAATAAAGTGTACTATTTCTTATCTATCAGGATTGACATTCACATCAACACTTTCCTTGGTTGGAATGGTAGTAGTCAAAGCAAAGTTCCCATGATGTGGCACTAAATCGCTGAGGTCATAGCATACGACATCAATGCAATCACAAGCATTGCACTCCACTTGAGAATCACTGCATTTTAGTGGTGTGATCTTTTTCTTATCATTCATCTTTTTCGCTTGGCAATGGTAGTCACAATGAACTATCGGTCTTAGACGTTTTCCATTATTATATGCTGGCTAATATCGACGTGTCCGTACCGCAAAATGAAGTGGTTGGAAAGCCGCACTCGCTTCTGGTACATGATTTGATACATTTTTTTCCTAGGCAGACTGACGATTTGGTGTAGCAAAACGTACAATCTTATGAGGTTTGTTCGTGGTCGTGGCGGCAAGAATTCTTTCTATACCTTAATGTTCTCCACATGACTGATGCGATAATTAAATGTCAATACTTTCATATTACACTCGGTGTAGCGGTAATGTTTTGGACCGCCACCAGCAATCCTTAAAATCTTGTCTTTGGAGTGGTCATCTGTCCAGGCTCCTAAACAGTCTCATTCGATGACAGGGTGACGTTGATCCAGTTTATCGATGTAGATGCAACTGTCAGTATCAAAGTTCTAAAGCTTCGTACAATTTTAAGCGAGCATGTGCTGTCACGTAAACCGCAATGATGATGTTTCTAAATTTGTCAGATTCTGCTAAGTCCAGTTTTTCCTCGAATTGATCAGGATCAGGCTTTCACGAAGGAAGCCCACATGTTCTCTCTCTCTCTCTCTCTCTCTCTCTCTCTCTCTCTCTCTCTCTCTCTCTCTCTCTCTCTCTCTCTATATATATATATATATATATATATATATATATATATATATATATATATATATATATATATATATATATATGATTATGTCGTGAATTATCTGGAAGTAATTGGAAGATTCTGTCTGGTACTCCGTCTTGGGTAAACACAGTTGTTGTGCCATTTTACCTCACAAGCAATTAAACATAACTTTGGCAAACGATCACTTTCCTTAGTTTGTCTCTACGTTATCCAAAGTGATGTCTTTCTGCTCAAAGGATCTTTCTTTGAATTTATTTTGGTCCTTTGGAATGTGGCACCAGGAAGGATAGCGGACACGTTCTTGGTTCAGTTTCTAAAAGGCATCCACGTAGTCTGTGAGAATGCCTTTCTGTGTCTCGCACCATTGTGATACCGTTTTGTCTTGGGAAAGTGGTATATTTCGTAAATTTCTAACAGTTGCTATCCCATGTCCAGAGATTTAAACAATTCCACGCTGCCCACGTTCGCCTGACAGAGTGTTCTTCTGCCTGAGAGTACTGACAAGGTTGGTTTTGGTTGCAAGTGTTGGTACAAGTACGGCACAAGGGAAACATTAGTTTTCCTTTGCAATGGTGAGGTAAAATGGGATGGTACAAGTCTGTCAGAAGCAAGACTTTACATTTAATCAAACTTTCGTATTGTCTAATGTTGTACGCGTGGATATTTGCCGTTAGCAATTGTGGGTGCCCTGTGGGAAAATGCCAACATTTGCTCACTTAAGGATATAGCGAGCAGACGTCCAAGTATTTTATTTCTTCCATTTTCTCCTCATCGGCTTGACACAACAAGCAGGTAGCATTCGTTTGTCCTCCGTACAAATTGTTCCGAGGGTTCAGTGGGTCCACCAACTTGTAACTTTCCACGATGCGTTTAAACTCGGGATCAGTTTTCAAGCAGTGATTGCACTCGTGTTCCCACATTTCCACTACTTGGTATCCTTGCTATTCTAACTACAAGCGTCGCTGACAAGTGACCTAGTACAAGTCTTCCATGGTACATTGCAAGAACTGATTTTTAGTGTTACGATGAGGGTATCGGATGTGACATCCATGAAATAAGCACCAGCTAAACTCTTCCAAGATCTTGGTTTTCTCTAAGAACCAGGTATCTACTGAATAGGTTCGGATGGTGTTTTTCCATTTGTCTTCCTTGTCGCACAAGTAATGCAGCCAAATTATAGCTTTGACCGACGATTGACGTTTGACGAAGTTCGTATTTTGGGGGCTTATGAAAGCTAAGGTGTTTTCGAGCATGAATCATTGACGGGACTCTAAGGAACATGCTTTGGTAATGGTGCAGACTTTTCGCAGAGGATATATCCCTCTGTTTTCCATGAACAGTTCTCGAAATTTGCTACAGGAACAACTAAAATGTCCAACTCCTTTTGAAAATACTTTCACATTTCTTCCTGAAAGTCGAAAGGTTCCAAGGCGTGAAGGCGTCTCTTTGTTCGGTGTGCAATGTTGTTGGAGTCGTACTTGTGATCATAAGGCAAACGGGGTATAACGGCGTGTTGATTGGCTTAGGTATTGAAAAAGTGCGGAAAAAGCCGTTGACCATTTCTGTCATTACAAACCGTTTAGGCATTAGTAGCAAAGGCATTGCCAAGTAACCCATTGTGAATCTGTCCCACTTGCAGAGAAATGATTTTGGTTCCGTTTAAAGTCACTTTCAGACGTTCGGTATTTTGTTCCATATAGTATTTGAGAAGAAATTGCCCATCGTGCCTCGAAAAGTTTTGAGCCATCACCGTAACTTGGCGATGACAATCTCCGTAACGTTTAATGTCCTCTTGACTCCACGTCTCGTTAATGGGGTCTATGATCCCTCTTGCGATATAGGCCAACAGGACATTGACAAAATATTGGTTCCTTAATGCACTTCCAGCACGCTCCATGAGCCACAAAGAAATTAAGAATGTGATTGTCATTCTCTTGCATGGATTCGAAATCGAATACAATGAAATTTCCTTTCTTCTAATCAGTTTCCTCTCCATGTTTGGAATGGTATTTCTAAATGTAGCATTCGTGATCTAAGACCATGATTTGGAAACAAATGTGATATGAATTCTTTCCTGAATATACGCGAGCTTTGGCATTATTGCTACGTATCACTAATTCACAAGTAGAACACAGTCTCAGGAGTGCAGAAGCATTTTGCTGATGTGTACCATGATTATTTAGATATTTTTGGCAACAAGTAGGGCTGAAAAAGTAGGACAATGCACTAGTTTTTGTCCTTCGTCAAGACAGGGTTTAGAGGCAAAATATACTTCACATTTCGATCCACAATATTTGTGTTTCTCTCCATTGTTATAACCATAGTCACATTTCTCACAGCCATAACTGTATCCCAGGAATGTAGCGATACTGGAAATGCATCAAAATGTTCATCGTGAATGCATCTTCTGTCTTGGAACTTTTTGCCTCGAGACAACAGAGGGTCACGCACTTCTTGATGGTGTACTTTCAATATGTGTAGCGTGAAGCTAAGACGTCTTGTAAGTTTTGCATTTCAGGAATGTCACAGGGTGTGTCTTTGGATATCCCTGCTTGCTGTAATAGGAGTTCTGCTTCTGTTCGTGTTTGGCTCGTTTCGATTTTTGAAAAGTTTTCAAGGCTCTTTTCCATTCTCCGTTGTTGTTCGTCGCACCACTATTGCACGGTCTAAACACATCTTGCCTTGAGTTTCCTTAATTTGGACGATGCTGCGCTTGATGCTGCCAAAGTCGTCAACCAATAACACCTTTTTGCTTGCGGTCCCTTGGGGAAGAGAACAGTGCCTATTTTACATCAGTTAGGTGAAACTTGTAGTTGGATTGTTACAGGCATTGCATCTTGTCGATAACTTTAGAAGTTATTAATTCCGAAAGACTGCTAAACTCTATCCAAACGGGTGACTTCAGAGTGACATGATAAATGGAAAGTCTCAAGTCAAACGATATTCTTCTTTGGCTTGACATTGCTGCTTCAGTGTGGTTAGCAAAGAATTCCACAAATCAGTGATGATCTCTTAACATTCTGCAGCGTTACGTCAGACTATATATGTTTACGTTTCACCGTGTTTGTTTTTCTCTTGGCATTAGTCTATAAATTTTCGAGGATAACTAAGCCAGCAGTTTTTGAAAATACACTCTGGAGAACAAATGGCCAGAATTGTTTCTGCTCATTTTACTTCATACGATAACAGGGTCTAGCTGTTTGAATTATATTTTATGCACCATAGACCGAGCGTGTTTTTCTCTTCGAACTTAATTTTCTGCCGTTGTCTTTTTTTTTTTTAAAAAAAGGTAAAGTCGTTCTTGCACAAATTTCTAACTTAATGGCTAATGTGTGATACAAAATTTTCGCAAATACTATGCTAAATGTATTCACTCAGCAAAAAAGTGAAAACAATTTGAAAAGGAATTTGTAATAACTATCATTCATTAAACTAGCGATTCAAGATATTCTAGTAGAAAATATACATTTTGTCTAAAAAGGAGGCTAAACAAAATAGTCCTCTGCATCAAGACTATCAACAATATGCATCAAGAATATTAACAATATGCATCAACACTAAAAACAATATGCATCAAGATTATCAACAATATGCATCAAGCCTATCAAAAATATGAATCAACACTAACAAAAATAGGTATCAAGACTATTAACAATATGAATCAAGTCTATCAACAATATGTATCAATCTTATCATCAATATGTATCAACACTAACAATAATATGCATCAAGCCTATCAACAAAATGCATCAAGCCTACAAAGAATTTGCATCAAGCCGACCAACAATATGCTTCAATACGATCAACAATATGCATCAATACAATCAATACAATGCATCAAGACGATCAAAAACATGCATCAAGCCTAGCAAAAAAAACCATCAAACCTAGCAACAATATTCATCCAGCCTATCAACAATATGCATCAAGACAATAAACAATATGCATCAAGACTATCAACATATGCATCAAGCCTAGTTACAATATGCATCAAGACTATTAACAATATGCATCAAGCCTATCAACATATGCATCAAGACTAGTTACAATATGCATCAAGACTATTAACAATATGCATCAAGCCTAGTTACAATATGCATCAAGAATATCAACAATATGCATCAACACTATCTATAATATGTATGAAGCTTTTCAACAATACGCATCAAGTCTATCAACAATATGCATCAATCTTATCATCAATATGTATCAACACTAACAATAATATGCATCAAGCCTATCAACAAAATGCATCAAGCGTACAAACAATTTGCGTCAAGCCGAACAAAATATGCTTCAATACGATCAACAATATGCATCAATACAATCAACACAATGCATCAATACGATCAAAAACATGCATCAAGCCTAGCAAAAATATGAATCAAGCCTAGCAACAATATGCATCAAGACTATCAACAATATGCATGAAGCTTATCAACAATATGCATCAAACCTAGTGACAATACGCATCAAGCCTATCAACAATATGCATCACGCCAAACAACAATACACATCAAGCCTATCAACAATATGCATCACGCCAATCAACAATATGTATCAAGCCTATCAACAATATGCATCAAGATTATCAACAATACGCATCAAGCCTATCAACAATATGCAACACGCCAATCAACAATACGCATCAAGCCTATCAATAATATGCATCCCGCCAATCAACAATATGTATCAAGCCTGTCAACAATATGCTTTAAGTTTATCAAGAATATGCAAAAAGACTATCAACAATATGCATCACGCCAATCAACAATATGTATCAAGCCTATCAAACAGATGCATCAAGCCTATCAACAATATGCATCAAGCCTATCAAACAGATGCATCAAGCCTATCAACAATATGCATCAAGCCTTTCAAACATATGCATCAAGCCTATCAAACATATGCATCAAGCCTTTCAAACATATGCATCAAGCCTATCAAACATATGCATCAAGACTTTCAAACAGATGCATCAAGCCTATCAACAATATGCATCAAGCCTTTCAAACATATGCATCAAGCCTATCAAACATATGCATCAAGCTTATCAACAATATGCATCAAGCCTATCAACAATAATCATCAAGCCTATCAACAATATGCATCAAGCCTATCAACAATATGCATCAAGCCTATCAAACAGATGCATCAAGCCTATCAACAATATGCATCAAGCCTTTCAAACATATGCATCAAGCCTATCAAACATATGCATCAAGCCTTTCAAACATATGCATCAAGCCTATCAACAATATGAATCAAGCCTTTCAACAATATGCATCAAGCCTTTCAAACATACGCATCAAGCCTATCAACAATATGCATCAAGCCTTTCAAACATATGCATCAAGCCTTTCAAACATATGCATCAAGCCTATCAAACAGATGCATCAAGCCTATCAACAATATGCATCAAGCCTTTCAAACATATGCATCAAGCCTATCAAACATATGCATCAAGCCTTTCAAACATATGCATCAAGCCTATCAACAATATGCATCAAGCCTATCAACAATATGCATCAAGCCTTTCAAACATACGCATCAAGCCTATCAACAATGTGCATCAAGCCTTTCAAACATATGCATCAAGCCTTTCAAACATATGCATCCAGCCTATCAAACATATGCATCAAGCCTATCAACAACATGCATCAAGCCTTTCAAACATATGCATCAAGCCTATCAACAATATGCATCAAGCCTATCAACAATATGCATCAAGCCTTTCAAACATACGCATCAAGCCTATCAACAATATGCTTTAAGTTTATCAAGAATATGCAACAAGACTATCAACAATATGCATCAAGATTATAAACAATATGCATCAAGCCTATCAAACATATGCATCAAGCCTATCAACAATATGCATCAAGCCTATCAACAATATGCATCAAGCCTATCAAACATATGCATCACGCCTATCAACAATATGCATCAAGCCTTTCAAACATATGCATCAAGCCTATCAAACATATGCATCAAGCCTTTCAAACATATGCATCAAGCCTATCAACAATATGCATCAAGCCTATCAACAATATGCATCAAGCCTTTCAAACATACGCATCAAGCCTATCAACAATGTGCATCAAGCCTTTCAAACATATGCATCAAGCCTTTCAAACATATGCATCCAGCCTATCAAACATATGCATCAAGCCTATCAACAACATGCATCAAGCCTTTCAAACATATGCATCAAGCCTATCAACAATATGCATCAAGCCTATCAACAATATGCATCAAGCCTTTCAAACATACGCATCAAGCCTATCAACAATATGCTTTAAGTTTATCAAGAATATGCAACAAGACTATCAACAATATGCATCAAGATTATAAACAATATGCATCAAGCCTATCAAACATATGCATCAAGCCTATCAACAATATGCATCAAGCCTATCAACAATATGCATCAAGCCTATCAAACATATGCATCACGCCTATCAACAATATGTATCAATCCTGTCAAACATATGCAAGAAGCCTATCAAAAACATGCATCAAGCCTATCAAACATATGCATCAAGCCTATCAACAATATGCATCAAGCCCATCAACAATATGCATCAAGCCTTTCAAACATATGCATCACGCCAATCAACAATATGCATCAAGCCTATCAACAATATGCATCAAGCCTTTCAAACATATGCATCAAGCCTATCAACAATATGCATCAAGCCTATCAACAATATGCATCAAGCCTTTCAAACATACGCATCAAGCCGATCAACAATATGCATCAAGCCTTTCAAACATATGCATCAAGCCTTTCAAACATATGCATCAAACCTATCAAACATATGCATCAAGCCTATCAACAATATGCATCAAGCCTTTCAAACATATGCATCAAGCCTATCAACAATATGCATCAAGCCTATCAACAATATGCATCAAGCCTTTCAAACATACGCATCAAGCCTATCAACAATATGCTTTAAGTTTTTCAAGAATATGCAACAAGACTATCAACAATATGCATCAAGATTATAAACAATATGCATCAAGCCTATCAAACATATGCATCAAGCCTATCAACAATATGCATCAAGCCTATCAACAATATGCATCAATCCTATCAAACATATGCATCACGCCAATCAACAATATGTATCAAGCCTGTCAAACATATGCATGAAGCCTATCAAAAACATGCATCAACCCTATCAAACATATGCATCAAGCCTATCAACAATATGCATCAAGCCCATCAACAATATGCATCAAGCCTTTCAAACATATGCATCACGCCAATCAACAATATGTATCAAGCCTGTCAAACATATGCATCAAGCCTATCAACAATATTCATCAAGCCTATCAAACATATGCATCAAGCCTATCAACAATATGATATAGCGTACATACTGTATATATATATATATATATATATATATATATATATATATATATATATATATATATATATATATATATATATATATTTTATTCATATCACATACAGATGCATATATTTGAACTTTTAAGGGAGTTAAGATTTACTACAGACAACTGTGTATCCCCGAAAGCATCCGCTGCAAAATGTAGTTCTATGCCTTTTGTGGTTATTTACAATTACTTTGCATATTAATAAATTGACTATTTTATTTCTTAATTTCTATTTTCTTCACATTGATTAAATCTATACAATACGCTCTTATGATTTAAACATGAAAGATGATTTTAATAATAAAAGTAGAGCATTGCAAACACTAGGTTACATACGCCATTAACATGAAAATTAAGCCATTCACCTGCCGGTTCGTGGAAATTAATATGGAATAGAAACTAAGCGAACTGACGAACCAATAAAAGGTTATTAAAATATTTTAATACTCAGTTGATCTGAGTCATTATTCTGCTTTAGTAACAGTACCACCGACCATAAAGTCTCTCTCTCTCTCTCTCTCTCTCTCTCTCTCTCTCTCTCTCTCTCTCTCTCTCTCTCTCTCTCTCTCTCTCTCTCTCTCTCTCTCAGGTCGGTTTATGTAAAACTCTCAACTTTGCATCATTGATACACAATGTAGATAAAACACAAGGAAAGTGCACACGTATCGTTATGACGAAACATATTCTTGTCGGTTACCTAGTGTAATTTCTATTTCAAGATTTTAATCCAGCCCAAATTCCCTTTCTATCTCACATCACATTTCTGCGTAGTAAATCCGTTATGCATCAGAGGGGGAGGAATCCGAAATAGGAAATAAATGTGTCTTGATTCGGTTGATATAACGTATGAATTGCTAAACAATGTTACGACTTTATGGTCTTAAATAATGTAAGAGAAAAGAACGTAAACAAAAATGGGTTGTAAAATTCAAAAGATAATTTTTCGTGAATACAAAGTGAATTGTATTTTGTGAAAATAACAAACTTTCATTATTGTGAACTAAATCCCAAAGCGTCATAAACACTTTTTTTCACAAGTGCAAACGTATAAAATTCGAACTGAATTCCAACGGTATTCCAAAAAAGGTTCAATATTGAAGATGTTGATGTGCCTGGTTGTGTACTAAAAGTCTTTTGATGTATCAAAGTAGTAAAATCCAACAATATGTATGTCAAAATTTATTATAATTCCAATGTACTTGTTCAAGAATAGTATTGATGAGCACGTGGTAAACAAGATTATATAAAACATTCAGATATAAAATTAGAACCAAGACATGGGTGAAACGTTCGTTTCTAGAAGATTCTATATTGTCAGAAAGATCATTAAAATTAGATAAAGAACGTGGACAACATCAGATAGACTAGGTAATTCCATAGTTGAATTCAAATGTCATATACTCAGAGTAAGATGGACATTTTTAATTCCATTGACAATGACCTGAATACTCAATACTATCTATTTTACTGTTTACTTACATGTTCTTAATTATGGACAAGGGCACGTCCAAAATACAATTATGTATAGAACATAAGCATGGAAAAACAAATACACAACAATACAAATTAAATATACATAACAATATTTAAAAACCAACACCAATCCACCTGTCAGTTCTATTGTTTCGTTTCAGCGTCCTCTTCGCCATCAGAGTTGGATGACGGTGCTTAACACTACTGGTGTTCCCCCAGCGTGCCTCCAGACTGACATGGATTACGTAAAAATGCACTATCCTGACTTCCATCAAACTGATGAAGACTGTCTATACCTCAATATCTACGTCCCTCAGGTATGCTCTCGTCAGATCAACACACCATTAATCTCTTCTGCACCCAGACAAGACATTAATTCAACATTGATTTATCGATTGATTCACTAATGTGTGACATGATATCAACAAATAAACACTTCTGCAAAAAATAACTGACTTTTTAAGTCAAGTGTCAAAAGGACTTCAAAGTAACTGGTTGTGACGTGACTCAGTGCAAACTTATAGGGTCTTCTGCTCTAGTGTGCTTTTGGGCGAGTCACTTGACTCTAATTGTGTATTATTTATTTAGACAGTGAAACCAGAAAGTTACGGACTGCCACGGAACAAGGCAAACTTGTCTCGAACTCTGAAGTTCACTATTTGCCAGATACACATCGTATACCGATGTACATGTCGTACGAGGATTGCATATAGGACCATGCATATGGATATCTTCCTTGACTTGGTTAGCTAATTTCACATTCTAACATAACCATCACTATCTGTTTTTGCCTATCCAAGTTTGAATGCAAAAAGTCTTTTTCCAGAAGCAATTAGTGAACATGACAATGTTCAAACTTATTATAAATGAGGACTTGGATATTAATAGTTTTTTGGAATACCGTGAAACACTCGATTCAGGCACATTTGTGATATTTTACTTTTATTGGATTTACCTTGAAGTGAAAACTTTGGATATTAGAACAGTGTTTCTGGACTAGTGCTAGTACAAAAGCACATTATAACCTTTATTGAGAATACTTTTTGATCGCTTCCAGATTCCTTTGACTTTCTTCGACTTTCCTTTGACTTTCACTTTGTTCGACTTGATATTTTAGAGAAATAAATTTATAATTTTTAAAAATAACATGCTCATTGGGGTTTATAATTCCTTGTTACATAGTTTAACCTCTTATGACGTAACACTGTCATATACAAGTTATTATTTTTATTACATTACTGATACTATAATACATTTGGAGTATGCGCATTCGGTTAAGCGCCCCCCCTTTTTTTTTTAGAAATTCTTAGATTTTTGTGATTACTTGTTTGATTATGGGAACTCGGTCATGTAGAAATATTCATTAGACCGAAATAATTAGCCAGCTACTAGGAGAAAATGTCACAGAGTGAAGTGTAAGTGAGATTCCATGAATTTATGATTGGCGACTGGTAAATTACACAAGAAGGGACTGTTCTGTTGTCTGCAGATACCGTTTATGTTGCCATGGTGGCAGATGTGTTGCAATTTTAGAGGCGAAATGTGGCTTCAATAATGATTTGACTGGCCTAAAGTGACGTAGTTAAATTAGTTCCCCCTGTTGTATAGTTTTACCGCGTGAAATGCTGACGGTACGGAAAGTTAATGAAGATTAACCATGTAGATTTGCGGTTGATAGACAATTGAAAGGTTGAGAGATACGTGGTTTTGTATTAATTAGACTAAAATCTTTTTATAGAATGGACACATTGGCCTTTCTAATTTACAACAGAAGTTGTATGGAATTCTTTTGGAATTGAGGCAACTTATGACTTCTAGCGGAATCACACCAGGGTTAACACCGTTCGGTCAAGTAAAACTCCTGGATTGTTACAATACTATTATATACGACCTATACAGTTTTGGTTTATTGGCGCTTACTATTATATATGAGTCATACACTTTTGTTATGTTAATTGATACTATTATATGAAAGTTAGAGTTTATAGTATAATGAATGATACTATTATATCTGAGATATGTAGTTTTCGTTATATTGAATGATACTAATATATGATATATATAGTTTTTGTTATATTGAATGAAACTATTATATGATTATTTATATAGTTTTTGTTATATTGATTGATACTAGAGATATGCTATTTATATAGTTTATGTTACACTGACTGATACTATTATATGATATTGATGTAGATTTGTTTTATTGACTAATACTAGAGTTATAATGTTGGATACTTCAAAATACGCAACAATATTAAAGACTTAGCTGAATATGTTCACTTTATGGCAGATCTATAACATTGATCATCAGAAATTTTACAAATCTAAAAATTAATAATCCTACAATTGTAAAATTAGGACAGTTTGTTAATAAAAGTGAAAGTAATGCAGCAACAAAAGAATTATCAATGGCAATGTCAGCATTTAAAGCAGGTTTCATTGATACGCAGCTTCAAAAAATATTAAAGAAGAAATACCTACATTAAATGAATAATTACTAACACGAAATTAAATTTCTTTACAAAAGAGCTCAAAGAGCTGAAAAATAAAACAAAATCGATATCAAGGTCATAAAAATTAACACGTTTTAGTAACGAAGTTTAAAATAAACAACATAAAATAATATTATAAAGTTTTTAAAAAAAATCTAAACAAAAAAGCTTAACGCAGGTTTTGCTTAAAACGGAAGCCCCAACTCGCCAAAAGTTTTACTATAAAAATATTGGGTTTTTTCATAAATTAATGCTTAAGCCCTTTTAAAAATAAATTTCACCTAAATAAAATACAAGTTTCCATAACGTTTCATGTAATTAAAGGACCTTATTGGGTGAGCCAGAAAAGAGTTGTCTGCAAAGACTATCTTATAATGACATGGAATGTTTCAAAAACGGACAAACCAACAAACATAGTTGCTGATAAGTGGGTACTTGAAAGAGCAATATAATATGAATGACTGATTGAATCAATAAGGGTATGAAGGAGCAAACAATACAAAAATAAATGTTCTACAAGAAACATAAATTGGAGAATTAGGCAATACAGGAATTTCCACACAAGAATCATCTTAAGGATAAATAATTGAATATTGCATGATTTTATCGTTTTATTCGCAAAATGTAAGATTTCATCGTTTTATTCGCAAAATACAAGATGTCATCGTTTTATTCGCAAAATAATATTTCCTTTCAGTAATTGAGACACCAGGAATCTCGAGACAAATACGCCACTCATTAGTGCCGTATCTACAAATGTATCTTCGTTTGCTTCCTAACTAGTTTCGCGTATATAATTGCTAACTAACACGGTCCATTTGAATTATACAAATATTAATGTAATTGATTACACCAGTCATTAAAACGGGTCATACAGAACTGAAGATTGTTTTTTCAGGTGACCATAAGAGTAGACATCTGCATATATGTATATGGTAAATCACATATCAGCTTTAGAGACGCCATCTGTGTTTTTCCATTATTTAATTTACAAACTTAAATGATTTTTACTTCTTTCACACCGGTCAAAATACACAGAATAGATTAGATTATCCAGACATTAAATACAGGCCCGTACGTCTTATAACTAAACTTTGGACAATAGTCATCGCCAAGGAGATATGTTTTAGAATCCTATAAACTGTATACATTCTGGTAGGTAATACTATTTCGCAAATCGCTCTTGTGACCTAAATGTTTAGAGCGTTCCCCTCGGATGCAAAAGTCAAACTGCGGAAGTCATACCAAAGACATAAAATGGTACTTTCATCTGACTCGCTTGGTGCTCAGTTTTTGAAGTTGGTGTTAGGACTGGTCCACCTGGTGTCGGGATAAAGTGACTGGATGAGGCATGACGCTACATGTGTAAGACTGTGTGTTAAACTAACACACCGCACACGTCGTAGCGATTTGGCTGAAATGTTGTTATGGCTGTGTGAAAAATCCAAATCTCTCTCTCTCTCTCAAACACACACACACACACACACACACACACACACCACCACCACCACCACCACCACCACCAACAACAACAAAAACAACAAAAACAACACCAGTAACAACACACACCAACATACACACACACATGCGCGCACATACATGACAAGTCTATATAGTTCCATTTTAATGCAGGTCCAAAAAAATTAGTATTTCTTTTATAATCACAGGTTACAGATTCCCAGAGACTACTTGCCGTGCTTGTTTACATACATGGCGGATCTAACGAGGGTGGAATGGGAGCCATGTTGAGAGGAGACATCCTGGCTGCGCATGCACAAATCATTGTTGTCAACTTCAACTACCGATTGTATGCATTAGGTCAGTAAAGGTTAACAAGACTATTTATTTCTTAAATGAAAACTCTACAAATTTATCTAAATGTTATAGTGTTGATTTAAATTGATGTCAGAACAGTTCATTCCTCCAGCAAGGTGTCACTACACTGATTTATGCAATCGGTATGAATCTTATGGTACTTCCTATAATAATCATCGCTATTATTGCTTTGATTTAATAATCATCGCTATTATTGCTTTGATTTAATAATCATCGCTATTATTGCTTTGATTTAAAAATCATCGCTATTATTGCTTTGATTTAATAATCATCGCTATTATTGCTTTGATTTAATAATCATCGCTATTATTGCTTTGATTTAAAAATCATCGCTATTATTGCTTTGATTTAATAATCATCGCTATTATTGCTTTGATTTAATAATCATCGCTATTATTGCTTTGATTTAATAATCATCAACTATTATTGCTTTGATTTCAAAATCATCGCTATTATTGCTTTGATTTAATAATCATCGCTATTATTGCTTTGATTTAATAATCATCATTATTATTGCTTTGATTTTTCCTGCATATTTGGCGACCTGTAAAGAATCTTTCGTGTATTCATTAGACAACACTAAAGTAAGAGCTTATTGAATGACGTCTCTTCTATTCTATTTTGACGACAAAGTTAGCAAACGTGATCTGGACGGATTTTGCACGAACACTTGCATAAAAGCAACTCTTTTAAAAATATGCGACTTATGTTTGCTGAATTTTAAGACCTGCTCTTGACTTAATTCCTATAATAGTAAAACAGTTTTTTTTCCCCTTAGCTTAGCCCGCAACTCGTGGACTGCAAATCATAACAAATGACAAAAGGAAATATTTAATAAAATAATTTATTTAATGGACTGATGAGATATAAAAGGTCTGAACACCAGTGTTTCCAGTGAGACAGCCATGGTTTCGCGAAGATAGTTCATCTTCCAGACTGAGGAGAGGATATACTTAGGAAAAGGTATTCTTATAGAGATGGAATACTTATGGAGAGTGGATACTTATGGAGAGGGATAGTTATTGAGAGGGGATATTTAATGAGAAGAAATACTTATGGAGAGTGATACTTATGGAAAGGGATACTTATGAAGAGTGGATACTTATGAAGAGGGATAGGTATGGAGAGGGAATACTTATGGAGAGTAGATACTTATGGAGAGGTGATACTTATGGAGACAGGATACGTATGGAGAGGGAATACTTATGGAGAGTGAATACTTATGGAAAGGGGATACTTATGGAGAGGGAATACTTATGGAGACAGGATACGTATGAAGAGGGAATACTTATGGAGAGTGGATACTTATGGAGAGGGGATACTTATGGAGATGGATACTTATCGAAAGGGGTATTTTAGCAGTATCTTTAATCAGTGAAGTACATTATTTTAAACAGGAAAACTAGAAATCATCGTGCCGTCCAATTATTTTCATATCGTCACCCTAAAAATATAACATATACTTATCGAATCACGCCCATTTTCATAAAGAACAAATGATCTATAAAAATGTATATTTCGTGTCTTGTAATCTGTTAGATTTTTTTAATGGAAAGTAATGAGCATTCAAGTTGTATGGCATAAGGCGGATATCAAAACACATGCTTCCCACTGCTCTCAATCGTATATACTGAGATCTCAAACGATGCCATGTGTCCAAATCAGATGAAAGACAAAATTTTGTCTGCACATTTTGTTATCAGAAAAGTAATAAGGATTATCCAGTAAAATAGCGTGCAATGTGTTCAGTAGTCCCCTTATGCTATAACACTAATTAATGCCAGCAAAAGTGAGATCCGCTTCTTGTGATTACACAAAAGCTGTGACACAAAACTGAAAACAAAGCAAGCAGATTTTAATGACGTTATACACTGATTTTATAAACGCCTTAAATTAAAGCTCACAGATGATTGCGATGTCTTCAATATTCATTTTACATATAACGTACGTTGCTTTTCAACTGGACAATGCTATCTAACTTACATAGCAAGGCGTGGAGAGAACATCCTTTCAAGAATCTGTATGAAGCAAATGAGCAAGGAGATGACTTATACATTCTGCGTCATGAAATCTTTACCAAGTACCGTAGCAACAGTGGTTACACTCTAAGAGGTCTCTAACATAGGAACATATGAGATTTGTAGGTGGAATAATCAGAAACCAGATCAGGAATATAGAATAAAACACTACACTATCTCCCTGCAGAAAAATTGAATCAATTGTATAAATAAAATTAAACTGAACATGGCATTTGAATACAAAAACTTTTTGTTGAAATAAAATTACCGAATTTTAAAAAAAAATGCAATTAGGCATTCTGTTTATACCCATAAACATCTAGTGAACGATCAAACTCAATAGCATAGCATACCTGCATAACATGGTTGCTTGCGGATCCTTTTTTCAACGTTGGCAACAGGTCAGAATTCCTTTAGATCCTCTCTCTGTCTTCATTCTATATTCAGATCATAAGCCTTAATTTTTACCATCCTTTTGTCTCTGTATGGGTACTTATATTGAGTTATTTCCCATTGTGCTTTCCGAGATGTAGTCGTAGTTTTAAGTTCCGCGTCCCTCAAACTTCCAGACACCGTCCCTTGGACAATTTTAACGAGAAAGTACTTTTCCTTTTACTAATCTCGGAGAAAACAACTGCGTACCTTCCCGCAGAGACTTAGACTGACTAATCTACAGAGGGATACTACTTATAATATTGAATTTGGTCTGGGAAACACCTCCCACTTATTTAGGTTACCCAGTCAGGATTAAATTTGTCTAACCGCCAAAAAATAACACACGTTCATTGAAGTTATAACATTTTTTATATCTATTCTACCGTTATTAAATCAAGCAATTGTTGGAAAAATGACACTTACATTAAATAGCACGAAATGGTATCTGGATTGTCTCCACTTTATCTCTTTCGGCTATTTAAATCCAAATTTATCTTGCCTCACCATCTGTCTGACCGTCTGGATTCTAATTAAAAATCAACCATTCCCCCAGAGTATTATCCAATGAAACTATTATATTTTACCTCTTTGATACCTCACACCCAGTGGCATCAGTTTCTAAAAATCGATTTTCGGACATTGCGAACCAGCAAAATGGCGACCAATGATACATTCGGTATTATTTTTCTCATTGAAAATGATGTACCAGACGATACATTTCTTCATCCGAAAATAGATGAGAATTCCAATATTCAGTTACAGCGATGGTTAGAATATCGAGGCCTGCCCCAAAACGATAAAAAAGGAAGCATACTGCTTAAATAGTGCACCAAATCAAATACCAGACATGTCGGGACTTAGTGTATAAAAATTTTCTGGACAGTGATCGGTTCTTGAATTGTGCATTTAGTATCTTGAATTTACAATACTCTTCTATATGCAAAATGTTGTAAATAACAGAAATGTCGATTTTCTTTCCTATCTCCTTTCCTATAATCATACAAACCAGAAGTCACTTTGACATGTATTTGATTTATAAATGTACATTCTTGTTTGGTTTAAAACAATAAGGCACACCACAACACCCGCCATTTCGTTGATATTCAAATTTAATAGTGATATTTATTATTGTTGTTGATATTTTTGTTGTTATTGTTCCAGTGCTTATATTATCCCTTCAGTACATTATTATTATTATTATTATTATTATTATTATTATTATTATTATTATTATTATTATTATTATTATTATTATTATTATTATTATCCCAAATAATCTCGGTAATTTTGTCATAATTGCATGGACGAGTAAGTAATAAATGTTAATGTTATATGCGTTAATGGGTATTTTTGCTATTGTTATTCTTGTAATAATTATTATTGTTGTTGTTGACAAGAGTCCAAGACGGTGGCTTTCTCAGTATGTTCCTTGGTGGGTCTATTTCCACCAACAAAGTGCAAACTACATATATATGTATCCTTCGTCATATTTTTTGAATGGCAAAATCACGTCGGCTGCAATTGGTGTACCTATAGCATACAGGCTTTGGAAAACCGTTTCCAAATCCAATGAACCAAATACCGTCTTTCTGGTATCACGTATCACGAATCACTTGTACATTTGTACATGAACCATAGCAACAAACTCTGTGGTTACCAAGTTAAATAATTAGTTTTCCAGAAGAATATATTACTTTTTTTTTATTATTTTCAAAATGCTGCCAGCATCCGTGTTACTAAGCGTTGCTAGCGGTTTTGTCCGAAAACAACATGGCCTCAGCAAGAGCAATGACATCATGGTTTATTTTTAGCACAAGGCTGAATTAAGTACAAGCGCCATTTAATTAGTTTTGTGTCACACTGACAGCGGCAAAATAAGCTGCGCGATCATCTACAAAATTCACTGTTACAGTTAGGTACCAGCCAGCATTCAATACTATTTTGTTGTTCTGAAGTAATCGAATGGGAGTCATGTTGAGAGGAGACATCCTGGCTGCGCATGCGCATATCATTTTCCACGGTATGTGGCTACTGGTATGCTTTTTCTGTTGTAGATGCTACATACGTGTTTGTGCTATCTTGTATTATTTTCTTCATCCCATTATTTTACTTCTTTTGCCTGACGTACAAATGGTGACTTTATTATATTTTATATAATGGCGTGGAGACCATACCCAATCTACGACAAGTATGAAGAGGTGAACTTTGACAGGTTCACCAACAGAGTCTGAATACCAGATTGGCAGAGTAGGCACCAAATTATGGGCACCACGCATTTTAGAGGCCCCGCGACAACGGTTCAAAATGATACTGAATTGATTTGATCTTGACGTATTATGAGATAATTTGCGAAGCCCCACATTCGACTGCCTAGGGTCCTCCACAGGGTTTAATCTGGCACTGTTCACCAAACTAATTTTGCCAGGACGACATGAATTTATCGAGGTGAATTACGTATTCTGATGATGGGTATGCAAGAGAGGCTGTTATGTGCAAGCCTCAAGTCAGCCAGAACTTAAAACGTATTAGATGAATACGACAAAAAATATTCATCAGTTCTTGGCTGCATATGTCAAATAAATTTAAGTTTTCTGACGAGTGTAGCTATGACTGCAGATTTCAGATTTATAATTTGTGCCATATATATATTGCTGATAATTCCTGTCATAAAATTATACCGAGATTGGTTCGTCATTAAGGTCTGCTATAATGTACGTCACTGGAACATTTCTTCAATATTTCTGATACAACAACAATTTCTTTGGTCTAATTTGTCGTATGATCCTTTCCATACGTTCTATTCAGTAGAACTTAATCGTCTGTATTAAACATCAAACTTTCAACTAAATAATAATTTTTAATTTGCATGCCGTATCGAGTTTCTTTATCATTAGCTTCCGCTGGTGTAATTCTGATGCTTATGTATTTAGTAATATTGCTTATGTACTTAGTAATATTGCTTTTATCTACTAACGACAACAAAACCCGCAGATAATTTTTGTTTGGAATTTTGTTGGGTTTTTTTGTGCAAAATGCTTCGATACTTTATTCTATACTACTCATTTAATTCTTTCAACAATAACAGCTTTGCCTTCATTAACTTCATTAAACGTAGAGTACTTACGTATTCAACTTTTCCTGAAGCAACGAGGCAAAAGTTGTCATAAAATTCATGACCGTCATGGACTCTAGTACCTGTTTTAGTTTTAGAGGAAAGCTCTACGTGTACTTGCTGAAGACTTCAATATTTAGAAAGTGTTTTTCCCGCCGTTTTCTCTTGAATATTCTTTCTGTATAATAAGTATCATCAAGACCGTAAGTAATAATAGAAAAAAGTGTCTTGCCTGTCTATGTACTTATTATGTAAGTAAATCAAGACCATAAGTAATAATAGAAAAATGTGTCTTGCCTGTCTATGTATTTATTATGTAAGTAAGCCATCTACTTTCGTTTGGACAGCATCTGTTTGTTTTCATTTGCTTTACTTTTTCTCTGACCTTTAGTTTGCCAGCCTTTGATTTTTACTGTTCATACGCCATGATAATGTTTGAATCGTCTGACACATATTGTGTGCATTCTTTCTCTCATTCCAGTTGGTTTTATTGCAACACACTCAACAAGCATAGATGTATGACATTGACTTTGAATTTTGGAGGGTCTATAGTCTTTATTTATTTTCTATGTGCCCTTCCAAACCTTTCTGATAACAAATTTTCAGAAAATAAATCGTTCTTCTGATGTGGTAGCGAAGTCATCCCGTCATCCCACAAAGAAAGAGAGCATCGTCTGCGATCTTAGAATATACGGGAGAGCACAGACGAGATTAGAAAAAGGAAATTTTTTATAGCCTCCTTATACTCTACTCTACTGAATTCTCATTACCTTTCGTTAAATCAATGACAGCAACTGCGAGACATGAAAAACACACAAAACAGAATTCATTTTATTAAAATAAATGGACGAAATCTGAAGCGGATATCGCTGTTATAACCATCCGTTTCTCAATGTCCAAAAGAGTATAGGTCCCATTATGAACACGTACATCCTACTAACCCATCCGATTTCAAACGAATAATATCCAGTTGTGAATGTTACTCAGGGATGGTTATAACTCAATACATTTTTTTGTAGTAAATAACATTAAGTATTCTGTCTAAACGTTATAAAGTACATTTCTCACTTTTCAGGCTTTCTCTCTTTACATGATAAGGATCTGCCAGGTAACTACGGCCTATGGGACCAGGTGCAAGCCTTAATATGGGTCCAAGAGAATATTCACCACTTTGGGGGAGATCCTAGACAAGTGACAATTGTTGGTCATAGTGCTGGTGCCATGAATGTTGGAGTATTGATGTTGTCTCCTTTAGCAAAAGGTAAAGCCATCAAAGAAACGAACGTCTCTCATCGGATTTTGTTACTTCCCCCCACCACCAATTCTGTTGATCTGACATAAACTCATTATGTTTTGCTGAACACATTGTATGATCGATGGGAACATCATCGTCTTTTTTCGATGAGACATAGTTATCCGTCTATCAGTATTTTTGCATATTTTGAGTGATCTATATTCATACTGGAGACAGACGAAAGTCAAGCCAGTAAGAGTTTTGTAGGCATTTTATAAAAGAAAAATGACCTAAATTAATTAAAATTTTGATATAATAATAATAATAATAATAATAATAATAATAATAATAATAATAATAATAATAATAATAATAATAATAATAATAATAATAATAATAATAATAATAATAATAATAATAATAATAATAATAATGATGATGATGATGATGATGATGATGATGATGATGATGATGATGATGATGATGATGATGATGATGATAATAATAATAATAATAATAATAATAATAATAATAATAATAATAATAATAATAATAATAATAATAATAATAATAATAATAATAATAATAATATTCTGGAACTTGGAACGGCCATTGTTGGAAATGGAGTGTCTCAAAGGTGCTTATCGTTTTGGCTGCGTGGATTGGTCTTCTCATGTCCAATGATTACGTATATGGCTATGCAGTGAGGATCTCCCTAGGTTCGATGTCACGAGATATTTAATTATTAGTCACGTGGGAGGTAAGGATAAAAACTAAGTTCAGTGTCAGTTGAATCTGTCTTTGTATACACAATAAGTGTATATCTGGCTATAAGCTATGATCCATTAAATTAATCACGTGTGAGGTAATGCTAAAACTGAGGAAAATGTCAGCTGCTTGTATGAATCTTTATTACTATTATATTTATTATTATTATATCCACTAAACTTATTCTTGCTTATAGAGTGAGGATGTAACTAGTTTTCAAGTTATGACTCGGTGACTAAGTGATAAGGTCTTTGGGGATTGATAGAGCCTATTGTCAATATCAGTTATAGAAAATATATCAGTTTGATAAATATTGACATCTGGTAAAGCGATTACATATGCTCGTTCTCAGACATTAAACATAAACAACTCTGGAGATATTTGAAATTTATGTAAAGTCAGCCCTACCCATATCTCCGTATAGTACTACTATCGATTCAAATTTCATGTGCCTATTTTGAACTGTGTAGGATGAGAAAACTGACCTTACACGCTTACGTTCATACGTTTGTCCGTATTAAATTTTGTAATGACATATGTAGCGATAGATTGTAACGCAACATCCCCAGTAGATAATGATGATCTTCTTCTTCTTCATTTCCCTCGTAGTAGTAGTAGTAGTAGTAGCAGCAGCAGCAGCAGCAGTAGTAGTAGTAGTAGTAGCAGCAGTAGTAGTGGTAGTAGTAGTAGTAGTAGTAGTAGTAGTAGACTTCCGTCGTTGAATAATTACCCAACACTTGGCTCAAGAAACTCCGCTAAAATGATATGATTACGAAATATATATGTATATTTAATCTCAAGAAAAGGAGAATAGTTAAACAAGCATATAAGAAGGAGAATCTAAGTGAAGCTTGTTATTTTAGGATACAAGTTAAGCGGTTTTCCAGACCGTTAACTGGAGTTACATTCTCTGGTAGAATTATAAACAGGAACGAATTCAGACAAACATCTCTGCCTAAACTGTCCAGTAATGATCGAAATCATTAGAATTCATAAGAGGAAATGGATGGGAAAGAATTTCTATTTTTAAAAGATAGAATTCATAAGAGGAAATGGATGGGAAAGAATTTCTATTTTTAAAAGATAATCTTAAAAGGAGTAATTGACAAATTTATAAAGCGGGATAATAGTTAATATTTAAAATTGTTCGTTCTAATTTTGACGTAAATAAATGAGCACATCAAAAACTTTTAACAAATATTTAAATGTCCAGTTCTCTTAATATATCAAATACACTAAATATTGTTGGAATAATCAGACGGATTCACAAAAATACAAAGAAATTTTTTTTAGGCCTGCCAGATTATTACGGTTATAAGGAACACAAACTAAAAAAAAAATAATTTTTCACATATAAAAATTCAATAAGGACGCATTGAATATAAAACATATATATATATATATATATATATATATATATATATATATATATATATATATATATATATATATATATATATCTTAGGATGGTTTAAAGAGTTAAACATGAATTCAAGAAAAAATACTTTACAAAGTTTAACGTCAATAGTTTGTTTATAGTGTTTAACGGCATAGAATATGGTCAAAACTTTAGTTAAGCTGAAACTTACAATTATAAAAATAAAAATGTTGGTTCCAAATATAAGGAGACAACACTTCAATGTTTAAAATATGCACATATATAGATTACAATTAATGAAGCTAAAACTGAATTCAGCGGTGTATATATATATATATATATATATATATATATATATATATATATATATATATATATATATATATATATATATATATATTTATGTGTGTGTGTGTGTGTTTTGTGTGTAAATGTGAGTGTGAATGTGTGTGAATATGATATATATATATATATATATATATATATATATATATATATATATATATATATATATATATACTTGAATTCGTAAATTATTACACAATTAATTGCCTTGTCAGGTATTTTTTTCTTTTTTGCTATATTGTTTGTCTGTCAAATACCAATGCATGGCTAGAAAAATCATAAAGAATAGTTCATATAATGAGAGAACTGAAAAATAATTTCTGGAAATTCCTCAACGTGTTAAATTAGTTGCGCATGCCCATGGAAACAAATATTATGCTATTTCAGATTCCCTACGGTTCGGTTCTGCGAGTATTTAAAATATTGTCAAGATATAGACGGGATTATTAATGAGTTTGAAAACAAAAATTGTTCGCTGAGTAAAAGTTATTAACTATCAATGTCGAAAACAAATTGAAAATTGATATTTAATTTTACTTATCAAGGATTTAATTCGATAAGTTTATCTTTTTAGTCATTGATGAATTAAACAAGATGCTTTAAATGAAGACATTGCTGTGTCTCCGATATAATATTTATGGATGGCTGACATGTATATTTAACATCTGATCTCTTAAAGATTGATGATCATGTTAATACTAATTATAAAGTGTTTGCTTTGACAGAACTTCAGACCTAAACTACTTTCAGGTCGTCTTTAAAGCGGTAAATGCCTATATATTCATGTTCTTAGGACTCTACCGACACGCTGTTATGATGAGTGGAGGTGCACTGTCGTACTGGGGCGCCTTGACCAATCATCTACAGGATAAATTTAAGCAATCAATTAAACGGTACATTCAAAATTTGTCATGTACACGTGATACGATAGCAGAAATTAAGAAATGCCTGAAGACTTTAAAGAATCCCAACGTTTTCCTCGGCCATGATAAATATAACGTGAGTCTCTCTCTCTCTCTCTCTCTCTCTCTCTCTCTCTCTCTCTCTCTCTCTCTCTCTCTCTCTCTCTCTCTCTCTCTCTCTCTCTCTCTCTCTCTCTCTCTCTCTCTCTCTCTCTCTCACACACACACACACACACACACACTCACATTCACACACACATTCACACTCACATTCACACACACACATTCACACTGACACACACACTCACACTCACACACACTCAAATTCACACGCACATTCACACACACACATTCACACGCACATTCACACACACACACACACACACACATTACATCTGACGTATAATAATCATTCAACAGCCTTATCACTTTTACTGTTAATGGGAAAACGGTGCAGTATATCACGTTTATTTTTCAAGCGTGAGTGAACTTTCCCCTTCTTAATTATTTGATATTGATATCAAGATGTTACCTTTCAATCACTATTGTTCCAACCACAAATGATGCTTCATCTATGCCATAAAAACATAACCTTGCATAGGTGGATTTCAAAAGTGATCCTCGTGCAAGCAGATACTCGTGCAAGCTGACCTGTATCAGCGACGAAAGATAATATTCATGGATGATAACTATGATTTTTTTTTCTAGCGTCCAAGCGCAAAGTTGCTGCCATTTCCGATTGTAATTGACGACGAAATTCTTAAAGACTTTCCAAGAAAACTGTTGGACGATAATAAGGCCCACGCTCATTCTGTCATGTTGGGCTTTACCAAGGACGAAAGTATCGAACTAGGTGAGTCTATGATTCATTGAACTTATTTTAAAATATGATTAAAAGCCCATTGTGATGGAATAAATTATGTTGTCGTGTTGTGCTTTCTTGTGTCTGCCTGTCTGTCTATACATGTGCTTTTTAACATTAATTCAATAAGACGTTGAAGATCACTTTGACTTGAAGGTCACTTCATTAGAAAGAATCAATGTAGCTTAGTCACCTGGTTCCAACTTCTGGCTGCAAAATGTGGAATTCCAAAGTTAGCAGGAACTTTTAACCGGATATGGACCATAACCAGTGTCTGTCGCGTATCGCAGAAAGGTCTCAAGGTCAATGGCCAAGGTTATTGCAAGCCAAAATATAACTTTGTCAGTTGAATCCAGATCCCACTTGTAATTTACTGGCTAATGTGTAACATGATATCCCTTTAAGTCCCTTAAAAATCATGTCAGTACAAGAAAAGTAAATATTTGCTTTCTCATTTGTTTTTATTCCAGACAATATGTTTAAAACTACTAAAACTTCTATGATCAAACGCTATGCAGCAATATATAATCACCAGATACTGTGTTCAATTCACAGTGAGGTGTGCATAACAGTTGACCAGTCTGGAATTGTATGCGCACGAGTTTAATTCTTTATCCATCATAAAGACAATATCGCTGAAAAAACATATGCAAATTATTTGTGTGTGTTGAGAGGTTAAGGCACACTTTATAGGTAAACTTGAAATATATAACAAAACTGTACAGGTACTCTTTATAGGTAAACTTGAATTATAGATAAAAACTGTACAGTTACTCTTTAAAGGTAAAGTTGAATTATATATCAAAATTATACAGGTACTTTTAATTGGTAAACTTTATTTATAGATAAAATCTGTATAGGTACTCTTCATAGATAAACTTGAAATATAGATCAAAACTGTACAAGTACTCTTTATAGGTAAACTTGAATTATAAACCAAAATTGCACAGGTACTTTTAATAGGTAAACTTAAATTATAGATCAAAACTGTACAAGTACTCTTTATAAGTAAACTTGAATTATAGATCAAAACTGTACAAGTACTCTTTATAAGTAAACTTGAAATAATGATAAAAATTGTGCAAGTACTCTTTATAGGTAAACTTGAATTATAGATCAAAATTGTACAGGTACTTTTAATAGGTAAACTTTAATTATATATCAAATCTGCGTAAGTATTCTCATAGGTAAACTTGAATTATATATCAAAACTGTACAAGTACTCTTTATATGTAAACTTTAATTACAGATCAAAACTGTACAGGTACTCTTCATAGATAAACTTGAATTATAGATAAAATTTGTACAGGTACAATTATATAGGTAAACTTGAATTATAGATCAAAACTGTACGGTACTCTTTTTTTCAATCATATTTCGTTGTTTGTTCAAAGTATTTAGGTTCAAACTTTGGTTTTAATTCATTAGAAAGACTCTAAAGGATAGACATGCTGTGTTGTCCTTTGTTACCAATACAAACGTAATAAGACCACAATAAATTTCAATCTAAGTTATTTGACGACAAGAATGACATTATAAAGCATGCCTTTTGTCACATCAAATGTTAAAGGAATACTATAATTACATATAAATAACACTCGTATCTTAGTTTAAATATTGAGCACAACAATTAGGAATGACTTTGAACCCTAAGGATTCAATATTGAACTCAAAACTCTCTGTCAAGACGCTGAAAAATTGCTATGACTGTGTATACATCAAAGACAAATAGATTCAATTTTTTCCACGAATTTATTTTTTATTATGTTTCAGTGTGGCTCTACAAGGACTACATGCAGTATTATGAATATTTATTTCACCTTGATGACCTGAAGCGTAAATTGGGTGATATAATTAACGTCTTGGCTCCATATGAACCGAGAAGCGACGGTAAAAATCTTAATTTTCAATATATGATAATAACAGTGAGCAAGAGGCACGACTTATTTGTGTTCAAAATTCGGATAATATATGTAATATCATCGCAGAGCAAGAGTTTAATGTTATCACACCACATAGCAAGAGTGGAATGTTATCACACAGCAAGAGTATATGTAATGTTATCACATAGCAAGAGTTTAATGTTTTCACACCACATAGCAAGAGTGGAATGTTATCACACAGCAAGAGTATATGTAATGTTATCACATAGCAAGAGAGTATGTAATTTTATCACAGGAAAAGAGCGTGTTATGTAATGTTACAAAAGTGCATGAGCACAAGTAATGTTATGATAAAACAACAGTGTATGTATTGTTATAAAAATATCTGTAGTGTATTTAATCTTAACAGACATCAACAATGAACAAAATTGTCAGAGAGCATGAGAGTATGCACATTTATCATGGAGCACGATTATTTCAAATTTTACCAGAGAACTCGAGTGCATGTAATATTATCAGGGAGAAAGTATCTTGAATATTGTCAGGCAGTAAGACTGTCCGTATGGACTCAATCATGGGTCATCTAGCTCACCAAGAAAGAAAACCTTCAGCTATATTAAAACCATATGCTTAAATGCACTCATTGTTTCTTACATGTATGTAAGTATGTATGTATTTATATATTTATGTATTTATATTCAGATGATATTGATATATTTATATATTTTACCGGCCATGGGTTTTAACAGAATAAGAAAGTGACCAGGTGGAAATCTCGATCATTACTTCCGACCATCACGGACTGAAGAAAACGATGAATCGTGCATTAGATGGTCTCGGATGGCTTTCTACACATTATGCGAGTCATATTCACTGGAAAACTTAAATTTCTCTCTCAATGTCCCATCAAGTCCAGAACCCTGTTCCGGTGCTGATATGTGTTTTCTGAATCGAAAATATAACTAGCATATCCGTCATCTTTAACAACATTATCGTCATAATCTTTCGCGATAATCCAGCTCAGATTGCTACGTAGCGCCTTTACCTAACATACAAATAAGACCATTTAGTCTTGCAAGGAAATCTGTTAAGGAATGGTCCAATTGACCTTTAGCATTATCACGTCTAAGTGCATTGTGCACATATCTGCTACATAAAATGGATGGCTGTGGACACTGAATGCCCTTCTGACACAGTAAAGTATATAATGGCTGGCTGTAGACACTGAATGGCCTTCTGACACCGTGCGGTATATAATAGCTGGCTGTGGACACTACATGCCATTCAGACACCGTACTGTATATAATGACTGGCTGTGGACACTGAATGCCCTTCTGACACCGTATTGTATATAATGGCTGGCTGTGGACACTGATTGCCTTTCTCACACCGTACTGAATATAATGGATGGCTGTGGACACTGAATGCCCTTCTGGCACCGTACTGTATATAATGACTGGCTGTGGACACTGAATGCCTTTCAGACACCGTACTGTATATAATGGCTGGCTGTGGACACTGATTGCCCTTCTGACACCGTACTGTATATAATGAGCGGCTGTGGACACTGATTGCCATTCTCACACCGTACTGTATATAGTGGCTGGCTGTGGACACTGAATGCCCTTCTGACACCGTACTGTATATAATGGCTGGCTGTGGGCACTGAATGCCCTTCAGACACCGAACTCTATATAATGGCTGGCTGTGGACACTGAATGACCTTCTGACACCGTACTGTATATAATGGCTGGCAATGGACACTGAATGCCCTTCTGACACCGTACTGTATGACACCGAATGCCCTTCTGACAACGTAGTGTATATAATGGCTGGCTGTGGACACTGAATGCCCTTCTGACACCGTACTGTATATAATGGCAGGATGTGGACACTAAATGCCCTTCTGACGCCGTACTGTATATAATCGCAGGCTGTGGACACTGAATGCCCTTCTGACACCGTACTGTATATGATGGCAGGCTGTGGACACTGAATGCCTTTCTGACACCGTACTGTATGACACTGAATGCCCTTCTGACACCGTACTGTATATAATGGCTGGCTGTGGACACTGAATGCCCTTCTGACACCGTACTGTATATAATGGCAGGATGTGGACACTAAATGCCCTTCTGACGCCGTACTGTATATAATGGCAGGCTGTGGACACTGAATGCCCTTCTGACACCGTACTGTATATAATGGCTGGCTGTGGAAACTGATTGCTATTTTCACAGTGTACTGTATATAATGGCTGGCTGTGGACACTGAATGCCCTTCTGACACTGTACTGTATATAATGGCTGGCTGTGGACACTGAATGCCCTTCTGACACCGTACTGTATATGATGGCAGGCTGTGGACACTGAATGCCCTTCTGACACCGTACTGTATATAATGGCTGGCTGTGGACACTGAATGCCCTTCTGACACCGTACTTTATATAATGGCTGGCTGTGGACACTGATTGCCATTCTCACATTGTACTGTATATAATGGCTGGCCGTGGACAATGAATGCCCTTCTGACACCGTACTGTATGACACTGAATGCCCTTCTGACACCGTACTGTATATAATGGCTGGCTGTTGACACTGAATGCCCTTCTGACACCGTACTCTATATAATGGCAGGCTGTGGACACTAAATGCCCTTCTGACACAGTACTGTATATAATTGCTGGCTGTGGACACAGAATGCCCTTCTGACACCGTACTGTATATAATGGCTGGCTGTGGTCACTGAATGCCCTTCTGACACCGTACTGTATATAATGGCTGGCTGTGGACACTAAATGCCCTTCTGACACCATACTGTTATAATGGCTGGAAGTGGACACTGAATGCCCTTCTGACACCGTACTGTACATAAAGGCTGGCTGTGGTCACTGAATACTCTTGTGACACCCTACTGTATATAATGGCTGGCTTTAGACACTGAATGCTCTTCTGACACCCTACTGTATATAATGGCTGGCTGTGGACACTGAATGCATTCCTGACACCGTACTGTATATAATGGCTGGCTGTGGACACTAAATGCCCTTCTGATATCGTACTGTATATAATGGCTGGCCGTAACACCGATTGTCATTTTCACACCGTACTGAATAAATAATGGCTGGCTGTGGACACTGAATGCCCTTCTGACACCGTACTGTATATAATGGCTGGCTGTGGACACTGAATGCCCTTCTAACACCGTACTGTATATAATGGCTGGCTGTGGAAACAGAATGCCCTTCTGACACCCTACTGTATATAATGACTGGCTGTGGACACTGAATGCCCTTCTGACACCGTATTGTATATAATGGATGGCTGTGGACACTGAATGCCCTTCTGGCACCGTACTGTATATAATGACTGGCTGTGGACACTGAATGCCTTTCTGACACCGTACTGTATATAATGGCTGGCTGTGGACACTGATTGCCCTTCTGACACCGTACTGTATATAATGAGTGGCTGTGGACACTGATTGCCATTTTCACACCGTACTGTATATAGTGGCTGATGTGGACACTGAATGCCCTTCTGACACCGTACTGTATATAATGGCTGGCTGTGGACACTGAATGCTCTTCTCACACCGTAGTGTATATAATGACTGGCTGTGGACACTGATTGCCATTCTCACACCGTACTCTATATGATGGCTGGCTATGGACACTGAATGCCCTTCTTACACCTTACTGTATATAATGACTGGCTGTGGGCACTGAATGCACTTCTGACACCGTGCTGTATATAATGGCTGGCTGTGGACACTGAATGCCCTTCTGACACCGTACTGTATATAATGGCTGGCTGTGGACACTGAATGCCCTTCTGACACCGTACTGTATGACACCGAATGCCCTTCTGACACCGTAGTGTATATAATGGCTGGCTGTGGACACTGAATGCCCTTCTGACACCGTACTGTATATAATGGCAGGATGTGGACACTAAATACCCTTCTGACGCCGTACTGTATATAATGGCAGGCTGTGGACACTGAATGCCCTTCTGACACCGTACTGTATATGATGGCAGGCTGTGGACACTGAATGCCCTTCTGACACCGTACTGTATGACACTGAATGCCCTTCTGACACCGTACTGTATATAATGGCTGGCTAATGCCCTTCTGACACCGTACTGTATATAATGGCAGGATGTGGACACTAAATGCCCTTCTGACGCCGTACTGTATATAATGGCAGGCTGTGGACACTGAATGCCCTTCTGACACCGTACTGTATATAATGGCTGGCTGTGGAAACTGATTGCTATTTTCACACTGTACTGTATATAATGGCTGGCTGTGGACACTGAATGCCCTTCTGACACTGTACTGTATATAATGGCTAGCTGTGGACACTGAATGCCCTTCTGACACCGTACTGTATATGATGGCAGGCTGTGGACACCGAATGCCCTTCTGACACCGTACTGTATATAATGGCTGGCTGTGGACACTGAATGCCCTTCTGACACCGTACTTTATATAATGGCTGGCTGTGGACACTGATTGCCATTCTCACACTGTACTGTATATAATGGCTGGCCGTGGACACTGAATGCCCTTCTGACACCGTACTGTATGACACTGAATGCCCTTCTGACACCGTACTGTATATAATGGCTGGCTGTTGACACTGAATGCCCTTCTGACACCGTACTCTATTTAATGGCAGGCTGTGGACACTAAATGCCTTTCTGACTCCGTACTGTAAATAATGGCTGGCTGTGGACACTGATTGCCCTTCTGACACCGTACTGTATATAATGAGTGGCTGTGGACACTGATTGCCATTCTCACACCGTACTGTATATAGTGGCTGGCTGTGGACACTGAATGCACTTCTGACACCGTACTGTATATAATGGCTGGCTGTTGACACTGAATGCCCTTCTGACACCGTACTCTTTTTAATGGCAGGCTGTGGACACTAAATGGCTTTCTGACTCCGTACTGTATATAATGGCTGGATGTGGACACTGAATGCCCTTCTTACACCGTACTGTATATAATGACTGGATGTGGGCACTGAATGCCCTTCTGACACCGTACTCTATATAATGGCTGGCTGTGGACACTGAATGCCCTTCTGACACCGTACTGTATATAATGGCTGGCTGTGGACAGTGAATGCCCTTCTGACACCGTACTGTATGACACCGAATGCCGTTCTGACTCCGTAGTGTATATAATGGCTGGCTATGGACACTGAATGCCCTTCTGACACCGTCCTGTATATAATGGCAGGATGTGGACACTAAATACCCTTCTGACGCCGTACTGTATATAATGGCAGGCTGTGGACACTGAATGCCCTTCCGACACCGTACTGTATATGATGGCAGGCTGTGGACACTGAATGCCCTTCTGACACCGTACTGTATGACACTGAATGCCCTTCTGACACCGTACTGTATATAATGGCTGGCTGTGGACACTGAATGCCCTTCTGACACCGTACAGTATATAATGGCAGGATGTGGACACTAAATGCCCTTCTGACGCCGTACTGTATATAATGGCAGGCTGTGGACACTGAATGCCGTACTGACACCGTACGGTATATAATGGCTGGCTGTGGAAACTGATTGCTATTTTCACACTGTACTGTATATAATGGCTGGCTGTGGACACTGAATGCCCTTCTGACACTGTACTGTATATAATGGCTAGCTGTGGGCACTGAATGCCCTTCTGACACCGTACTGTATATGATGGCAGGCTGTGGACACTGAATACCCTTCTGACTCCGTACTGTATATAATGGCTGGCTGTGGACACTGAATGCCCTTCTGACACCGTACTTTATATAATGGCTGGCTGTGGACACTGATTGCTATTTTCACACTGTACTGTATATAATGGCTGGCCGTGGACACTGAATGCCCTTCTGACACCGTACTGTATGACACTGAATGCCCTTCTGAAACCGTACTGTATATAATGGCTGGCTGTTGACACTGAATGCCCTTCTGACACCGTACTCTATTTAATGGCAGGCTGTGGACACTAAATGCCTTTCTGACTCCGTATCGTAAATAATGGCTGGCTGTGTACACTGATTGCCCTTCTGACACCGTACTGTTTATAATGAGTGGCTGTGGACACTGATTGCCATTCTCACACCGTACTGTATATAGTGGATAGCTGTGGACACTGAATGCCCTTCTGACACCGTACTGTATATAATGGCTGGCTGTGGACACTGAATGCCCTTCTCACACCGTAGTGTATATAATGTCTGGCTGTGGACACTGATTGCCATTCTCACACCGAACTGTATATAATGTCTGGCTATGGACAATGAATGCCCTTCTTACAACGTACTGTATATAATGAATGGCTGTGGGAACTGAATGCCCTTCTGACACCGTACTCTATATAATGGCTGGCTGTGGACACTGAATGCCCTTCTGACACCGTACTGTATATAATGGCTGGATGTGGACACTGAATGCCCTTCTGACACCGAACTAGATGACACCGAATGCCCTTCTGACTCCGTAGTGTATATAATGGCTGGCTGTGGACACTGAATGCCCTTCTGACACCGTACTGTATATAATGGCAGGATGTGGACACTAAATACCCTTCTGACGCCGTACTGTATATAATGGCAGGCTGTGGACACTGAATGCCCTTCTGACACCGTACTCTATATAATGGCAGGCTGTGTACACTAAATGCCCTTCTGACACAGTATTGTATATAATTGCTGGCTGTGGACACACAATGCCCTTCTGACACCGTACTGTATATAATGGCTATCTGTGGACACTGAATGCCCTTCTGACACCGTACTGTATATAATGGCTGGCTGTGGACACTAAATGCCCTTCTGACACCATACTGTTATAATGGATGGAAGTGGACACTGAATGCCCTTCTGACACCGTACTGTATACAAAGGCTCGATGTGGTCACTGAATACCCTTCTGACACCCTACTGTATATAATGGCTGGCTGTGGACACTGAATGCTCTTCTGACACCCTACTGTATATAATGGCTGGCTGTGGACACTGAATGCCCTTCTGACACCGTACTCTATATAATGGCTGTCTGTAAAACTGATTGTCATTCTCACACCGTACTGAATAAATAATGGCTGGCTGTGGACACTGAATGCCCTTCTGACACTGTACTGTATATAATTGTCAGGCTGTGGACACTGAATGCCCTTCTGACACCGTACTGTATATAATGGCTTGCTGTGGACACTAATTGCCCTTCTGATATCGTACTGTATATAATAGCTGGCCGTAACACGGAATGTCATTTTCACACCGTACTGAATAAATAATGGCTGGGTGTGGACACTGAATGCCCTTCTTACACCGTACTGTATATAATGGCTGGCTGTGGACACTGAATGCCCTTCTGACACCGTACTGTATATAATGGCAGGATGTGGACACTAAATGCCCTTCTGACGCCGTACTGTATATAATGGCAGGCTGTGGACACTGAATGCCCTTCTGACACTGTACTGTATATAATGGCTGGCTGTGGACACTGAATGCCCTTCTGACACCGTACTGTATATGATAGCAGGCTGTGGACACTGAATGCCCTTCTGACACCGTACTGTATATAATGGCTGGCTGTGGACACTGAATGCCCTTCTGACACCGTACTTTATATAATGGCTGGCTGTGGACACTGCCATTCTCACACTGTACTGTATATAATGGCTGGCCGTGGACACTGAATGCCCTTCTGACACCGTACTGTATGACACTGAATGCCCTTCTGACACCGTACTGTATATAATGGCTGGCTGTTGACACTGAATGCCCATCTGACACCGTACTCTATATAATGGCTGGCTGTGGACACTGAATGCCCTTCTGACACCGTACTGTATATAATGGCTGGCTGTGGACACTGAATGCCCTTCTGACACCGTACTGTATGACACCGAATGCCCTACTGACACCGTAGTGTATATAATGGCTGGCTGTGGACACTGAATGCCCTTCTGACACCGTACTGTATATAATGGCAGGATGTGGACACTAAATACCCTTCTGACGCCGTACTGTATATAATGGCAGGCTGTGGACACTGAATGCCCTTCAGACACCGTACTGTATATGATGGCAGGCTGTGGACACTGAATGCCCTTCTGACACCGTACTGTATGACACTGAATGCCCTTCTGACACCGTACTGTATATAATGGCTGGCTGTGGACACTGAATGCCCTTCTGACACCGTACTGTATATAATGGCAGGATGTGGACACTAAATGCCCTCCTGACGTCGTACTGTATATAATGGCAGGCTGTGGACACTGAATGCCCTTCTGACACCGTACTGTATATAATGGCTGGCTGTGGAAACTGATTGCTATTTTCACAGTGTACTGTATATAATGGCTGGCTGTGGACACTGAATGCCCTTCTGACACTGTACTGTATATAATGGCTGGCTGTGGACACTGAATGCCCTTCTGACACCGTACTGTATATGATGGCAGGCTGTGGACACTGAATGCCCTTCTGACACCGTACTTTATATAATGGCTGGCTGTGGACACTGATTGCCATTCTCACACTGTACTGTATATAATGGATGGCCGTGGACAATGAATGCCCTTCTGACACCGTACTGTATGACACTGAATGCCCTTCTGACACCGTACTGTTTTTAATGGCTGGCTGTTGACACTGAATGCCCTTCTGACACCGTACTCTATATAATGGCAGGCTGTGGACACTAAATGCCCTTCTGACACAGTACTGTATATAATTGCTGGCTGTGGACACAGAATGCCCTTCTGACACCGTACTGTATATAATGGCTGGCTGTGGACACTGAATGCCCTTCTGACACCGTACTGTATATAATGGCTGGCTGTGGACACTAAATGCCCTTCTGACACCATACTGTTATAATGGCTGGAAGTGGACACTGAAAGCCCTTCTGACACCGTACTGTATATAAAGGCTGGCTGTGGTCACTGAATAACCTTCTGACACCCTACTGTATATAATGGCTGGCTTTAGACACTGAATGCTCTTCTGACACCCTACTGTATATAATGGCTGGCTGTGGACACTGAATGCCCTTCTGACACCGTACTCTATATAATGGCTGGCTGTAAAACTGATTGTCATTCTCACACCGTACTGAATAAATAATAGCTGGCTGTGGACACTGAATGCCCTTCTGACACCGTACTCTATATAATGGCTGGCTGTGGACCCTAAATGCCCTTCTGATATCGTACTGTATATAATGGCTGGCAGTAACACCGGTTGTCAGTTTCACACCGTACTGAATAAATAATGGCTGGCTGTGTACACTGAATGCCCTTCTGACACCGTTCTGTATATAATGGCTGGCTGTGGACACTGAATGCCCTTCTAGCACCGTACTGTATATAATGGCTGGGTGTGGATACAGAATGCCCTTCTGACACCCTACTGTATATAATGACTGGCTGTGGACACTGAATGCCCTTCTGACACCGTATTGTATATAATGGATGGCTGTAGACACTGAATGCCCTTCTGGCACCGTACTGTATATAATGACTGGCTGTGGACACTGAATGCCTTTCTGACACCGTACTGTATATAATGACTGGCTGTGGACACTGATTGCCCTTCTGACACCGTACAGTATATAATGAGTGGCTGTGGACACTGATTGCCATTCTCACACCGTACTGTATATAGTGGCTGGCTGTGGACACTGAATGCCCTTCTGACACCTTACTGTATGACACCGAATGCCCTTCTGACACCGTAGTGTATATAATGGCTGGCTGTGGACACTGAATGCCCTTCTGACACCGTACTGTATATAATGGCAGGATGTGGACACTAAATACACTTCTGACGCCGTACTGTATATAATGGTAGGCTGTGGACATTGAATGCCCTTCTGACACCGTACTGTATATGATGGCAGGCTGTGGACACTGAATGCCCTTCTGACACTGTACTGTATGACACTGAATGCCTTTCTGACACCGTACTGTATATAATGGCAGGATGTGGACACTAAATGCCCTTCTGACGCCGTACTGTATTCAATGGCAGTATGTGGACACTGAGTGCCCTTCTGACACCGTACTGTATATAATGGCTGGCTGTGGAAACTGATTGCTATTTTCACAGTGTACTGTATATAATGGCTGGCTGTGGACACTGAATGCCCATCTGACACAGTACTGTATATAATGGCTGGCTGTGGACACTGAATGCCCTTCTGACACCGTACTGTATATAATGGCTGGCTGTGGACAATGAATGCCCTTCTGACACCGAACTTTATATAATTGCTGGCTGTGGACACTGATTGCCATTCTCACACCGTACTGTATATAATGGCTGGCTGTGGAAACTGATTGCTATTTTCACACTGTACTGTATATAATGGCTGGCTGTGGACACTGAATGCCCTTCTGATACTGTACTGGATATAATGTCTGGCTGTGGACACTGAATGCCCTTCTGACACCGTACTGTATATAATGGCAGGATGTGGACACTGAATGCCCTTCTAACACCGTACTGTATATAATGGCTGGATGTGGATACAGAATGCCCTTCTGACACCCTACTGTATATAATGACTGGCTGTGGACACTGAATGCCCTTCTGACACCTTATTGTATATAATGGATGGCTGTAGACACTAAATGCCCTTCTGGCACCGTACTGTATATAATGACTGGCTGTTGACACTGAATGCCTTTCTGACACCGTACTGTATATAATGGCTGGCTGTGGACACTGATTGCCCTTCTGACACCGTACAGTATATAATGAGTGGCTGTGGACACTGATTGCCATTCTCACACCGTACTGTATATAGTGGCTGGCTGTGGACACTGAATGCCCATCTGACACCGTACTGTATATAATGGCTGGCTGTGGACACTGAATGCCCTTCTGACACCGTACTGTATGACACCGAATGCCCTTCTGACACCGTAGTGTATATAATGGCTGGCTGTGGACACTGAATGCCCTTCTGACACCGTACTGTATATAATGGCAGGATGTGGACACTAAATACACTTCTGTCGCCGTACTGTATATAATGGCAGGCTGTGGACACTGAATGCCCTTCTGACACCGTACTGTATATGATGGCAGGCTGTGGACACTGAATGCCCTTCTGACACCGTACTGTATGACACTGTATGCCCTTCTGACACCGTACTGTTTATAATGGCTGGCTAATGCCCTTCTGACACCGTACTGTATATAATGGCAGGATGTGGACACTAAATGACCTTCTGACGCCGTACTGTATTCAATGGCAGTATGTGAACACTGAGTGCCCGTCTGACACCGTACTGTATATAATGGCTGGCTGTGGAAACTGATTCCTATTTTCACAGTGTACTGTATATAATGGCTGGCTGTGGACACTGAATGCCCTTCTGACACAGTACTGTATATAATGGCTGGCTGTGGACACTGAATGCCCTTCTGACACCGTACTGTATATAATGGCTGGCTGTGGACACTGAATGCCCTTCTGACACCGTACTTTATATAATGGCTGGCTGTGGACACTGATTGCCATTCTCACACCGCACTGTATATAATGGCTGGCTGTGGAAACTGATTGCTATTTTCACACTGTACTGTATATAATGGCTGGCTGTGGACACTGTATGCCCTTCTGATACTGTACTGTATATAATGTCTGGCTGTGGACACTGAATGCCCTTCTGACACCGTACTGTATATAATGGCAGGATGTGGACACTGAATGCCCTTCTGACACCGTACTGTATGACACTGAATGCCCTTCTGACACCGTACTGTATATAATGGCTGGCTGTTGACACTGAATGTCCTTCTGACACCGTACTCTATTTAATGGCAGGCTGTGGACACTAAATGCCTTTCTGACGCCGTTCTGTAAATAATGGGAGGCTGTGAACACTGATTGCCACTCTGACACTGTACTGTATATAATGAGTGGCTGTGGACACTGATTGCCATTCTCACACCGTACTGTATATAGTGGCTGGCTGTGGACACTGATTGCCCTTCTGACACCGTACTGTATATAATGGCTGGCTGTGGACACTGAATGCCCTTCTCACACCGTAGTGTATATAATGACTGGCTGTGGACACTGATTGCCATTCTCACACCGTACTGTATATAATGGCTGGCTATGTACACTGAATGCCCTTCTTACACCGTACTGTATATAATGACTGGCTGTGGGCACTGAATGCCCTTCTGACACCGTACTCTATATAATGGCTGGCTGTGGACACTGAATGCCCTTCTGACACCGTACTGTATATAATGGCTGGCTGTGGACACTGAATGCCCTTCTGACACCGTACTGTATGACACTAAATGCCCTTCTGACACCGTAATGTATATAATGGCTGGCTGTGGACACCGAATGCCCTTATGACACCGTACTGTATATAATGGCAGGATGTGGACACTAAATACCCTTCTGACGCCGTACTGTATACAATGGCAGGCTGTGGACACTGAATGCCCTTCTGACACCGTACTGTATATGATGGCAGGCTGTGGACACTGAATGCCGCCCTTCTGACACTGTACTGTATGACACTGAATGCCCTTCTGACACCGTACTGTATATAATGGCTGGCTGTGGACACTGAATGCCCTTCTGACACCGTACTGTATATAATGGCAGGATTTGGACACTAAATGCCCTTCTGACGCCGTAATGTATATAATGGCAGGCTGTGGACACTGAATGCCATTCTGACAGTATACTGTATATAATGGCTGGCTGTGGACACTGAATGCCCTTCTGACACCGTACTTTATATAATGGCTGGCTGTGGACACTGATTGCCATTCTCACACTGTACTGTATATAATGGCTGGCCATGGACACTGAATGCCCTTCTGACACCGTTCTGTATGACACTGAATGCCCTTCTGACACCGTACTGTATATAATGGCTGGCTGTTGACACTGAATGCCCCTCTGACACAGTGCTCTATATAATGGCTGGCTGTGGACACTGAATGCCCTTCTGACCCCGTACTGTATATAATGGCTGGCTGTGGACACTGAATGCCCTTCTGACACCGTACTGTATGACACCGAATGCCCAACTGACACCGAAGTGTATATAATGGCTGGCTGTGGACACTGAATGCCCTTCTGACACCGTACTGTATATAATGGCAGGATGTGGACACTAAATACCCTTCTGACGCCGTACTGTATATAATGGCAGGCTGTGGACACTGAATGCCCTTCTGACACCGTACTGTATATGATGGCAGGCTGTGGACACTGAATGCCCTTCTGACACCGTACTGAATGACACTGAATGCCCTTCTGACACCGAAGTGTATATAATGGCTGGCTGTGGACACTGAATGCCCTTCTGACACCGTACTGTATATAATGGCAGGATGTGGACACTAAATGCCCTTCTGACGCCGTACTGTATATAATGGCAGGCTGTGGACACTGAATGCCCTTCTGACACCGTACTGTATATAATGGCTGGCAGTGGAAACTGTTTGCTATTTTCACACTGTACTGTATATAATGGCCGGCTGTGGACACTGAATGCCCTTCTGACACTGTACTGTATATAATGGCTGGCTGTGGAAACTGATTGCTATTTTCACACTGTACTGTATATAATGGCTGGCTGTGGACACTGAAAGCCCTTCTGACACTGTACTGTATATAATGGCTGGCTATGGACACTAAATGCCCTTCTGACACCGTACTGTATATGATGGCAGGCTGTGGACACTGTATGCCCATCTGACACCGTACTGTATATAATGGCTGGCTGTGGGCACTGAATGCCCTTCTGACACCGTACTTTATATAATGGCTGGCTGTGGACACTGATTGCCATTCTCACACTGTACTGTATATAATGGCTGGCCGTGGACACTGAATGCCCTTCTGACACCGTTCTGTATGACACTGAATGCCCTTCTGACACCGTACTGTATATAATGGCTGGCTGTTGACACTGAATGCCCTTCTGACACAGTACTCTATATAATGGCTGGCTGTGAACACTGAATGCCCTTCTGACACCGTACTGTATATAATGGCTGGCTGTGGACACTGAATGCCCTTCTGACACCGTACTGTATGACTCTGAACTCTACTGACACCTTAGTGTATATAATGGCTGGCTGTGGGCACTGAATGCCCTTCTGACACCGTACTGTATATAATGGCAGGATGTGGACACTAAATGCCCTTCTGACACCATACTGTTATAATGGATGGAAGTGGACACTGAATGCCCTTCTGACACCGTACTGTATACAAAGGCTCGATGTGGTCACTGAATACCCTTCTGACACCCTACTATATATAATGGCTGGCTTTGGACACTGAATGCTCTTCTGACACCCTACTGTATATAATGGCTGGCTGTGGACACTGAATGCCCTTCTGACACCGTACTCTATATAATGGCTGTCTGTAAAACTGATTGTCATTCTCACACCGTACTGAATAAATAATGGCTGGCTGTGGACACTGAATGCCCTTCTGACACTGTACTGTATATAATTGTCAGGCTGTGGACACTGAATGCCCTTCTGACACCGTACTGTATATAATGGCTTGCTGTGGACACTAATTGCCCTTCTGATATCGTACTGTATATAATAGCTGGGAGTAACACCGAATGTCATTTTCACACCGTACTGAATAAATAATGGCTGGGTGTGGACACTGAATGCCCTTCTTACACCGTACTGTATATAATGGCTGGCTGTGGACACTGAATGCCCTTCTGACACCGTACTGTATATAATGGCAGGATGTGGACACTAAATGCCCTTCTGACGCCGTACTGTATATAATGGCAGGCTGTGGACACTGAATGCCCTTCTGACACTGTACTGTATATAATGGCTGGCTGTGGACACTGAATGCCCTTCTGACACCGTACTGTATATGATTGCAGGCTGTGGACACTGAATGCCCTTCTGACACCGTACTGTATATAATGGCTGGCTGTGGACACTGAATGCCCTTCTGACACCGTACTTTATATAATGGCTGGCTGTGGACACTGATTGCCATTCTCACACTGTACTGTATATAATGGCTGGCCGTGGACACTGAATGCCCTTCTGACACCGTACTGTATGACACTGAATGCCCTTCTGACACCGTACTGTATATAATGGCTGGCTGTTGACACTGAATGCCCATCTGACACCGTACTCTATATAATGGCTGGCTGTGGACACTGAATGCCCTTCTGACACCCTACTGTATATAATGGCTGGCTGTGGACACTGAATGCCCTTCTGACACCGTACTGTATGACACCGAATGCCCTACTGACACCGTAGTGTATATAATGGCTGGCTGTGGACACTGAATGCCCTTCTGACACCGTACTGTAAATAATGGCAGGATGTGAACCCTAAATACCCTTCTGACGCCGTACTGTATATAATGGCAGGCTGTGGACACTGAATGCCCTTCTGACACCGTACTGTATATGATGGCAGGCTGTGGACACTGAATGCCCTTCTGACACCGTACTGTATGACACTGAATGCCCTTCTGACACCGTACTGTATATAATGGCTGGCTGTGGACACTGAATGCCCTTCTGACACCGTACTGTATATAATGGCAGGATGTGGACACTGAATGCCCTTCTGACGTCGTACTGTATATAATGGCAGGCTGTGGACACTGAATGCCCTTCTGACACCGTACTGTATATAATGGCTGGCTGTGGAAACTGATTGCTATTTTCACAGTGTACTGTATATAATGGCTGGCTGTGGACACTGAATGCCCTTCTGACACTGTACTGTATATAATGGCTGGCTGTGGACACTGAATGCCCTTCTGACACCGTACTGTATATGATGGCAGGCTGTGGACACTGAATGCCCTTCTGACACCGTACTGTATATAATGGCTGGCTGTGGACACTGAATGCCCTTCTGACACCGTACTTTATATAATGGCTGGCTGTGGACACTGATTGCCATTCTCACACTGTACTGTATATAATGGCTGGCCGTGGACAATGAATGCTCTTCTGACACCGTACTGTATGACACTGAATGCCCTTCTGACACCGTACTGTTTTTAATGGCTGGCTGTTGACACTGAATGCCCTTCTGACACCGTACTCTATATAATGGCAGGCTGTGGACACTAAATGCCCTTCTGACACAGTACTGTATATAATTGCTGGCTGTGGACACAGAATGCCCTTCTGACACCGTACTGTATATAATGGCTGGCTGTGGACACTGAATGCCCTTCTGACACCGTACTGTATATAATGGCTGGCTGTGGACACTAAATGCCCTTCTGACACCATACTGTTATAATGGCTGGAAGTGGACACTGAAAGCCCTTCTGACACCGTACTGTATATAAAGGCTGGCTGTGGACACTGAATGCCCTTCTGACGCCGTACTGTATATAATGGCAGGCTGTGGACACTGAATGCCCTTCTGACACCGTACTGTATATAATGGCTGGCAGTGGAAACTGATTGCTATTTTCACACTGTACTGTATATAATGGCCGGCTGTGGACACTGAATGCCCTTCTGACACTGTACTGTATATAATGGCTGGCTGTGGAAACTGATTGCTATTTTCACACTGTACTGTATATAATGGCTGGCTGTGGACACTGAAAGCCCTTCTGACACTGTACTGTATATAATGGCTGGCTATGGACACTAAATGCCCTTCTGACACCGTACTGTATATGATGGCAGGCTGTGGACACTGTATGCCCTTCTGACACCGTACTGTATATAATGGCTGGCTGTGGACACTGAATGCCCTTCTGACACCGTACTTTATATAATGGCTGGCTGTGGACACTGATTGCCATTCTCACACTGTACTGTATATAATGGCTGGCCGTGGACACTGAATGCCCTTCTGACACCGTTCTGTATGACACTGAATGCCCTTCTGACACCGTACTGTATATAATGGCTGGCTGTTGACACTGAATGCCCTTCTGACACAGTACTCTATATAATGGCTGGCTGTGAACACTGAATGCCCTTCTGACACCGTACTGTATATAATGGCTGGCTGTGGACACTGAATGCCCTTCTGACACCGTACTGTATGACACAGAATGCCCTACTGACACCTTAGTGTATATAATGGCTGGCTGTGGACACTGAATGCCCTTCTGACACCGTACTGTATATAATGGCAGGATGTGGACACTAAATACCCTTCTGACGCCGTACTGTATATAATGGCAGGCTGTGGACACTGAATGCCCTTCTCACACCGTACTGTATATGATGGCAGGCTGTGGACACTGAATGCCCTTCTGACACCGTACTGTATGACACTGAATGCCCTTCTGACACCGTACTGTATATAATGGCTGGCTGTGGACACTGAATGCCCTTCTGACACCGTACTGTATATAATGTCTGGATGTGGACACTAAATGCCCTTCTGACGCCGTACTGTATATAATACCAGGCTGTGGACACTGAATGCCCTTCTGACACCGTACTGTATATAATGGCTGGCTGTGCAAACTGATTGCTATTTTCACACTGTACTGTATATAAAGGCTGGCTGTGTACACTGAATGCCCTTCTGACACTGTACTGTATATAATGGCTGGTTGTGGACACTGAATGCCCTTCTGACACCGTACTGTATATGATGGCAGGCTGTGGACACTGAATGCCCTTCTGACACCGTACTGTATATAATGGCTGGCTGTGGACACTGAATGCCCTTCTGACACCGTACTTTATATAATGGCTGGCTGTGGACACTGATTGCCATTCTCACACTGTACTGTATATAATGGCTGGCTGTGGACACTAAATGCCCTTCTGACACCATACTGTTATAATGGTTGGAAGTGGACACTGAATGCCCTTCTGACACAGTACTTTATGACACTGAAATCCCTTCTGACACCGTACTGTATATAATGGCTGGCTGTTGACACTGAATGCCCTTCTGACACCGTACTCTATATAATGGCAGGCTGTGGACACTAAATGCCCTTCTGACACAGTACTGTATATAATTGCTGGCTGTGGACACAGAATGCCCTTCTGACACCGTACTGTATATAATGGCTGGCTGTGGACACTGAATGCCCTTCTGACACCGTACTGTATATAATGGCTGGCTGTGGACACTAAATGCCCTTCTGACACCATACTGTTATAATGGCTGGAAGTGGACACTGAAAGCCCTTCTGACACCGTACTGTATATAAAGGCTGGCTGTGGACACTGAATGCCCTTCTGACGCCGTACTGTATATAATGGCAGGCTGTGGACACTGAATGCCCTTCTGACACCGTACTGTATATAATGGCTGGCAGTGGAAACTGATTGCTATTTTCACACTGTACTGTATATAATGGCCGGCTGTGGACACTGAATGCCCTTCTGACACTGTACTGTATATAATGGCTGGCTGTGGAAACTGATTGCTATTTTCACACTGTACTGTATATAATGGCTGGCTGTGGACACTGAAAGCCCTTCTGACACTGTACTGTATATAATGGCTGGCTATGGACACTAAATGCCCTTCTGACACCGTACTGTATATGATGGCAGGCTGTGGACACTGTATGCCCTTCTGACACCGTACTGTATATAATGGCTGGCTGTGGACACTGAATGCCCTTCTGACACCGTACTTTATATAATGGCTGGCTGTGGACACTGATTGCCATTCTCACACTGTACTGTATATAATGGCTGGCCGTGGACACTGAATGCCCTTCTGACACCGTTCTGTATGACACTGAATGCCCTTCTGACACCGTACTGTATATAATGGCTGGCTGTTGACACTGAATGCCCTTCTGACACAGTACTCTATATAATGGCTGGCTGTGAACACTGAATGCCCTTCTGACACCGTACTGTATATAATGGCTGGCTGTGGACACTGAATGCCCTTCTGACACCGTACTGTATGACACCGAATGCCCTACTGACACCTTAGTGTATATAATGGCTGGCTGTGGACACTGAATGCCCTTCTGACACCGTACTGTATATAATGGCAGGATGTGGACACTAAATACCCTTCTGACGCCGTACTGTATATAATGGCAGGCTGTGGACACTGAATGCCCTTCTCACACCGTACTGTATATGATGGCAGGCTGTGGACACTGAATGCCCTTCTGACACCGTACTGTATGACACTGAATGCCCTTCTGACACCGTACTGTATATAATGGCTGGCTGTGGACACTGAATGCCCTTCTGACACCGTACTGTATATAATGTCTGGATGTGGACACTAAATGCCCTTCTGACGCCGTACTGTATATAATACCAGGCTGTGGACACTGAATGCCCTTCTGACACCGTACTGTATATAATGGCTGGCTGTGCAAACTGATTGCTATTTTCACACTGTACTGTATATAAAGGCTGGCTGTGTACACTGAATGCCCTTCTGACACTGTACTGTATATAATGGCTGGTTGTGGACACTGAATGCCCTTCTGACACCGTACTGTATATGATGGCAGGCTGTGGACACTGAATGCCCTTCTGACACCGTACTGTATATAATGGCTGGCTGTGGACACTGAATGCCCTTCTGACACCGTACTTTATATAATGGCTGGCTGTGGACACTGATTGCCATTCTCACACTGTACTGTATATAATGGCTGGCTGTGGACACTAAATGCCCTTCTGACACCATACTGTTATAATGGTTGGAAGTGGACACTGAATGCCCTTCTGACACAGTACTTTATGACACTGAAATCCCTTCTGACACCGTACTGTATATAATGGCTGGCTGTTGACACTGAATGCCCTTCTGACACCGTACTCTATATAATGGCAGGCTGTGGACACTAAATGCCCTTCTGACACAGTACTGTATATAATTGCTGGCTGTGGACACAGAATGCCCTTCTGACACCGTACTGTATATAATGGCTGGCTGTGGACACTGAATGCCCTTCTGACACCGTACTGTATATAATGGCTGGCTGTGGACACTAAATGCCCTTCTGACACCATACTGTTATAATGGTTGGAAGTGGACAATGAATGCCCTTCTGACACCGTACTGTATATAAAGGCTGGCTGTGGTCACTGAATACCCTTCTGACACCCTACTGTATATAATGGCTGGCTTTGGACACTGAATGCTCTTCTGACACCCTACTGTATATAATGGCTGTCTGTGGACACTGAATGCCCTTCTGACACCGTACTCTATATAATGGCTGGCTGTAAAACTGATTGTCATTCTCACACCGTACTGAATAAATAATGGCTGGCTGTGGACACTGAATGCCCTTCTGACACTGTACTGTATATAATGACAGGCTGTGGACACTGAATGCCCTTCTGACACCGTACTGTATATAATGGCTGGCTGTGGACACTAAATGCCCTTCTGATATCGTACTGTATATAATGGCTGGCCGTAACACCGATTGTCATTTTCACACCGTACTGAATAAATAATGGCTGGCTGTGGACACTGAATGCCCTTCTGACACCGTACTGTATATAATGGCTGGCTGTGGACACTGAATGCCCTTCTAACACCGTACTGTATATAATGGCTGGCTGTGAATACTGAATGCAATTCTGACACCTTACTGAATATAATGGCAGGCTGTGGACAGTAAATGCCCTTCTGATACCGTACTGTATATATTGGCTGGCTGTGGACACTGAATGCCCTTCTGGCACCGTACTGTATATAATGGCTGGCTGTGGACACTAAATGCCCTTCTGACAGCGTACTGTATATAATGGCTGGCTGTGAACACTGAATGCCCTTCTGACACCGTACTGTGTATAATGGCTGGCTGAGGACATTGATTGTCATTCTCATACCGTACTGTATATAATGGCTGGCTGTGG